>CM053787.1:579087167-579509667 GCA_028749045.1 Cupressus sempervirens
CATTCTATTCCTCATTAGACACACACAAATCTAAAAGGCGCGAATTGAATTATTTTGAAGACTGAAGAAATACAACATCTTTAGTGTGCAACTTTGAGTTTGGCTCATAAAGAATTGGATAATTGTTTCCAATCTCCTATTGGTACAAGTGTTGAATCCATTTCACAAATCATGAGAAAATTTTCCAAAGAGATTTTGGACTCTAGAACATTTTGCAAGATTGTTCAAACTATGCATAATTTATCAGTGTTGCTACTCAAAATTTCATGTGAGAAAATCTTATCTATAAACACTCCAGTCTACCATTGGCAATCTATCTTAATGTCTTACGCAAAGTATGGGTGTTTTAAAGTCAATGGAGATATCTGCCTTGATGTTCCTAATAAAAAATTAGATGTTGTGAACTCCAAAGAAATAGAAAAGGATTTATATTCTATTGATGAAAAAATGATATGGTTGATGATAGGGTCTTTCAAATGTATGTGGAAGCTTATCAATCCCAAATGGCTAAAATTGAGGTGGAATTAAATATAATAAAACCTAAAATCAAGCCTTATAATGGATATTGAACATAAGGTTTAAAGAAGACTCATGTAGGTACACATGAAAATGGAGACATTGAAAATTTAGCTAACAAGAAAAAGAATGGGAGTTTTACATTGTGGGGGGAATAACAATCAATGTTCCATTCCCATTATTTTACAAATGGTTATATGGAGGCATTTTCTAATCTGATGCATATGGACCTTCATTGGAGCAACTTGTATAAAAAGGTATTTATTATCATTAAGTATTTTATTTAACTACTCATTGTAGTCTCTCTATTATTTTTATTTCTATACGTACTATAAGACCTATTTTCCTCGATCTTTTCCTTTCTCTCTAAGGATGTTCATGCAATAAAAGGAAGATTATTATCATATTCAAAGGGAGTATGAAACTTCATCAAATGCAATATTGGATGAGGAGCTCAAAATACTAACATGTAGAGGAAGTCTAAAAGTCCATCATAGGAAACCTTATACAAGGAGATCAAAAAATTTGATATGAGAATCAGAGGGAGTTTGACATTTCATTAGAAGTAACATTGGACAAGGAGATCAACATGTTACTATTTATTTGGAATGATAAGTTCAAAGTTCAATCCCTCCTAATACATTATTTTCTATGAGAGAGAAATTTGAGGTGAAAATCCTTATTCTCTAATATGGTTCATGGTGAATTCATGTAAACTTTTGATGTCATGTGTATAATGCACAATTTTAATGGATTTTCCCCCTATTTTCATCATGAGGAAATGATGATTATCACTTGTATTCATAGAAGTTATTGAAAGGTAATGATCTTAAAATAACTTAATCTTCTATTATGATGGATATCTTATTATTGAAAGTTTATTGGGAAGGTGAAATACTGAGAGGTGGGGCTGAATCAAGTGTTGACATTAAGATCAAAGTTTGTTTATTAGTGACTCACACTTAGTCAATTGGTTAAGCTGCTACCAAGCTTATCTTTCAGTTTGTAGTGTTAACCAAGTGCTCTAGTTACTACTGAGTAATATAGTTTCTACCATGTAATATAGTTTTCACTGAGTTCTATAATTTCTGCCAAGTTCTAGAATCTTTATATAGTTCATCACAAGTAGTATCTACCAAGTTGTTCTATGACAGTGCGCACTAAGCTTCACAGTATCAACCAAGTTACATAGTGTCAACCATGCTCTCTAGTATCTACCAAGCTTATAGTATTAATGATGAGAATCTAGTGTTGACTGAGCCAAGGAGTGTCAACCAAGTGATTCGGTTTATACTGAGCTCATAGTGTTAGTATTGATCGAGCCTTTGAGTGTCAACCAGGTGATTTAATTTATATATCAAGTTTTATAGTGTTCATCGAGTCACACAATTGATGACTAAGTTCAAGCTACTTGGAAGTTATTAATATGAACCAAGCTTCTATGTCTACCAAGTGCATAATGATTTCAAGTGTTGACAATGGTTCCCAAGTATCAAAACATCACCAAACCTAAGTGTCAAAATTTGGGCCAACTTTGTGATCTTGATGAAAACCTATGTTGTAGTTGACTTTAATAAATTGTGATTTAGATTGGCATATATGTAATGAATTGTATCATATCCGCATAAGTATGTTTGAAGTGAAAATGAAGAGCAACAGTGTGAATTGAAAAGGCTAGAATCAGTATAAGGGACAAAAAAGATTTATCTATCATAGCAAGGTGATCTTTACATTTCAAAGGAATCTCAACCAAAAAATTAGAGTTGCAGATCAAAGATCAGCCACTGGTTCATCCTAACAAGCGTATCAATTAAATCCTTTAACAAGGTAGACTTAATAGTCTTTGAAAAATCTCTTTATTGAATGCATATTTCATTGTATGTTTATAAATCCTTTAACAAGGTGGACCTCTTAGTCCTTATTGCTCCTAACAAGGTAGATCATTAGAAGTGATCAATTGTAAGTCTTAGCAAGCCAACTTTATACTAGATTACTAAAGCTTGTGGGTGTCATCCCCACCCCATTTTTACTTTCTATTTGGAAGGTTTCTAAGTCACCATATCTTGTGTCAAAGTGTTATGGATGTTTTATTGTTTTCATTCTTTCATGCATGCAATTAGATTAGAATATTATATGAAGGGGTAATTGGTTAAATAAGTTATAATTTTTGTTGGTTCCTAATTCACCCCTCCCCTCTCAGTAACCTTGCCTATCTAATATTTCCAACATCAAGATTACTAAAAAAATAACTTTTAAAATAACTTAGTTGTATTCACCACTTAATCCATCTAATGTCTAGATCATGACTAGCATAACCTTAAACTTAAAATGCTGAAACAAATCTAACTATTCATCACATCTTCAAACTTAAAGATAAACACATAACACAAAATATTTTAATTACCCAAAAACCCTCCAAGGTGAAGGTAAAATTGGGGTAGGGATGACACCCATAAATCTTCACTACTATAGTAACAAAGTTCACCATTTAGGGCTACAAATGTGATCACTTCTGATGATCTACCCTATGAGGGTTCTACCTTGTTAAGATCTTTACAATACTATTAGGTCTACCTTGATTAAAGGATTTAAAACTTACAATGAAGTAAGCACTCTATTGGGAGATTTACTTAGGCCTGTTAGGGCCACTTTGTTAAGAGATTTACCTTGATTCACGTGCCAAAATATATCATTACCTAATCCTTTTGTTTTTACTTATAATTTTGATTATGGATCTTTTAATTTCACTCTCTAATCTGATCTCTTATATTATATATCTTTACTTTGTTCTTCACTACTTCACTCAGTCACTATACTCTAATAATCACAACTTCACTTGTTACCTCCAAAATACAGCTTATTTTTATCCTTTTTGGAATAGGTTTTAGATATTCCCTAAAATAGACATATGTAGAGTCTTCTAGAATAAAATCAATGATCTAGATGTTTCCCTTTTAGACTCTTAATTTGATTGGTTAAATTTCCTTCATACAGATAAATGATCCATGTTAAAATGGTTTGCCTCAAAGTTTGCCCCATTCCATACATTCTTGTTCAAACAGTGTTACTTAGCACATACTATTTTTAATGCTCAATCATAATTTCTCTACCTACTGACACTTGGCATCAACTAGCTTAGTTCCTTCTACATGACTCAACATCAACTTACTCTACTTTATGTGGCATTTACCGAATTTAGCTTGCATAGGAATACTTGGTGACCATATACTTTCTCAGCTCCTATAGAGCTTGACATACACAAGATTGTTTACAAGTCTAAAAAAACATAACTTGGCCTATATAGAGTGACTCGGTCACAATAAAGATCAATCAAATCTTCCTTCTATATGACTAAGTTATTAACACTAATAGACAAAAAAACTAGAGAGATCAATAATCTCCCCCTTTGACATTAGTGGCAAAAATAATTTTTCATTATTCCATTGTTACAATACAATTCAAAAATGATAGTACTCCTCCTATGTCTATGACTCAGACCATATAGGACTACAAATCTTTTACGTCAAACTCATTTACACATTACATATATTACATGACTCAAATAGTATGATGTACCTTTTTCATACCTTTGATCTATCCTTTGTTGTCCATGTATTCACTGAATGTTATCATTTTTGTATTCCTTCTTTCAAATCTTCTTCTATCCCCTTGATTTTCATTCATATCTTCTTCTTGGGTTGGGAGGGTGGAATCAAACCATACTTATCAATAAATGGCTTATTAGTTTGTATGATCATGACAAGAGCATGATCCCATGTGGTTCTAACTAATTCCAAGACTTGAATCTTGATCTCAAAATTTTTAACCCAGTCAATCAAGCTATCAACAATCAAAATATTATGATCTGATTGTACAAGATCCTTTGTTGAAGCTAACTCACATTAAATTACCTCCAAGTGAGTTATTAACATGGACTATATGGAGACAAGTTTAGCCCTCATTCAATTGTCTTCTATGTGTAGCTTGGCTAGCCTCCCTTGTACAAACAATAGCATGTTGTAATGCATTGAACTTGATCTAGCTGATTGAGAGATAGACTTCCCTGAAGATTTAAAATCAACCTCAATCTTCTAAATACTGGCTTGAGATTCATTAGTGAATCTGGGCATATCACAAAGAATATTGTACAAATATTGGGTCTTCTTTACAATTTTCTCTACATTCTATACAAGTGCCAATAGTTCAACTTTCCTCAATGAAATAACAATAGATCTTTTCAATAACCTTCTTATCAAACTTCTTTTTAGACTAGACCATCAATTTTTCATTTATCTCTATATCCTCAGTGTTGACCATTTCAATAATTTGCACTAACTGAAAGATAATAAGATCTTGTTCATAAATATGATGGATGTCAAATACATCAAATAAATATATCTTTGGCATCATGCAACACCTACTTTGTTGTTTCTCACTTCTCATTTCTTCTCGTCTCTTCTTTCTTGCCAAGATGTCTTGCAAGATGATTGTTTGCTCAAATGTGAGATTTTTCAAATCCCAGTTTGGTAATTCAATGAATTCATCCAAGGTAACATATTTATCCAAGGACATTATCTTTTTCTTCTTCCCTTTTCTCTTTTTAAATGTATTTATTCTCAGCATAGTTAAGGCTAGAGTGGGTGAAGGGGTTTTAACACTCACTCTATCTTTTGCATTAGTGCTAGAGGTAGTAATAATAACACTTGGCATGATTTGTGTTGTAGGCACTTGCACCTATTGTATAGATGTGGAATCTGAAGTAGTTGGGGGTGGAGTGTGGGCTCTCACACTCAGCTCTTTCTATGATACATCAGTCTTATTTTCTTCCTTCTCCTTTTCTTTGGGTTGTGTCTCCTTGTTTCCCTCCAATAGAAGTCCTAAGACTTGTGGTCTTTTTTGACTTCTAGTAGACTAGTCTACCTTAATTTCTTTTTCATGCTCTTTCTTTTCTTCTAATTCCCTAGTTGATTCATTGTCCTTTACTAGCTCCTCGACACCTATCTATGTCTAAGATGATAACTAAATTTGTGTAGTAGGGTTTACAACTAAAACTTGTGTTTCTCCTATTTTAGGATGATCCCTTAGTTTTTGTATTACAAGAGTGTTTGGTGTGGTTGAATGAATAGGGGATACATAACCTTGTTCTTGTGAGCTCGGCACACCTATTTCTTCTTCATTAGTATGAACATCCTCTATTATTATAGTATCCTTTTCACTCTCCTTGACCTTTAGTCTGATAGCTTCTTCAAGTGTATCAAGGTTATTGTATACATCCTATTTAGTGACTTGTTGAGCTTTCCCAATATCCTTACCTTTATCATTCTTGTTAATCTATTTTCAAGTGGTTAGACCAAATATACTCTTCCATAATAATTCACTTTGTTTTACAACATCCTCAATTTTATGTTGCAAAACCATAAATGCTCTATATTTAGGAACAAATATATTCCTATATTTCTCAAAAAAAATTAATTTTCTTATTTGTTAACTCATGTATTATATTTTCTAATGCTCCTTCTCTAATTTATCTTTCAATCTTCATTGCATGTTGCCATTTTTCATCAATTCTATTATACAACTCATTAGGAATATTATTACCTGTATCTATAGGTGTGGCCTTAAACTTTTCCATCATATCTAATATGGCTTCTTGATGCATGATGTAGGGGGCATGTCAAAAGTAAAATTTATAAAAAATAATAATACTAAAATTAAAAAAAAATTAAAAAATTGTGGAGGAGAAAGAAAGTGACAAAAATAGAAAGAAAAAAATAGAAAATAGAGAAAAAGGAGAAAAGAGGAATTTCTATTTTCAAGGTGCATAGGTGGCATAAATAGAAAAATAGTTGTCATTTCATTTATCGAAGTGTGTAGGTGGCATCTTAGAAGTTTGTGGAAAGTTCCTTAAATCATGCATTTAATATTTGTTGTGATCCAAAAATGAAATATAATTTTCTAATTGGCCCACATGGTGGTGCTTAGTTGTATTTGGGTGGGAATTAAATATTTTCTTTAAGGTAGTTGCATTTACCTTTTATCCCACATTGGTTGTGTTTGTAATACCTCTAATAGCAAGTGCCTATTTAAGAAAGGCTTATGATCATTTGTAATCAAGCTCTTCAAGTAGAAGCTCTTCAAGGATAATCTCTTCAAGTAGAAGTTCTTCAAGGATAAGCTTTTCGAGTGTAAGCTCTTCAAGTGTAAGCTCTTGTAGTGAAGCTCTAAAGGTGTGATCTCTTCTTGTATAGAAGCTTTGGAGGTGAAGGATCTTAATGTATAAGATCTTAGTTGGGAAGTTCTTCTTTTAGAACCTCTTGGTGTGCAAGCTAGGTGGAAGCTCTCTTATATTGTAAGAATTTGGAGTTCTCTCATTCGAAGAATATTGTAATGAATTTCAAGTATTAATAAAAGCATGCTTTGAAGCATTTTGTCATCTCTTTGTCTCCATATTGTTGTGTTCTTGGTTATGAGTTGGTAAGGGTGGTGTGGCCCTTCATCAGTGGTATCAAAGCAAGAGTTCCTAAGCATGTGAATAGATCACCAAATGTAAGGCAATTTGCACCAGGACCTTAGGTTGGGTGAAATTTATAAAGGAGTTATTGATTGTGTAGACAGATCGCCAATTGTGAGGCAGGTTGCATGAGGTGCTTGTATTGCATGAAGTTTGTCTTATATAGACTTGATCATGGAGAACAGAAAGAAGAAGATGACTTTTTTTATTGGATGGATTATGAGGATTCCTAGACTTGAGAAAATTAGAGCAAGAAATCAAGAGGTATTTTGAGTTGCATTCTTTGATTTGCAGAAGCAAGTGAATGAATTAGAAGTAGAGTTACAAAACAGAAGAGCACATCACCAGAAAAGAGATGTTGACAATTCCTTGGATACGAAAAAGAAAGAAGATCTAGTGGAGTATCATACATGTCATACAAAAGAAGAGCAAGAGGATGAAGAGGAAATTATTTGTGAACCTGAAGTTGAAGGAGATGAAAGAGAAGAGGAAGACCATGAAGATGGCCAGACTTGTGAGCCAAAAGCAGACGAAGATGATTTAAAGACTACATCAATGGAGGAAGAGTACATTGCCTTAGTTGGAGATCAAGCAAGTGAACTAGTTACATGCATTTTTTATGACATGAAAGGGGCAAGTGAAGATGATGATTATGTCAAAGAGGTAAATTCTTACGAATCATGGGATGTTGTCTTTGAGATGAATTTGAAAGATAATGATGATGGTTTATATGAGGATCTTTTTAGTGATGTGAAGTATGGGAAGGAAGATTGGTATGGTATTGATGATTTTATTACAGGTGTGAATAATTCAACAATATTGGATGAGGATGAGAGTTATACTTGGACAAAGTTCATTGCAGAGAAATATTTTCAACAGGAGACACTTATTCTAGTTAAGTGTAGGAAATAAAGGAAGAAGGAAATATATCAGCAGCAGATATTTGTTCTAGCTAGGTCTTGGAAGAGAAGAAAAATAAAAAGAGGTCAACAATGGCTAATTCATTTTGTTAATTCATATCCACAATTTTTTTCCTGCCATGGGTGTCTGATGCAGGAGCATCATGCATCAAAAAATAAAAGGGGCATGTCGAAAGTAAAATTTATATTAAAAAAATGTGGAGGAGAGAGAAAGTGATGAAAATGGAAAGAGAAAATTAGAAAATAGAAAAAAAGGAGAAAAGAGGATTTTCTATTTTCAAGGTGCATAGGTGGCATAAATAGAAAAATAGTTGTCATTCCATTTATTGAAGTGTGTAGGTGGCATCTTAGGAGTTTGTGGAAAGTTCCTTAAATCATGCATTTAATATTTGTTGTGTTCCAAAAAGGAAATATAATTTTCTAATTGGCCCACATGGTGGTGCTTAGTTGTATTTGGGTGGGAATTAAATATTTGATTTAAAATAGTTGCATTTACTTTTTATCCCACATTGGTTGTGTTTGTAATACCTCTGATAGTAAGTGCCTATTTAAGCAAGGCTTATGATCATTTTTAATCAAGCTCTTCAAGGATAAGCTCTTCAAGTAGAATTTTTTCAAGGATAAGCTCTTCAAGTATAAGCTCTTCAAGTGTAAGCTCTTGTGGTGAAACTCTCAAGGTGTGATCTCTTCTTATATAGAAGCTTTGGAGGTGAAGGATCTTAATGTATAAGATCTTAGTTGGGAAGTTCTTCTTGTAGAAGCTCTTGGTGTCCAAGATAGCTGGAAGTTCTTAGTGTGGAAGCTCTCTTATATTGTAAGAATTTGGAGTTCTCTCATTTGGAGAATATTGTAATGAATTTCAAGTATTAATAAAGCATGCTTTGAAGCATTTTGTCATCTCTTTGTCTCCATATTGTTGCATTCTTGGTTATGAGTTGGTAAGGGTGGTGCACTCAATGTTCCATACTATATGAACTTAAAGCCTAATAAGCCTATAGAATTTATAATATTATAGCATACCTCATCAATTGATTTTGACTTTGTATGTACATCTAATTGGTAGTGACTAGGTTTATTGGATTTTGTCTTTTCTACATCTTCCTCATCATCATTGGTTTGTGTAATTAATTTTCTTCTCCTTGGTTAACCTTTGGTGGCTAACAATTTTCTCTTTTCTCCACTTGTGTCACTAGAACCTTCACTGGGTTTAGTAATTTTTGCAACACCCTTTCTTAATAGTGGTTGGGAACTTGTTATTTTTGATTCCCCAATTCTCAATCTAATTGGTGTAGGAGGAGAAAGGGGTTTAGGTATAGATATTTTTATAGATTTCTTCATCTTAGGCTCTATAATCGTGACTTTATTTTCCTTCTTTGTCTATGGTGAGACAATTGGTGAGACAATTGTTGAGGCTTTACCCTTCTTCTCTGCACTTTCTTCCTCTTCCTCCGCATCATCATCACTCTCTTTGTCTTCTCCAAGACCTTGGGTAATCATTAAAGTTCCTTCACCTTTAGCCTATGTGCCTAGTTTTTCTTCTAGGTCTTTAATCATCTTCTTCATTTTCTTGTTAGATGAAGCAATCTTAACATCAATAGGTATCCTTTATTTTTATTCCTCATACTTGTCAAAGGCCTTAGCCTTTGCATCAATCTTCTTGTCAAGAAATGCAGTGATTATTGTACTTACACCATCAATATCAATTTCCTAACCAAATGGTTTAAGCTAGGATACCCTTGACTTAACTACCTAAACATATGTGTATTCAGTATCAACTAGAAAACACACATCATTATAGTATTTATCTACTAAGGATGTAGGAATCCCTTTTCTTCTTCTCATCTTCTATTTGAACTCATTAAAAATGTCAATCTAATACATTTTCAAAATTGTCTCCTAGATTTGCAATATATTCACTTATCTATCTTGTGACAGATTTTCCTTGCTCCCACACAACATTACCAATAGTAGGAAAAGAACTTTGAACATAAAAGAATATGCACATTATCAATGATACAAACTTATACATTGAGTTCTTCACCTTCCTAGTTGATAGAATATTCTCTACAAATTGCAACCATTGGAGCTTGGCAAGATCATGTTCATGGTCTTTCACCACAATCTTCCAAGCTTGGACTATTTCCATACATGACACACTATTCAGGAAGCTTGACTAGTAAAAATTATGTGCAATCACTCTAACTGAGAAATCTATCAATGGATCTATAATGCTTGAAATTTGCATGCCATGTCCATTCCTTTCAACCTTGGTGTTTTCCTCAACAATGTCTTTACTCTAGAATCTCATGGTCTTCTTCTTTTCATAAAATGTGGGATACCCTATTACATCATGTATAATCTTCATGATTTTTATCGGCCCATTCTCTAACCATAGCTCCATGTCATGAATTCAGCTTAATGATTCTTTAATCTATTCAATCTTGAAATTTCTCAGAAAATATAGGGCAAGTGCTAGCCCTTTCTTCTCTACAATCTTGAATTCATTCTTCAAAACTCCCTCATCACACAAATAATTTTGATATGCTAATTGGATCTCATAGTCTCCAACTTCATTGATCTTACACATATAGAAGCTCTATACATCATGTATCATAATAACCCTATGTGTTATTAATGATAACACATCCATTGAATCTTCATTCATAAAAATTTCTAGAATAGCTCGGTATTTAGGTGGAGGACAAGTGTCTCTCTTCACCAATTGAACATTACTAACCTCTTCCCCTTGATTCCTCACTGATGATGATGATACAAATTCCATTTCCACGTTTAGAGTTTGAGATTTGCTTCCTAAGTAACTTGACACAACTAACAATCAATGCTTGATTACACTTCAACAATAAATTCACTCACAATCACCTTTAGAATCGCTTCACAATTTTCTCAATTTGCTCAAGCTCTTGAAATATGAATGCAAGGTTTACAAAATACATTCAAATTTTTACTATATACCTTCATTAATTTAAATTAGGGCACTCATAAATGATGTGTACTTTTTTAGGTCGAATTCAATTGTCTCGTTTGTTATTAAACCTTTGTTAACTCAGTCTCCACTACACAACTTAGTCAATACCATTTAACTCTACCAACACATTAGCTTGTTCATTGTATGCATTCATTCCATATTGCAATGTTTGGTCAATATAGAAAGTAAATTGATGCTCAACACTAATAGTGTATTTGATTTCATTGCTCGGTTATTTTCACAAATCTATCCTAATCATCTTAACTTATTTAAATATGAATTTTTGCACACTTTGTGTTAGCAACTAATGTCTGATATGTCATTTGAATAAGTAGTTCCTTACATACCTTTTTTAATTAGTTTGAGGCAGAGTGATCACCTTCTTCATTGGATTGGGTGATCTCAACTTCACTTGTTCTACTGCTTCTAGCTTCTTCCTTCTTCTTCCAAGCTTGATTTATCTCCTTTTTTGTTCTACATCCACTTTGCCTTTTTCCTTGATGTTTTCATTATTTGGTGCTAGCACTTGAGTCCTACAATTTTTGCTCACATGTCCAATCTTGTGATAACAAAAATAATTAAATTATGCTTCCATTCAATCATTTCTTATAATTTCCTCTAAAATATGTACTAATGATTTTTTTTTTATTTTGACCATATTCTCCACAATAATGAAAATTGTGCCATGTATTTTAATCCCAATTGTGAGAATTACCTTGCTTAGGTTCATACCCTTTCCTTTTATGTGTCCAATCAAATTTTGTCTTTGATTTGCATTTATGTGCTTTATATCCATACTTTTGACAATTGCAACAATCCCTCAAATCTATGTGCAATAGGTGTATTGATAACCTTTCATGTACATGCATGTGCTTGGTGACCTTTTTTCTCGCAATTAAAATAGTTGCCAATAAACTTAGGCTTAGGATTTTTCTTACCAATCTTGCTTTTGTAGATGTTTTCTATGTGTCCAAGTTTTCCACAATGATAACATGTAGGTTGGTTTCTTGGCTTTCCATTTATTTTCTGTCCGTTCTTGGATGATTCTCCTTCTTTAGTAAATAAGTAGTGCTTGATATTTCCTAATCAATAGGTATCACTAGATGACCTTGGTGATCTCATCAATTCTTCAAAATATCATATAGCTTCACTAGGTTTTTTCATCCTTTCCAAGAGTTTTTTCTCATATCTTAACTCATTCCTCAGTTGATCACTTTGTGATCTCAGATTTGCAATCTCCAGGTCATTTCAATTCAGTTCTTGATTTGCAAGTATTAATTGATTCATCATGTCTAACTAATTATTTGTAATATTTTGCACATCAAATGACCTTTATTCAAGTCTGATAACCATTTATCTTTTGTCTTCTTCTTCCATGAATTTTTCTTCTTTAGCTTTCTTCTTTTGTTCAGTCACTTCACATAGCCTTACTGATTGGATTTCATGTCCTCTCTTCAATCCTCTAACTTCTTCATTTAGAATTTTGTTCTTCTCCAATAGGTCTTCTATAGATGCATCACTTTCATTGGAATTTACATTGTCAAACAATCCTTTAGTATCCACTTCTTGATGTAGTGTATCATTTTTTTGAGTAACCATCTATTTCATTCTCTTTAAGAACTTCTTTAATTTCTTGTCTTTTGTTTCAAGTTGTTATAGTATGATCTGGATGTCAATCATCTGATTTTCAATACTCTTTCCCAATTTGTAAGCCTCCATCTCTAAGATCTCAACTCTCAAATGGTTAAACTTCTTCTAAGAGAACAAAGCTTTGATACCAATTGTTGGAAGTTTATTGGGAAGGACATATACTAAGAGGAGGGGGGTGGGCGGTGAATCAAGATCACTAAAAAATTTACTTTCAAAAAAACTTAGTTTTATTCACCACTTAATCCATCTCATATCTAGATCATGAATAGGATATCCTTAAACTTGAATAATTGAAACAAATCTAACTATTCATCACATCCATAAGCTTAAAGATAAACACATAACACAAAAAATTTTGGTTACCCAAAAACCCTCTAAGGTGAAGGTATAACTAGGGTGTGGATGACACCCAAAATTATTCACTATTACAGTAACATTTTTTTCCTATTAGGGCTACAAATCTGATCACTTTTGATGATCTACCTTATGAGGGGTCTACCCTATTAAGATATTTATAGGACTATTAGGTCTACCTTGATTAAATGATTTAAAACATACAATGAAGTAAGCACTCTATTAAGAGATTTACTTAGGCCTATTAGGACCACTTTGTTATGAGATTTACCTTGATTCACTTTCCAAAATGTATCATATACCTAATCCTTTAGTCTTTGATTAAAATTTCAATTATGGATCTTGTCTTTCCACTTTTTAATCTGATCTTCTATCTTATATATCTTTACTCTACTATTCACTGCTTCACTTGATCATTATGCTCTGTTACTTCACAACTTCACTTACAACCTCCAAAACACAACTCTTCACAAAAACATTCATAGAACTTCACATACTAGGGTTTGGATCTGCCCTAAAATAGACATCAATAGAGTCTTCTAGATTAAAATAAACAATATGGATGTTTCCCTCTTAGTCTCTTAATTTGATTAGTTAACTTTCCTTCATAAGGATTGGTGATCCACATCAAAATGCATAACAAGCTCTATAACAAACTCTATGATCATTAAATGTCATTTATATGTCAACTCAAAATGGTTTACCTCCAAGTTTGTGCCATTCCATACATTCTTGTTCAAACACTGTTACTCAACAAATACTATTTTTGATGCTCAATCATGACTATTCTACCTGCTAACACTTGACCTCAACTAGCTCAACTCCTTCTACATGACTCAGCATCAACTTACTCTACTTTACTCAGTATTCACTAAACTCAACTTGTATAGGAATATTCAGCGACCATAGACTTTCTTGGCTCCTATAGAGATCAACATACACAATATTGTTTATAAGTGTAAACAAATATAACTTGACCTATACAGTGACTTGGTCATAACAATGACCAATCAACTCTACCTTCTATATGACTAAGTGTTTAACACTAATAGATAACAAAACTAGAGAGATCAACAATCTCCCCCTTTGACATTAGTGGCAAAAACACTTTGTCATTATTACATCATCATATTATAATTCAAAGAGGATAGTACTCCCCCTATGTCTATGATTTGGTCCATTAGGACTATAAAAACTTTTACATAAAACTCATATACACATTACATATATTACATGACTCAAATAGTCTAATGTAGCTTTGTCATACCTTTGATTTGTACTCTGTTGTCCATGTATTCACCAAATTTTATCATTTTTTTGTTCCTTCTTTCAAATATTCTTCTATCCCCCTTTATTTTTTTACTCATGTATATTGCTTGGGTTGGGAGGATGGAATCAAATCATACTTATCAATAAATTCTTGTGAGTTTGTATGATCATAGAAAGAGCATGATCCCATGTGGTTCTAACTGATTCTAAGATTTGAATCTTGATCTCCAAATTTGTAACCAAGTCAATCAAGCTATCAATAGGAGAAAGATTATGATTTGATTGTACTATATCCTTTGTTGAAGAAAACTCATGTTGCTACTTTGTTCTTCACATGGTCTTCATAAGTTCACCAATAAACAACCATAAAACATTTATTCTTCTTCCTTAAATAGGTAGCTTTGATCTTTTTCTTTTGTTGGCTCCTGAATTAATAGTTTTTAAATAACCCAATGATAGGAACAAATATGTCTAGGGGCAGCTAATTCCCATGTTCAACATACCCATTTAGACACTAGGGCTAACCATAAGGCTATACTCCTTCTTCTTCAAGCTCTACAAGACCTAGGTAGGTGAACCTCAGATTCTTTTATATGGTACTAGTTTCAAAGCATACAACTAGATCTTATAAAGTAGATAAAACCCTTAATCTTCTACTACTTATGAAAACTTTCATGGACATGAAATAGATAATAAAATGACTCATGAACTTGATAAACTAAGCAAGGGAAACTCTTTTTAGCTCTTCAACAAAAAAGGAAAAGATAGTGATTAAAGATTGATTTCAGCGTCACCAAGACATGAACAACAAAACGCATAGATCTTGTAGTTGATCAATGCCTTATCTATTGGTAAATTTCACAAATCACTAAAATACATCCCTAGAAATCACTAATACATATCATGTATCAAGACTTCCAAATCTATCCATTCACCTTGTGAATTAGACATCTGCATCATTTCTGAGTCTCATACTTGACCTATCCCTTCATGGAATTTGCAACCCTATGATGATAACCTAAGCATTTACATGACTCCTTGAATCACAAGAAAAACATTTCAACACATACAACCTAAAATAGATTGCAACAAAGTTTTGTTCTCTTTTTTCACAAACCACAAAAGATTACAAACAACACGAATAGGAGACAAGATTCAAATTAAAGACAAACTTATTTTTGCATTTTTTTTATTTCCTAGAAAAAAATTGAGGATGCATGAAATACTCATAAAACCATTAAATAGACTAGGACTATATGTCAAAGCATTATTTCAGACCTGACATCTAATGTTATGACCATGCACTGGTGGTTAATCGACTGCACAAGCCTCCCTCTCTCAAAAAGGGTGTGTATCTTTAGACACTAACTTAGTCTGTGGTCAGATATATAAATATTAAAAGGCTTTATCACTAGCAAATGTGGGATTAAGATTTAAAAGAAAAGACTAACAATGTTTGCTACTGATTGTGATAGCTGGAGTGTCTTCTTGAAAAATTGACATGTATTTATCTTGCGTTAGAGGTAGTGGAGGTGCATGGTCCTTGGTAGCAAATACAATGTGGATTTCTTCATGTGGTATTTTTAAAACATGAATGAACTTTTACATCACTCACCTTAATGAGTTTGATGTTACCTAACCAGGGAATTTATGTCTTCTCCATTCAAAAATTGATAATCCTTTTTATGCTCCCATATATCCATGGACAAAGACAAATCATTTAACACTAAAATGAGTAAAGGAAAATAGCTGTGGATGGGCATTTTCTTGGAAAGTTCAAAATGTCTCCGGTCAAAATGATACTAGATTTGGGAAACAATGTTGTTATTTGAAAACACTTCAATTGTCAAAAATGGCATGGTTGTTACATTTCACAATAGAGGGAAGCAATGTAGACCATTTTCCCTCATTTGCATGACTAAAATTGGAGATTCTTATGAGTATTCATGGGACATTGAACTTGGTACTCCAAATAATGCTTCTGATGGAAAAAGAAAAGATAAGAAAAGAAAAAATAAATCTAACCATCCTCACTACATGGAGTACTCTTGTCTATTACAAATATCATCATTGTGTTAAGTAATAGATCTGCACCGCACACAACAAGATTCCAAAGACTGCCCAAAGGAGAATAATTTAAAATCATTTTTCATTGACTAGCCTCTATGGCACTCACACATAAGCAAGAGAGAAAACACTAACAGCATAGGTAGAGGGACTATGCAATCTCCTTGGTTTTATGTTACAAGAGAAAAGAAACAATTCATGAATGTTCCATAGCTCATAGCACTTGTGCAGAATTGCTTCACAATCTTACTACTTGGGAACTTTGTTTAAAAAAACCTTCCTATCTGACGATTTCTTGAAATTCAACATGCCTAGCAAATTGTAATGTCTATTTTAAATCATACATTACTTTTGAATATTGCTTACGAGCTGCAAAACTATTTGCACATGGTACCTATTGCATTTTTGTAATAGCAAGTGGGTCATTAAGATGCACCTCCCCATCTTTGCTATAACCTTTAGCATGCCCAAATTACTTGCTTCGAAATACTTTCAAACTAGTTCTTCTTTGGTACAGAAAAATGTCATTCTTTTTGGAGGGATTTTACCATCAACTTACAGTCTCCATATTGATTCAAGTCCCAAGTGGGGAAATAAAAACCAATCCATTCGCTTTATTATGCCAATAAACCTAAAAGGCTAATTTAATGATAAGACTCCTAGCTTTAGTCAAGTCATAAGAATGCAAACAAGAAATCACCTTATCATTCTAGTTCCTTCTTTGAAATAAGAGTCAAAACAATATCTATCATTGGATGCTCAATTCACTCCTTTTTAGTTTACTATTTGTGTAATCTTAAAAGTTCCCTTAAGCGACAGTGATACGCACATGTACTAAACCATTGTAATGATTAAAAAATTATAATCTCCTCTTTAAAACATCCATTTTTCCTTCAGATCCTATCAGCCTGGTGAAGTTAGTTGGGCCCCAAAGTGGGTCTAGCTAAAAAAAAAAAATTCAAACACCTGACATTGAAAATCTATAGAAATGAATCCTTGAACTGACTAGATTTGATCTGGAAAAAAATTGACCATTAATTGATCATTAAAAATCACTTTACCCCACTTTCTGACAGGAAGGCTTTGAGACTGGCTTTAAAAAATGACCAAAACTAACAACTAGGCTCTGAGATCTAACATATTGATTCTTTTTTCCACATTCTTGTACACTATCAAATTTCACCTCATGATGACATCTAGGCCAGAAGATATTGACCATCAAAGTTTCCTTCTTTGAACTACCTACAAACAAACATGTCAGAAAATAACATAATGTTTTTAGTTTTAGCTTTGAAAACATGTCAAACTAACACTTGTGGGCTTAAAAAATGGGGCATAAATTCACTATCATGATGAGAGTATGAATTTTAGATTAGGTCTCATGATGAATGACTAGGAGCATTTGACAAGCATGAGAACTGGGGTACTCAGAACTGCAAAACTAGGAACACTGGTAGGACAACAATTTTCACAAACAAAATGAACTTGGAAAAGTGTGTAGACGGATTTTCCAAGACTTAAAAACTAGCACACTTAAAGTATTTTTAGAGTAGAACATAATAGTACAATCCATTTGGTCTCATCTATCATGGATTCAAAGTTATGAAATCCTGAACAGGGCTAGTAAACAATCTCCATTTTAAGATGCCAGTAAACTTTCACAAATTGCATTTGGAATTGCATTTACAAACTAATCAAATAGATTAGTCAAAGGCTCAAATCTAAAACATAGCAAGTTTTTGACCTCCAGAATGCAATGCAAAAGGAATTTTCCAATTCTCTTCAACTAGGTCAAAGTTATAACTAGTCAAACAGGGCTTCTTGGAATAATTAACAATTTGCATCAGACTCATAAGAGTAAACAACCAACATTGGGGAATTCAAAATCTAGTCAAAAGATATCAAAATGACTTTAAATATGGAACATAGGCTCTCTAATATGCATAATAAACACTCCCAAAGAGTAGAGTCATGAAATATAACCGGGTGCAAGATATTCAAATGAAAATTAGGCTTCTGTCATTGTTTAACACTTAGCAAAAATGTAGGTTTAAACAATACTCAGAACAAAACTTCACTAAATGATTCAAAATGACAATTTATAATTATAGGATGCATGGATATGCCAAATTCAAGGTGTTAGAAACATAAAGTACCTCATAGGCCTCAAAATGACAGTAGAGTACACATGCATTAAATGCCCTTATAGGGGCTCAATTTGACTCAAATTTTTAAAATGGTACTCAAATCAGGGATGCAATTTTGAGCCCCATCAATGGCTCTATCTAGGGATGCATGTCCATTTTGGGCATGGAAATGATTTAGATCTCTAGAAGAAGAATACCACTCCAACAAATTTCATGAACAACTTTTTGAAAGCAAGAAAAACTACTCCTAAACTATACAAATGATGGCCCTAGGCCACTAAACTTCAATAAAACTTCTTACCTCTATCATAGACCTGATTCTCATCTAGATTTTCATTAGGTAAGCTAAGAATATCACTTCCATTAGTTTCACAAATTATATTAGCATTCTCCATTAGTTCACTTGGCAAAACAAAACTACTCTCATCACTCTCATAATGCATATACCAATTGGGATCTACTTTACCAGCATGCTCAGTATGAGAAAATGAATTAGCATGCTCATATAAACTAACATAAAAATAAAAATGATCATCTAAATATGATGGATGCATGCCATCAACTAGAAACATGAAAGCCTCATATTCTACTTCATTAAAAAATTTGTATTTTTGTTAAGAGCTTGCAACTCACCTTGTTTAATCAGGTGTGAAGAGTATATAAAATCTGATTTCTTAGCTCTTGTAGTCCTGTTACTCATCCAATCAGATTTATCATATGCTAAAACTCCTTCACACTCAAAAAATTGATTAGTCACCAAGTTTGAAAAACTCTCATGAAAGTGTTGACATAAAATATGTTGATTGTAACCATAATCTTCATCTAACAACTTGTTAGAGTGAACTTGGAACTCAATAAACTTATCATCACAAGATTTATCAATACATATGGAAAAATCAGAATCAGATTTACAACTTCCATCCTTTTCCTCTTCATCATACTCAAAACCAATTTCAATATAATCAACATGAGAAGAATCTAAAATAGTATAAGATTTCTCCCTAATGGTATTCTTCACACAAGACAAGTTGTCATGTGTATTGACACTTGATCTATTATCATATACACCTCCAAAACCTGAAAAAGAGTATTCTTATTTTATATCATTTTTAGCATCAAACTTTGGAGAAAGGACTTCATCCTAAGAAAAAAATAACAAGGGATAACATGAGCATCCGAAGAAACATTTGCATATGTTTCAAGATCATGAACCAATAGTTCTGAAATTTCATCAACACTTAACAAGACTTCACCACTAGTCTATTCTCCTTGGCTATGATCATAATCTAGTTGATCTAGAAAACTTATGGTAGTAGTACCATTAGTATAATAATCTAAAAAATTAGAATCATGACTACAACATATTTCCTCTTCTTTGTGCACTACCTCTTCATCAGGTGTTTCACTTTCATTTTCATCACAAGAATATTTATCCATATTGTTGTTAGAAATTTCTTCATTCTCATACATACTATCACATGATTCATTTTTAGTCATGTATCCATCTTCCTCATGTTGAATAAAATGATCTGATTCATTAGATCTAGAATCCATCTCTTTACAATCGAAAGACAAATTATCATTATCTATGGATTCACTACATTCACTATTACTTTTAGCACATTCTCTTTTGTTATCAAATGATTCTATACATAATTCATTGCTACTTAAATCACTCTCAAATTTCTTGAAAATATTTTCAACATGCAAAATCTTTTGTACTCTCAAATGTGTTGGCCAATTAATTGAATTAGGCATAAACATATCTAGTAAAACAATAGGCCATGAAGATTCCTATGTCTTAAAGACAAACGCAACTCCATGAGTGTTGATTTGAACTTTCCATAAATTTTATCATCTCTTAGACCTTGGATACTTCCTACTGCACTTCTTATGAAATAGACAATCTTATTGTGGATTTCCTTTTTCAACATAGCAATATTTTCAACTACACTTTCATGACTTGGTAGACTAACTTCATATCTAAGATCTAATTCCATCTTGAAACAAAAACTTCTACCTCTTTCTCCTAGTGGTGAAAGTTGCTAAATAGAGGCACTAATTTATAACACTTGACTTTCATGAAAAGATAACACATGAAAATCAAAATACCTTAAGTATTGATGTTGAAACTTCATCTGCTGATTTGGCATGGCTGCAAACTTCACTTCTTCACACCATTTATCAAAACCATTTAGAGTCACCACCTCCTTGAAGAGGAAAAATGAAATCACTATTGTGATTCACTTTCTAACATTCAAATTATTAAAATAGTAGATGCATTCAACACTTAAACTTATCAATCAAGAATTAATAACTTCTTATCAAAGAACTATTGTCAAGAGCTTCAGATCTACCCACACAAACTAAAAGTCCTTCAAAAAATTTAATATGAAATAAACTAGGATATTAGTATGGAGATTTAGAGTTGCCACTCACATTTGTGAGAAATAAAACATATTTGTCACTTGACAAATCTAAACCAAACTTTTAATTTGTAGGAAAAATGCAAATCATCAAACCACTCTTGGAGATTTACTAACTTGGAAAAGAGAACAAATACATTTGTTCATTCTTGACTCTGAACTTTTACAACATCACTTTGAAACATTACCCAACTAAATTGATTGAAGATGAATCCATTAGTAACAATCCAATTTACATTCAAATTTCAAAGCTAATGTTGTAAATAGACAAGACATCTCCTGGGATGCATGATTTTGAGTAACAGATTGGAAAACACATCAAAAAACTTACTACTGTAAATTTCTTCATGCACTCATTCATCTATATTGAATCTCCATTTTTAAACTCTCAAGGTTTTTCTATCATACTGATTCAATACATTCCCTAGCAGAGTTGTCATTTTTTTGTCTCTTGAATTCAAATTTTTTTAATAACCCAATGATAGGAAAAAATGTGTCTAGGGGCAGCCAATTATCATGTTCAAAATACCCATTTAGACACTGAGGCCAACTATAAGGCTATACTTCTTCTTCTTCTTTAGGCTCTACAAGACCTAGGTGAGTGAAACTCATATTCTTTTATATGGTACAAGTTTCAAAGCATACAACAGAATCTTATAAAGTAGATAAAACCCTTAAGCTTATATTGCTTATGAAAACATTCATGGACATGAAATAGCTAATAACATGACTCATGAACTTGATAAACTAAGTGAGGGAAACTCTTTTTAGCTCTTCAACAAAAAGGGAAAAGATATTGATTAAAGATTGATTTCAGCATCACCAAGACATGAACAACAAAATACATAGATCTTGTAATTGATCAATGCCTTATCTATTGGGTAATTCCACAAATCACTAACACACATCCTTGGAAATCAATGATACATCTCATGTATCAAGACTTCTAGATCTATCTATACACCTTGCGAATCAGACATCTACATTATTTCTAAGTCTCTCACTCTATTTACATATCAGTCAAGTTTGTTATTAGTGACACACAATTATTCAGATTGTATAGACATATTGAGCCCTTTGTATAGTTCATAGTGTTTTCCAAGCATTTAGGTTGTTTTTGAGTTCTACAGTTGCTATCGAGTCCTTTGGACAAATCCTAGTGGTGACCAAGCAGTTGTAGCTATAGTGAAGATTAGCAGTGTAAACCATGCATCTCAGTGTATGCCGAGTTTACCAGTGCAAACTAAGTTGTGTAGTGTTCATTGAGTTTGTAGTATATGTGATGTAAGTCTATTGTTAACCAAGTTTTTCAGTGTTAACCAAGTGAATCAATTTATACCGAGCTCAAGGTGATAGTGTTTACTAAGTCTTTCCATGGTAAACAAGTGATTCAATTTATATGACAAGTTTCATAGTATCTACTAAGTCACCAATGCAGACTGAGTTCAAGACTACTTGTAAGTGATCAATATGGACCAAGCTTCTACATCTACTGAGTGCATGACAATGTCAAGCATTGACAATGGATGTCGAGTATTAGAACTTCACTGAGACAATCTTCAAAACTTGAGTGTCTTCATTTGGGCCAAATTTGTAATATTTGTGTTAACTTGCATCGTAGTTGACTTTTTAATTTGTATAATTGGATTGGTATATACATGTAATATATTGTGTCATATCTGAGGAATCATGAAGATGAAAATGTGAATGCAATGTAAGCAAATATAATTAGAGAAAAGCAGAAAGAGTGAATTACAAAGGCTACAGCAATATAAGGAACAACAAAGTCGTATATATCACAGCAAGTTGATTTGTACCTAAAGGAATCTCATTCAGCAAACCAAATTGTAGATCAAAGATCATCTATTGGTTCATCCTAAAAGGTGGATCAGTCAAATCCTTTAACAAGGTAGACCTAACAATCTTTTGTAAATCTCTTTACTGAGTGTATACTTCATTTTATGTTTGTAAATCCTTTCACAAGGTGAACCTAGTAGTCCTTATTGCTCCTAATAGGGTGAATCATTAGAAGTGATCAATATAAGCCTTAACAGGCCAACTTTATACTACAGTACTAAAGTTTGTGGGTATCATCCCCACCCCAATTTTACTTTCTAGTTGGAAGGTTTCTGGGTCACCAAATCATTGTGTCATAGTGTTATGAATGCTTTCATATTTTTTAGTTTCTTATGCATGCAATTAGATTAGATTATATGTGATGGATTAAGAGTTGAAATTGTAAAAGTTTTAGAAGTTACTTATTCATCCCTCCCCTCTTAATAACTCAGCATAGTCTTGAATATTTCCAACAATACTCGACCTATCCCTTCATGAAATATGCAACCCTATGATGATAAAATAAGCATCTACATGACTTCTTGAATCACAAGAAAAACATATCAACACATACAACCTAAAATAGATTGCAACTGAATTTTGTGCTCTTTGTTCACAAACCACAAAAGATTAGAAACAACATGAATATGAGACAAGATTCAGATTAAAGATAAACTTGTTGCTGCATTTTATTTATTTCCTTGACATAAATACATAAGGATGTATGAAATAACTCATAAAACCATTGAACAGACTAGGACTATCTATAAAACTTCATTAACTATTGTTCATTACAAGAGAAAATGTTGGGCATGAATGGTGGGATCAGAGCTAGAGCTCTGCTCAATAATCTGGAAATAGTCAACCATCAACAACCCTAGAGAAAGAAAAGAGAAGAGAATAAAAAGTCTGAAAGAATTCTTGGATCATATCTGATGCTGCCATTTGTCCACTTGAAATACCTCCACTTGCTAATGAAGAACTTCTCTCTACCTTCTTTTTGTAACTTAAAATTAGATTTTATCCTTTCTACTAAAGAATGCTTTGAAAATATCTACAAAATGATGGAAACATGCAACTGATTTGCAAGAAGATGCTAGATCTAATTTTAAAACACATGTCAAAACCAATTCTAAATGATTTTAGAGGCAAAATGATACTCTCAAAAGCATTTTTCCCTAAATCTAGAGCCAAAAAACTCCCATGTTTTCCTTCTAATAATTCTGATGCTCAATCATGAAAATCATTGATTTTGATGAGAATGCCCTAGAATTACAAAACTGCTTATAACCTTTACCACTAAATACCTATGCATTTTCTGACTACATATATAGAAAGCTCATCTTCTCTCATTTCTAATGGTATATTAGACTCTATTTTTTTGATAAAATTGGCCCCTCTGGCACTCATTTGAAAATTTAGTCCCTAGCTCATGAATAGGCACTTAGATGAAAAAGATTTAAAATTATAGTTAAAACTATACAATATAATCAAAAGAATTTAAAATTTTCATTTTTTCAAGAATGGGTGCTTAGACTTCATTTTAATATCTTTTTTAGAAATTTTTAATTTTATATTTATCTTACCTTATTTCTCCACGGGTGCCACATGTCAAATTCTAACTAGTCAAATTTGCCACCTCAATAAGACCCACATCTCCTCAAATGCACCTTTGCAATCTTAACACTTGACCACACCTTAACTATTGTGACCATGTGCCCGAATTTATAGCACTATCACCACCACTTTTCTTAACCATGAGTCAAGGCTTGTGATCACATAATTTCCTTCTTTCCACACTGTTAGAGTAGTTTTTTTTGAACTAGGCATCTAATGTTGCAACCATGCACCTGGTAGTTAAATGACCATCGTCACCCTGTCAGAGTTGTTTCTACTAACCACCATGTGTCCACTTAGATGATGTTATCACTTTTTAAATCTGCTCTTTTCTTCAAAAAAAAATTTTTAACCACCAGTTGTCCACCAATCCATGGCCCTCCATGCGAGCCTCCCTTTATCAAAAAGGTGTGTGTCTTTAGACACTAACTCATTGTATGGTTAGATATATAAATACCAAAAGGATTTATTGCCTATTGAATGTGGGATTAACATTTAAAAGAAAAGACTCACAATGTCTATGATTGCTTGTGAAATCTGGAGCATCTGCTTAAAAATTTGACATGTATTTGTTTTGAGTTGGAGACAATGGAGGAGCATGGTCCTTGCTAGTGGATAAATTGTGGAATTCTTCATGTGGTATTTACAAAATATGAATGAACTCCTTTTACATCAGTCACCTTAACGAGTTTGACATTGCCTGGCCGAGGAATTTGATTTCTGATGTATGCAGGGACACCTTCTTCATTCAAAATTTGTTCATCCTTTCTATGCTCCCATATATCCATGGACAAAGAAAATCAATTTAATACCAAAATTAGTAATAGAAAATAGTTGTGGATGGGCATTTTCCTGGATATTTCAAATTGGCTTGAGTCAAAATGATACCAAATTCGGGAAACTACATGGTTATTTGAAAATACTTCAATTGTCAAAAATGGTGTGGATGTTACATTTCACAATAGAGGGAAGCAATGCAGAAAATTTTCCCTCTTTTGAGTGACTAGAATTGGAGATTCTTATCAGTATTTGTGGGGCATCAAACTTGGTGCTCCTTTAAACAATACTTCCAATGGAAAAAGAAAAGATAAGAAAAGCAAACAAATATCTAATTGTCCCCCTTGCATGGAGTACTCTTGCCTATTAAAAATCTCCTCATTGTGTTGATTGTCTAAAAAAAATTTTGACACTTGAGTGCCAACACACTTAACCACTTTCTACATTAAAGCCAAGTACACTATGTATGTTGAGTCACAGGTTGTGCCGAGTCAGGAAAGTCATCAGGTGTCGAGTGATCTTCAGGTGCCGAGCAGCCTTCAAGTGTCGAGTGAAGATCAAGTGTGGAGTGACTACGAATGCCAAGTATGATCCAAGTTTTGAGAAATATTCAATTTTTGAGTCATAAACAATGCCGAGCAAGATAAGAATGATACAAGAGCCGAGTTACAGAAGGTGTCGAGCATCAGGAAGCAGTAAGTGCCTGTCATGCCCAAAACTTGAAGGCAAAAACACACACACAATTTTTTGAATTAATAATTAAACATGCCCTAGGTTTGAAATGATTGATAATAGTTTTAGTACAGGTTCTTTACTTTACATCTTAAGGTTATAAACATGAGGGCGATTATATTGTTAAGATTTTGAAACTTTTGTTACTAGATTGATATCAATCTTAAGTTATGCCATTTAAGAATTAAACATATCAAAAAATATTAAAAATGTAAGTTACACTTAACTTTGACTAAAAGATAAAGGAAACAATCCAACATTTTCTATTGGTTTTAACATTTACATTAATTTGCAATGATATGCAATCAAATTTACTTACATAACAATGTACATGAATTCGGATCTAAAATTTCTTGCAATAACAAATCAATCAAAAACTACCTTAAAATTTATTTAAATAGCCAATTAATTGATAATTCAATCTACTTAATGGTCAAACAATTGGAGTACATTTAAATTAAAACTATCTAATTAGTATTTAAACATAACTAAGTAAACAAAGAAATATTAACAATTACAAACAACGTCCTTAAACAAACATAAGATAACCTTAAACTTTATTAATTCAACTAATTATTCTTTAACAATTTAAAATTTCATTTTAAACTAACTAGATATATATATATATAAATTAATAATGTTAATAAAGAAACTAAGATCAAATAATTAAAAAACTAACTAATCTAAGACTAAACTTAAAGTTTAAAACTAACCTAACACAATCTCCTAATCTAACTACAACTAAACTAAACTCTTAACACTCTAACATATTTAATAACATTTAAATTAAACACAACTTAACATAATTAATAAACTAACTAAACATACTAATTACACACTAAAAGAAAACTTAAATGAGAAACTACCTACAACTAGCCCCCCCCTATTCTAAGCTCCCCCCCTACTCCTAGGCCCGCCCCACCCCACGAGGCCCTCACATCCCCAAGCTGCGCGCTGCCCGAGTCTGACTCGGCACGTACTATCCCCAGGCCTGAGTCTGGCCCAAGTGGGAGGTCAGCGCTACAACCCAGCTCCAGGTTGGACATAAGACTGCTTGCTACCATGTCAAATCAAATAAATTTAATTGGTTTCCCTCAACACATGCGTCCATTTCCAAATGATGAGGGGGAGGGATGGGACAAGGGTCAGAATGATGTCATCCCAAGTGATGACCCAAGACTTGCAATCCATTCTTTTTAAAAGAAAACTCTTAAAATATGCATTTCTAAGACTGACGCCCAAGGAGAGAAGGCTGGACATTGATGACATAAAGTTTTTATGGTAAGAAAGGATATTTAGAATATTAAAGTTATAAAGATTTAATAACTTATGCATTGTATTAGATATCATTCATATATATATTGTTTTATTTCTAATTTTAAACACTAGTAGATTCTTAGAATATTCTCTATTGCAAACCAAGGATTATCACATTCTCTCATACAAACTCCAGCATCCTGTAGGTGGATTATTTGATAAATTTGTCTACTCTCTCTCTCTCTCTTGAAACTCAATGTATATTTTTCTTTTGCAATTATATTACCAGAATAGGTGTTTGCATTCTCTTATAAATTTCTAGTTTATCATCTCCATGAACCTCAAATGGCCATGCATTTCAATGAAACCACATTACATGAAATAACCATCTACGTATTCATTTAACTATCTAATAAAACTGATGGATCAACATAATGAATAAACTAGTCTTAAGGCAATTGAGAAAATAAGAGATCAAAATGATAATGCTCCATTCCTTTTGAAAGGAGTATCAAAATACACAAAGTTATTTCTCTATCATGTTTCAATTTTAGCTTGGATCTCTTGACATAATTCTTCCTACATGTTCTTGCAAATTTATTTTCAACACAATCAACCATGAACTAAATCATTTCAAACTTGATAAAGACACCATACATTTACATGGATTAGCAACATCTCTCTCTACCGTCCATATGAATAGAGGCATCACCATACATCACAAATTGAATCATATATAATTGAACATCATTGTTGCATCTTATCTTTGATACACATTCATATGACAACATAGGATACGAAAATTTTAAGAGAAGTAAATTTATTGAATCACTTATTTTATTATCAACCTGATTCAAGGCTCAGCCGGGAAAGAATCAGGAAGAAAACCTGACTTCGTTGCCATATATAATAAGGTTTAAAAAATACAATTTACAATAGGATCTCAATCCCAATTTTCAATAATTTTATCAAATTTTCTTCATGATCAAATCAAGGAGTTTGTAATGTCTTCTAAATCTCATTTCAAGAACCATGGAAGAAACCAATAACTGATCGGGTGACAACCAAGCAGAACCAAAAGAACATCAAGCATGCATAATCATACATGGTTTACACAATAAGATTCACAGTGAATCAAGACTAGGAAGAGGTGGATTCTTCCAACTGGAGAAGTCAAGCACAACACCAATTCAGATGCCCAATCGGGGCCAATAACCAAGAACTTTCGTTCTTCCATTTTAACTTGCCATACTCATACCAAGTTTGTGCTGACGGGTAGGGGCCCATAACACCCTACCCTTTATCCCTCTTCTCATCCTGAGAAGAGACTCTACACAGGTTGGAGTCCAACTAAACAGACCTCTCCCAAAATTGGTCACTTATGCCCTCTCCTAGGGTGAGTAATACCAAAACACCCATGCAAGGAAACTCAAAATTGTAAACATAAACAAGAAAGGAAAACAACCAAAATAACAAGGTTTACAAATCTTCCCAACATACCCACAACCATACAACAGTAAAACAACAACAAGGTAACAAGAACATGAAACAAAACATAAAAACTGAATAAGGGAGATGGGAGTTTCCTACCTTCTCCAAGAGGTAATGGAAATGAACAAATTTGAGTAGAGTATCCCTCCTTCCTTCAAGCTTCAAGAAATATTCTCTAAATGTAGAGATTGGGTAACCCCCACCACTAGACCAAGGAAGGCCTCTAAATAAGCCTCCAACTCAACCACCCAAAAGGAGCAATAACTATTTCCACCCACTAGCCACACTAGAAACTCCTAACTCAACCTACACCATGGTTAAACCCTAAGAGGAGGTGGGGTAAGACAACTCATGACAACCACTTGCAATTTTCGCACAAAGGTAAAAAGGGACTTTTTGAGTGCCCTCAAAAGTCAAAGATAGGGGCTTAGGGGTTGGAAAAGACCCCTAACCCATACCCATACCCTTAGGTTAGAATAAAAACATGTTAAAAGCCTTAGGAAAGAGGTTAAGAGACAAAATAAAATCTAAGAATAAAATAGGTCCATCTAACAACTCTAACTAGAAAATTAAGCACGTAAACATTTTACGAGTGTCAAGCGACACTGAAAGAGCATAATTACGAACAATAGGGTTTCCAAATTTTAGCACATGGAGATCAATTTTGTTCCTCCGTAGGGTTTCTCGGCTAAATACCTGCACACTCATTGCACACATCAGTAGTCCTAAAAATCACATGTACATATATACGTATCAGAAATTTACATAATTTGAAACATACATAAATCAGGGTTTTCTTGCATCCTACTTATATCCTTAATCATAAATATTCCAACTCAATGTGTTAATCCCACATTTTATTGATTTCATCAACATACATATACATGAGCATTAAATGACAATCATCAAATATATCTGGAAATAACATCACACAACATGAAATAATAAAATATGTTCTAAGCATCAGATAATGTCTCGACATCTCGAGTCGCGGATAACAAAATAAGAGTAATGTATCACTATGCTACGATGGGTCGGGGGCGAGGCCTCACAGTGCCGAGTAACTCAGAATCAACATATGAGTTTGTAACTTCACAAACTCAGATGTAAACCATTTTCATGGCCAATAGATGACAAATCTTGAAGGATTTAAGTGATAAGATCAAATCATTTAAATTTCCTATGCAATCTACATGTAGCCAATAAGAAAAAATGGAGAAGGCATGCAACCAATGATAGAAGTATAAGGAATAAGAAGAAACAAAGATTCAATATGGATCATAGATCCACATCTAACCCTAAGTCTTTGAATGTCTTTATAAGGAAGACTAAGTATCATTGTATGGTGAGGGACGAAGGTGTGGAAAGTAAACTATTTTCAGAGTGAAGTGTAAAAAGACTTAGAGGAAGAGATCAGCAGAAGAATATTCAGTTAATCAGAACAAAAGTAGAGGATACAAATGAATATCAGATCTCAGAGGATTAAGATTAGAAGAAAGCAAATCAAGTGTTTGTATTCAGCAATCAAGGATTGTACACTATTAGGTTTATTATATCTAATACTCTTTAGTCATTGTATTAGAAAGGAAATCCTATGATGATAGGTTAGCTTAACAACTATTTTGTAGATCCTTTAAATCGGTAATTAAATCCTTTAGCAAGGTAGCACTTCATGTAAAGTGTTTGTAAATCCTCTAACCAGGTCACTGTTGATACAGTGTAAAGCCTTTAACAGGGTAGGCCTTTAACAGGGCAAACCATCAGAAGTGGTTAAACATTATTGTTGCAGTAATTTTTGTGGGTATCATCGCCACCCTAGTTTTACCTTCTTATTCCTCAAGGGTTTTTGGGTTACCAAAATCTCAAGTGTTATGTGGTGATGCATATTTGTTTCTCATGATTGCTTAATGGTTATATGCATGCATGTTCATTTCAAAGATATGTTATTAAGGATTTAAAATAGGTCAAAAGCTAGTACTTCTGATTCACCCCCCCCCAGAAGCATTCTTTCCAATAAGATATTACAACAATTGGTATCAGAGCTACTTTCTCTCAAAAGGAAGCCTAACATCTTGGAGGAAAAGATCTAAAGATGGAAGTTTTCAAACTTGGAAAGATCATTGAGAACCAAGTGATAGATGTGCATCTCACTCTACAAAAAGTAGAAGAAGCTAGAGTGGAATTAAGAAAATCTTTGAAAAGAAGAAAGGCGATAGCCATAGCTGAAAATGATATACACTACAAGGAGATTGATACCACACAAGTGTTTTCCAATGGAGACACTAAAGAATTTGATGTAGCAATAGAAGAATTGATGGAGAAAAACAAAGTTCAAACAGAAGAGATAAGATCTCTCAAGATGGAACATGAATCACAGGCCATAATGTTATGTGAAATCACTGAACAAAAGAAAAGAGCAGTCAAGGATAGAGTCATGATGGAAGATGAAAAAAGGAATCTTGCAAATAGACTGGAAGAAAAATGTACTAAATTAACAAGGATCTCAAACATGCAGATGGATACACTTGCCCAAATAATGAACCTTCATCATGAACTTAATATGAAAGATATTGAGATCTCTACTTTGAGGATGCAAAATGAAAAATTGCAGAATGAATTGAATAGAGAAAAAGAAATGGCAGAGAATCTCAATAAGTCAAGCAAAGCCATAAAGTACTTTGAACAGTTGCTAAAATCCCCAAGATCTATCCATGATACATCAGTACTTGGATAGAACAGCACTGAAGTTGGTGAATCATCAAAGAGTGTTGAGCAAAGAAGTGATAAAGGTAAGGATTCTAAACCCATTTATCATTACTGTAATAAAAAGGGGCATAAAGCTAATTTTTTTAGGAGTAGAAGAATCAATCAGCAAAACACACCCAAGAGCAAGAATTCCTATCACAAGTGCAACATGCAAGGACATATGACACAAGATTGCAGATCCAAAGTCCCAAGGACACAAAGATTTAATGGACACTGTCATAATTGCAATAAATATGGACATAGGGAATTTGAATGCAGATCAAAGCCTATGTGGATAGAAAATCAACCAGCAAAAGAGAATGAAGGTCACTATCATTGGGATTATAACACCAGATATAGTTGTCACTATTGTCAAGAGTATAGACATATACCCCAGAATTGCATAAGAACACATTTCAAGGGGAACTATAAAAGATGGCTGAACTAGACTACTTGCTTTAGTTGCTTGAAAACTGGACATTTCAGCAGAAATTGTCCAAAAAATGCCAAGGCACCCAAGACTAAAGTAAATAAGGGAAAAGAAAAGATTGATGAGGAACACATAAGAACAAACATGAAGAAGACGTGGCAGAAAAAGGATGGATCAAGTACATCCTATGAAAGGGTCACTTCACCCATGAGGTCAAGTGATCATTTCTCATTTAACTAATCACAAGATAAGCCTATAGGGTTGATACATAAGAAATTATCAAACATCAGCCCTAAACCATGAAGAAGCACTATAAAGTATAAATTTGCATGAGAAAAGATACTAAGACTAAACTTGAAAAATAATGCCAAGTTGTCTTTGGATGCCAAGTTATTAACAAAATGAGTAGATGCTGAGTAAGTATAGTTGTTGAGTGGATGTCGAGTTCAAAAATATATAGAAGCCAAGTGACAGGTGCAGGTACTAAAATGCATTTAATGCAAAGTTTCTTTTGTCGCTTAAAAGTAAAAATTGATTCATTCTTGAGCCATTCAAGTGAAGAGCGATTACTTTGAGCACGTCTGAGAGATTTTCAAGCTTTCAAACCGGTGGTTTACAGTGATTCAGCATCTACCCAAGATATCTAAGCACTTATCGAGGTATTTCCTTCAAGTGCTGAGTTTTATAGTTTGAGAAGTTTGCTTTAATTGTTAAAACCCTAGTTTAGATATAAATGGCATCTAGTTCAAAAATGACCCAAGGGAAAATGAGCCATGAGATTCAACTTGTCAGCAACGAAGTTAAGCAACCTGATTTTAGACCTATACCAGAAGTTGCATACAAAAATGATCCCGCTGGTGCCCTATCCACCATCCCTGAAAAAAATTTTATGGTTCAGGATGTGCAAAAGTGCTATAATTGTAAAATAGGAGCCATAGGAGATTTGGAAATCTTTAATGTCTATGACAAACTCTATGAAAATGGTTTTCTAAAAGATGAGTTTTCTATTATAGAAAAGAAGGGTTTAACCAAAGCCCTAGTTTTTCCAATCGTATTAAAAAATGAGTGGATACGTATAATACTTAGTAGAATCCATGATGGATCATTCTGGCTAGAACAAGGACAAGTCAAAATTACTGAGAAAATGGTTCATAGGGTTACAGGTTTTCCAACCCTAGATTGGCCAAAGACATTGAGAAGTGAAAAGAAGGAAACAATTGAGAAAAACATAGGTGCAAAATGGAACAATAGAGGCATGACCATAGATATCATTATTGATCCCTTTCTAGACTCTACTATAAGGATCATATCACATAATTTTTACTAAACCAATAGGTTAAATAGTGTACCCTGCATAGCAGTGGATGTGGCACATAAGCTTGTAAAGAAAGACCACACTTATGACCTTGCAGAGCTCTTATTGCAATAGATCAATGAAAATCTTGGAGCTATTAGAAAGTCCAAGGGAGCACAGTGTAAATTTGGTTTAGTGTTGGTTTGTATGTTCTTCTATGTAATGAAGGAATTCCCTTCATTTGGCAAAGTCAACTGGAGTCAGAATAAAACCATTGTTGATCAAATTAATGATTTCATTGCACAAATGGGAGATAGCTTTGATGATCAAATGTCTATCTATTTTGAGGATTTCAAAAATGCAATGAAGAAAAGAATGATGATACTAGTTTCACTAGTAGAAAAGCATATAAATGACATATGTTTTCTTGTTGATATTGATTATACTTACATTCAAGCAGTCCTTCCAAGAACAAGATGGCTTAGACAATTGGGATATGAGCTTGATGTTGACCAAGCTTCTGTAGCCATCACAGCATTACTTTCCAAGGAAATGGATAAATCTACAAAGGCATTTGGGACATATGACACTATCAAAACAAGAGTTATTATAGAACTCAAGACAGCCATAGCAGTCAAGAAGAAGGACAAACTGGTAAAGCAGATAAAGAAGAAATTTGGTGTTGGAGAATCAAGTGCAGTAGGTGAAGCAGAAGAGATTAGTGAAGGAGAAGAAGAAGGTGAGCCAAAACAAGAGCCACTTGAATTGCCTCAAATTCATGGCGAAGAGAAAGATGAAAGTGCCGAGGAAGCACAAACCAAGGAAGCACCCATCAAGGGAAGGATCATCAAAAGAAAGACACCTCCTGTTTCTCATCCTTCACCAAAGAAAGTTGTCATGCAAATGCCTAAGAAGCCAAAAACCAAAGCTACAACAAGGGCCTCTACCCAAAAGGCCAAAGAGGAAGCCACAAACAAGAAGAACACAAAGACATAGGAAGAGCCAAAGAAAAGGAAAAGATATGTGGCCCAACCTAATACTGATGAAGAAGATCAGACTGAAAGGGTAAGTCATTCTCCTAAATCTTCAGTTGATATATTATGTGAGAAGATTAGGAATGGAGACTTAAGTGAAATGAAAAAGATTGATTTCAATAAGTTTAGTAAAGAGGAACAAAATAGCATAGAAGAATCAGTCTATGCATTAATGGCACTGTTCAAGTATACACCTCTTGAACTAGATGGACAATTACCAAAGGAATTGTCTAAAATTATAGAAGACAGATGACATTTCTATCTAGTGATGGAGAAAGAGATGAGAGAATCAACCCTAGCAAACCTACTACCTGATTTAACAAAAGAACAGGTAACTCAAGTAGTCAAAAGGCATAGTAAAAGGTTTACACTAAATATAGGGAATTCTCCATCTTACAAAACAAAATTGAAGAAGTTGTGCAGAGAACTACAAGAGTTTGGAAAAACTTGTACAAAACAATTGAAGATGTCCTTGAAAAGGTATACAAAGAGGAAGCTACTGCTAAACCTAAAGAAAGAAGGAAGAGGAGAGAAGAGAAAATAGAAGAAGAGAAAGAGGTTGAAGAAGAGGAAAACAAGAAATAAAGAGAGGAGGAAGGAAAAGATGAAGACAAAGGAACTGATGAACAGCAAAGTGTGCAAGACACACAACTTTCACCTCCTAGTCCGCCTCACTCTACAACCACAGCTGTAGAAATCATAAAAATTAAGGATGTTGTTGACACCACATGTCAAAACATCAATCCATTAACTGAAGTAGATCTTACTAAGATCCTTGACCAAACAACTCTACAAGCACAATTGTGTACAAGTCCTATATTGGTCAGTGTGGATAATCTTCAAAAGTCAGTAGATAAACTCAAAGAAGCCAAGGTGTTACTACAAGAACCACCTCAAACCATTCAAACTACTGGGCTTACATTTCTACCACCTCCATCACCACCAAGATTAGCCACTCAAACTCATCAAGAGCTGAGTACAACAACAGAGGTAGTCACAAGGATAACACTTCAGACAGTGAGTACACCTCCAACAGTAGTAATACAAGAAGAAGCCAAGCAAGAAGAAGAGGACAAAGAAGAAACACAAGATAAAGAGGAGTCTGCAATACAAACTTTGGTTGAATTACCAAAAATAAGAACTCCCACCAAACCCAGTCATAATTTGAGTACTAAAACAATGACCTTACATGTGAGTACACCAAGTTCAAGTTCTACTAGGGTAGCCAAGACCATTCATTATGGTATTCCTGAGCTTGATGAAGAAATTAAAATACCCTATTATGATTCAAGTACTCTAAATGAGGAAAAGATGAATGTAGAGTGCATTGGATAAGAGAAGGAGGCAAGAGGCAATGAGGAAAGACTAAAAATACAAGCAAGCAATGAATGAGATAAAATATATATTCATGGATGCTTTTAGTCTTCAACCTCCAGATGCAAATAGGCCAATACTTGAGCAATTATTTGATATAGTTGACCAAGTGAATAATGAAGATCATGATACTAATGTAAAACTAATGGAATGGTCCAAAAAGAAGTTTGTAGGCAAAGTCAACCAGAAAATAGCTAATAACATAATTTTGGGACAGGTTGACCTAGCCAAGAAATTGGAAAATGTAAAGAGTGTATTAGGGAACATATTTTCCCTTTATAGAAAATTGTGTGATTTTTCCAGGTTCACACAAGAAATAAATCCAAAAATTTTTAACCTTGAGAATAAATTAAAGCTCTCAAGCATACAACTACCCTTAGATCCTACATAGACTGAAAAGCAATTTTCTCAAACACTTCACACTCAGAGGAAATTAGCTGCATTATTAGCAAAAGAGCCCACTATCAAAGAAAAGCTGATGCAACTCCAAGCCTCCATCACTCCTCACTTAGAAGTATTACACAAGGAGCAAATAAATGCAAAAATAGTCCTGAAGAAGGATCCAAATATTTCTACACATGAAGGACTAGTAGATCTAGTAGCAAAGCTTGCAATCCAACAAAAGTCATTGGATATTGCCTTAAATAACTAGGGTGCAGCTCTCCAAATACTCCTTGAGGTAAATAAGACATTTTTGGCCAAGCATGGCATTACTATTTAGGACCCTTTGACATCTATATCAAAAAGGGGGAGATAATGTTCTAAGGAAAATAATATTGGAGATAATATTGTGAATATTGTGAGCATAATGGCACAAGACATCAGAATTCAACAAGGCGTGATTAACTCAGGGGGAGTTAATAAGTTGTATATATATCAAGCAGATCAGTGAGCGTACTCATAAGATTAGATAAATAATGCTTAATGCTTAGTTAAGTTCTTTGGAACTCATGTCAAAGGGGGAGATTGTTAGTCTAAAAATGGTTTTGACACTTGACTGCCAACACACTTAACCACTTTCTACATTAAAGTCGAGTACACTATGTATGTTGAGTCACAAGTTGTGTCAAGTCAGGAAAGTCATTAGGTGCTGAGTGATCTTTAGGTGCTGAGAAGCCTTCAAGTGCCAAGTGAAGATCAAGCACCAAGTGACTACAAGTGTTGAGTATGATCCAAGTGTCAAGCAATATTCAGTTGCTGAGTCATAAACAATGTCGAGCAAGATAGGAATGATACAGGAGCCAAGTTACAAAAGGTGTCGAGCATCAAGAAGTAGTAAGTGCCGAGTAACTCAGAATCAGCATATGAGTTTGTAACTTCACAAACTCGGATGTAAACCATTTTCATGGCCGACAGATGACAAATCTCGAAGGATTTAAGTGATAAGATCAAATCATTTAAATTTCCTATGCAATCTACATGCAGCCAATAAGAAAAAATGGAGAAGACATGCAACCAATGATGGAAGTATAAGGAATAAGAAGAAATAGAGATTCAATATGGATCATAGATCCACATCTAACCCTAAGTCTTTGAATGTCTTTATAAGGAAGACTAAGTCTCATTGTATGGTGAGGGACGAAGGTGTAGAAAGTAAACTATTTTTAGAGTGAAGTGTAAAAAGACTTAGAGGAAGAGATTAGCAGAAGAATATTCAGTTAATTAGAACAAAAGCAGAGGATACAAACGAATATCAGATCTCAGAGGATTAAGATCAGAAGAAAGAAGATCAAGTTCCTGTATTCAGTAATCAAGGATTGTAAGCTATCAGGTTTATTATACCTAATACTCTTTAGTCATTGTATTAGAAAGGAAATCCTATGATGATAGGTTAGCTTAACAACTATTTTGTAGATCCTTTAAACAGGTGATTAAATCCTTTAACAAGGTAGCACTTCATGTAAAGTGTTTATAAATCCTCTAACCAGGTCACTATTGATACAATGTAAAGCCTTTAACAGGGCAGGCCTTTAACAAGGCAAACCATCAGAAGTGGTTAAACATTATTGCTGCAGTAATTTTTGTGGGTATCATCCCCACCCCAGTTTTACCTTCTTATTCTTGGAGGGTTTCTGGGTTACCAAAATCTCAAGTGTTATGTGGTGATGCATATTTGTTTCTCATGATTGCTTAATGGTTATATGCATGCATGTTCATTTCAAAGATATGTTATTAAGGATTTAAAATAGGTCAAAAGCTAGTACTTTTGATTCACCCCCACCCCCCCCCCCCCCCTCTCAGAAGCATTCTTTCCAATAAGATATTACAACATGTGTTAAGTAATAGATATACACCATGCACAACAGGATTCCAAAGACTACCCAAAGGAGATGAATTTAAAATCCTCGGTCATTGATTTGTCTCTATGGTGCTCCCACATAGGCAAGAGGAAAAAAATTAGCAGCATAGGTAGAGGAACAATGCAATCTCTTTGGTTTTATGCTGCAAGAGAAATGAAACAATTCATGAACACTCCATAGCTCATAGCACCTGTGCAGAATCGCTTCACAATCTTACTAGCTAGGAACTTTGTCTAATGAAACCTTCCTATCTAATGATTTCTTGAAACTCAACATGCCTTGCAAGTTGCAATGTCTATTTAAATCCTAAATTACTTTTGAATGTTGCTTATGAGCCGCAAAACTATTTGCATGTGTTGCCTCTTGCAGTTTTGCATTAGAAAGAAGGTCATTAAGATGCACCTCCCCATATTTGCTATAACCTTCAACATGCCTAAATTATTGTCTTTGAAATACTTTTGAACTAGGTCTTCTTTGGTGTGGAAAAATGTCATTCTTTTTGGAGGGATTTTACCATCAACTTGCAGTCTCCATATTGATTCAATTGCCAAGTCGAGAAATAAAAAATAATCCATTCACTTTATTATGCTAATAGACCTAAAAGGTTAATTCAATGATGAGACTCCTAGCTTTAGTCAAGTCATTAAAAATGGAAATGAGAAACTACCTTATCCTTTCTAGTTCCTTCTTTGAAACAAGAGTCAAACAATATTGCTCATTGGATGCTCAATTCACTACTTTTTAGTTTACCATTTAAACAAGAGTCAAAAAAATATCGCTCATTGGATGCTCAATTCACTACTTTTTAGTTTACCATTTATATAATCTTAAAAGTTCCCTTGATTGATAGTGATACACACATGTACTAAAGCATTGAAATGATTAAAACATTATAATCTCCTCTTTAAATATCTATTTTTCCTTCAAATCCTATCAACCTAGTGAAGTTAGTCGGGTCCCAAAGTGGGTCCAGCTAAAAACAAATTGTTTGAAACACCTGATATTGAAAATTTATTGAAATGAATCCTTGAACTAATTAGATTTGATCTGGAACCATTGGATACAATTGATTAATTGTGTATTTTCTTTTATGTTACACTAATGTCATATCATTATCAATCAGTATATGTCGAGGTCACTCGGGCAGTGAAGACAGTTTTCTATGTCTACCAAGTGTTTCTGTGATTTCCTAGTTCAGAAGGCAATGTCTATCAAGTTCACTCAAGTGTCAAAGAAAAATATGTAGAAGATGAGTGTTAATTGAGCTCACTCAGTTCATGAAGGAAAATTGGATCGAACTAGTGCTAACTGGTTAATGATGAGAAGAGGAAGCAAATGTGAAGGACAAGTAGAATATCCTTGTGGAGCAAAAATGTTATATTCGATTAGGAAGGATCAAGTACAAGCTAGAATAGAGATTTATATTTAGAAATCAATTGCATTCAAATCAAGCCATCTCATTGTTACTCTCTAACCATTATAGCAATGATCTAAATCTATTAACAAAGTTGGCTTAACAGCTATTTGAAAATCCTCTAACAAGGTGGTATTTCTATTGAATTGTCTCAAGACCTCTAACAAGGCCACTCCTAACAGGGTGATTAAATCCTCTAATAGGGTCACACCTAATAGTGTCTTTTGTAACCTTTAACAAAGTTTTCTCCTAATAGGTCTCACTTTAGAAGAGTGAAAAGAGTAACTAGTTGCAATTGGTGTTTTTTCCCAAATTGAGTTTCCACGTTAAATCCTAGTGTTAAATGTTCATGCTATTTTCTTTTATGTGTTTGTAACATAGTTAAAGTAATGGTAATCACATATAACATCTAAAGTTTATATGTTAAGAATTTACCAAGCTAATTTAGTTTTTATCAAGTTATAACATTTTATGTGTGTTTACCGAGCTTCAGTAGTAGTCAGTTTTCAAATTGTATTTTTGTATTGACATCTAAGGGATCTGGGATTTATTTTAGTAGTAACTAATTAACCCCTCCCCTCTTAGTTACTCCTCTTATATTTTCATCAATCGATATCAAAGCTTTTGGTGCTTGCAAAGAAGGTTTCAAGGACCTAAGCTAAAGATCAGGATGTCTTATAGAAGAGAGATCCCCAAGCTGAACAGAGACAATTTTGCAGCATGGCAAGGACTTATGAGGTTACACTTAGCTACTATCAGTAACTTAGGATGCAAGTATCTTGATACTAAATACAAGACTCCCACTAGAACATTATCTTTTGAAGATATTACTAAAAAGAAGAATCATAACATCATGATGATTGATATTGCATCTGCTCTTAGTTATGTTGAATTTGATGAAGTCAAAGACTGCAAGATAGCCTATGAGATGTGGATCAAACTGAAAGATATATATGGAGGAGATAACAATGTAAGAAGGGCTAAGGCTAAAATTCTTAGTGATCATTTTGATCAGATGAAAATGAGAGAATATGAGAACATTGCAAAATATGTACAAAGGATCAAAGCAAGTGTAAGTGTAATTAAAGCATCTGGAGGAGACATTGAAGAGAAGACAGTTGTAAGCAAGGTACCTAGAACTCTTCTTCCTATTTATGTAATTAGAGTATCTTCTATTCAAGAAATGAGATGTGATGCAAATAATAAAATATCTTTGGATGCTCTAGTCAGAAGATTGATAGCTTTTGAGTTAGATAACTTTGATAACTATGTTCCTAGTTCAAAGGTTATTGAATCTTCTTTTAAAGCTAAACTCTCACTCAAAGAAAAGGATAAGAAATTAAAGTCCAGTCAATCATGAAGTGAAGAAGGAACATCAAAAGAAAGTTTAGACAGTGATCTCAAAGTTGTTGAAGCCCTACTTGCAAGGAAGTATTCCAAAGGAATAGGAAAGTACAAAGGTAAAGTTTCTTTGATCTACTTTTCTTGTGAAGAAGTTGGTCACATTGCTGCTAGGTGTCCAAATAAGGAAATCAAAGATGAAAAGAAGAGAAATAATCATAAAGGCAAGAAGGACTCCAAGAACTACAATAACTACAAGGACAAAGGTAAAAAATATTGTTTTATAGCTAAAGAATCTGATAATAGTGAAGATGAAATGGTATATATTGTTGTGATTTGAATCTGATGATGAAGGACATAAGATGGCACTTATCTCTCATGTTCAAAAAAATAATATATTGATTATTGATAGTGGTTTTTCAAATCATATGACTAGAGACAAAAAAAAAATTGAGCACAAGGAATATTATGATGGAGGTAGTGTAAGATTTGGAAACAATGAACTTTGTAACATAAAAGGAATATGATGTATTTCATTGACTAAAGAACTTGTATGTGACAATGCTTATTGGGTTGAAGGACTAAAGCATAATCTACTAAGTGTGGCATAGTTGAATAACATTGGATTCAAGGTAGAATTCATGAATGGACAGGCCAAACTACTAGATGGAAAAGAAAATCTAGTTGGATTTGGCAAGCAAACAAAAGGTAATCTATTTTATCTTGGTCTCAGTGATTGTTCATGTTTTATTGCTCAAGTAGAAGAAAGGTTGTTATGGCACAAAAGACTATGTCATGTAAACTTTTATAATTTGGTTAAGATAAGCAAACATAGAAGAGTAAGTTCCTAGTTTGAAGAAGCCTGGCATGGATCTATGCAAGAACTACCAAATTGGTAAGATGGGAAAGAGTAGCTTCAAAAGAATAAACTATCACTCAAAAAAAGTCTTGGAAATTGTTCATATAGACTTATGTGGACCTATTAGATTAGAGGGTTATAGTAGAGAAAAGTTTTTCATTCTTTTTGTTGATGACTATAATGTATCTAAAATAAAAATTAGAAGCCTTTCAAAAATTCAAGTGGTATATGGCAAGAGTAGAAAAGGAAACTGGAAAAATATTGAAATGTTTAATATCAAGCAGAGGTGGTGAATTCATCTCCAATGAATTTAATAATTTATCCATTGAAAGAGGAATAAAAAGACAAGTATCAGCTCCTAGTACACCATAGTAGAATGGTATAGCTAAAAGAAGAAACAGATCTATCATGGATTGTGAAAGAATCCTAATGATTGAAAAGAAGGTTGCTCTCAAATACTAGAAAGAAGCTATTACCACTGCAATTCATACCTTGAACAAAGTATAGTTGAAGAAAGATTCAAACAAAACACCTTATCAGCTATGGTATGGCTACAAACCTAATGTAAGTTACTTGAAAGTATTTGGCAGCAAATGTTATATCTTGAAAGAATCTAGAAAAGGAAAATTTGATGTAAAAGGTGATGAAGACATATTTCTAGGATACTCCTATATAAGTAAAGCATATAGATGTTTGAATTTTTTTACTCATAAAATTATAGAAAGTGCACATGTTAGAATTGACGAATTTGTAGAAAAGGGTGAAGAAGAAAGCAACAAGGAGCCAGAAGATTATAGAAAATTTGTTTACTATGAACCTGATACCTTGCCAAATCTATCTAAAAGAAAGGAAGCTTCATCTCCGAAGTCCCCAAAATATCTGACAGTTACTAAGTTGCAAATAATGTAACCTAAGTTATAGTCTGAAGGACCTGAGTCACAATTAGAGGCTACCGAGCTAGTTCAAACCAAGCCTGATAGACTCAAGTCACAAATAGAACGACCCAAGCTTGAAACTAAAATTCAAGATGAAGATGGTGGAGCTCATTCAAAGACCAAAGAGCTTATGTTAGCAAGATATGTTAGAAGACATCATGCACTTGATCAGATCATTGGAGACAAATCTGATGGAACAATGACAAGAAGCAAATTAAAAGGTACATGTTTACTTGCTGAATTTGAACCTAGAAGTGTTAAGGATGCTTTGGAAAATGAAAGTTGGATTGAAGAAATAAATGAAGAGATAGAACATATAGAAAAGAACAAAACTTGGACTCTTGTTCCTAGACCCAAGGATAAAAATTTATTTGGTACAAAATGGGTATTTAGAAATAAGCTAAATAAAGATGGAAAAGTTTTAAGAAAAAAATCAAGATTGGTATGCAAAGGCTATTCTCAAGAAGAAGGTATTGACTATGGTGAGACTTTTGCTCCTATAGCAAGACTAGAAGGTGTTAGAACTTTGCTAGCATATACAACACATGGAGAATTTAAAGTATATCAAATGGATGTTAAATCTACATTCTTGAATGAAATTATTAAACAACCAGAAGGTTTTGTAGATCCTAACAAAAGAGACCTAGTTTTTAAGTTAAACAAAGCATTATATGGTCTCAAGCAATCTCCCAGAGCTTGGTATAAAAGACTTCATAATTACTTAGTATAGATTGGTTTTCAAAGGACAAATCATAATAGTAGTCTATATATCAAGGAAGGACCAAACAAAAGGATTGTGTTGGTAGAAATATTTGTTGATGATACTTTATTTAAAGGAAATGATGACTTATGGAAATCATTTTCAAAAGAAATGAGTAAAGAATTTGAGATGTCCATGTTTGGTGAGATAAAATTCTTTGTTTGATTATAGATATAGTAGAACACAATTGGTATCTACAATACTCAATCTAAGTATATCAAGGAGATACTGAAGAAATTTGGAATGGAAGATTCAAGACCAATTGGAACCCCTATGTCTACTAGACATAAGCTCTCCAAAAATGATGATTTAGAAGGAGTAGATTAGACCACATGCAGATCAATGATTGGAAAATTGTAGTATGTAGTACACACAAGACCTGATATTGCTCTAGCAGTTGGAATAGTGACAAGATTCTCAGCAAATCCTAAAGAAAATCACATGATTGCAATCAAGAGAATCATGAGATATCTGAAAGGTACTGAAGAGTATGGTTTATGGTATAAATTTGGAGGCAATTTGGACTTGAAAGTATTTACTGATGTTGATTGGGTAGGAAGTATTGATGATAGAAAAAGAACTAATAGTGGAGCATTCTTTCTTGGTAAGAGACTAGTGCCTTGGATAAGAAAAAAGAAATTGTTTACATCTCAATCCAAAGCAAAGGCAGAATATGTGGTAGCAGTAGTTAATTATTCTAACATTGTTTGATTCAAACAATTATTGGAAGGAATGAAGATAGAGATCAAGGATCTGATAGTCATATACTGTGATAACACCAGTGCAATTAATGTATCAAAGAATCCAGTAATGCATATAAAACAAAGCACATTGCTATAGAATATCACTTCTTAAGAGAGTTGGTACAAGAGAAAGAAGTTGGATTGGAATATATTAATACAAAGGAATAGATTGTAGACATATTCACCAAGCCATTACCTAAGGATGCATTTATGTATCTAAGAGGTAAGATAGGGGTCATTCCCCTATCTGAAGTTCACTAAATAAAGTTTAGTAGTACATCAACAAGAGCTAAGGTGAAGATCAATCATCTGGTGTAGAATTGGAAAGGGCATATTGCAAATGAATCAATACTTAAGGTACATTGGTATTTACAAAATTATTGTCTTTGGCATGTGTTGTCAAAGAGGGAGAAGTTTACTATCATATCTCTAAGAAATTTTTGGAAACAGAATAAAGTAAGGAACTAAAGAGGGAGAAGTCTTCCAAAGAAGGAGAAGTTTGTTGTAAGAGGGCGAAAGTTTTGAATGAACTTAGCAACAGTTGTTGTGGACAGAAGAAGAATCCAGTGAAAAAAAGAGCTCATACTGATAGAGGGATTTCTCAAAGAACAAATCCAAAATTTAATTATGCTATGACATGTTGTGTTGTCATCAATGCCAAAGAGGGAGATTGTTGGATACAATTGATTAATTCTATATTATCTTTGATGTTACACAAATGTCATATCATTATCAATCAGTATATGCCAAGCTCACTCGGGCAGTGATGATAGTTTTTTTTGTTTCTACCAAGCATTCCTATGATTGCCTAATTCAAAAGGTAGTGTCTACTGAGTTTTCTCAGGCATCAAAGGAAAATATGTAGAAGATGAGTGTAACTAAGCTCACTCAGTTAATGAAGGAAAATTGGATGGAACTAGTGCTAACTGAGCTCGCTTAGTCACCAAAGGATTTTCGCAAGTTTGTAGTGTTAACCGAACTTCTATTGGTTAACAAAGGAAATCATTTCTGAGTTAGTTTCTACCGAGCTTAGTTGGCTAACAAAGGATTTTCTCATTTTTGGTATATTAAGCTTAATTGATTTATCTATTGATTCCAGCCAACTAAGGTGATACATATTAATTATTCTAAGTTGTATTTGAGCCAACTTGAAAAAGTGAAAGATATAAGTATAAGGTCAAGTTGTGATTTCAAAGTGTATGAAAAAAAAAGTATGAAGATTTTATAGAAGATTTAATGATGAGAAGAGTAAGCAAATTTGAAGGATAAGCAGAATATCCTTGTGGAGCAGAAAAAGTTATATTCAATCAAGAAGGATCGATTACAAGCTAGAATGGAGATTTGTATTTAACAATTAGTTGCATTCAAATTAGGTCATCTCATTGCTACTCTCTAACCATTGTAGCAGTGATCTAAATCTCTTAACAGAGTTGGCTTAATAGCTATGTGTAAATCCTCTAACAAGGTGGTAGTTCTATTGAATTATCTCAAGACCTCTAACAAGGCCACTCCTAACAAGGTGATTAAATCCTCTAATAGGGTCACACCTAATAGTGTGTTTTGTAATCTTTAATAGGGTTGTCCCCTAACAAGGCTCACTTTAGAAGAGTGAAAAGAGTAACTAGTTGCAATTGGTGGTTTTTCCCAAATTAGGTTTCCATGTTAAATCCTAGTGTCAAATTTGTTCAGGCTATTTTCTTTTATGTGTTTCACACTCGGTTAAAGTAATGGTAATCATAGATAACATCTAAAATTTGTATGTTAAGAATTTACCAAGTTAATTTAGTTATTACCAAGTTACAAGATTTTATGTATGTTTACTGGGTTTCAGCAATATTTAGTTTTCAGTTTGCATTTTTGTACTGACATCTAAGGCATCTAGGATTTATTTTAGTAGTAAATAATTCTAAAACTCACTTTACCCCCTTTTTTCAAACTATAACATTCTGACCGAAAGGCTCTAAGACTGGCTTTAAAAACTAACCAAAACTGACATCCAGGCTCTGAGATCTAACATACTAGTTCTTTGTTCCACATTCTTGTACCCTATCAAATTTTTCATCATGATGACATCTGGTTCAAAAGATATTGATTGTCAAAGTTTCCTTCTCTAAACTACCTACAAACAAACATGTCAGCAACCAACAAAATGTGTTCAATTTTAGATTTGAAAATAGGTCAAATTGACACGTTGAGCTTAAAAAATGGTGCATTAATTCATTTTCATGAGGAGAGTCTAATTTTTTTATTAGGGCTCATGATGAATAACTAGGTGCATTTGGCAAGCATGAGAAGTGGGGTACTCAGAATTGCAGAATTGGGAATACTGGTAGGACAACTATTTTCACAAATGGAATGAACCTGGGAAAGTGTGTAGACTAATTCATCAAGACTTGAAAACTATCACACTTAAAGTATTTTCATAGTAGAAAATAGTAGTATAATCCATTTGGTCTCACCTATTATGCATTCAAAGTTATGACATCTCGAACAGGGCTACTGAAAAATCTGCATTTTAAGACACCAGTAAACTTTCACAAATTGCATTTGAAATCGCATTTGCAAACTAATCAAACAGATTCATAAAAGGCTCAAATCTGAAACATATCAAGTGTCTAACCTCTAGAATACAATTCAAAAGTAATTTTATCAATTAGCTCAACTAGGCCAAAGTTATAATTGGTCAAACAAAGCTTTCCAAAATTATGAACAATTTACATCACTCATAACAGTAAACAACCAAATTTGGGGAATTCAAAACCTAGTCAAAACATATCAAAACAACTTAAAATCTAGAACATAGATTCTTTTATATTCATACTAAACACTCCCAAAGTGGCAAGTCATGAAACATAACCAGGGACAAGATATTTAGATGTAAACTAGGCTTCTTGTCATTGTTTGACACTTAAGCAAAAATGCAAATCTAAACAATGCTCAAGACAAAACTCCATAGAATGATTTAGAATGGCAATTTATCATTATAGGACACACAGATATACTGAATTCAAGGTGTTAGAAACATAAAAAATTTCATAGGCCTCAAAATGATAGTCAGGTACACATGCATTAAATGTGCTTATAGGGACTCAATTTGACTCAATTTTAAAATGGTACTCAAATTGGGGATGAAATTTTGAGTCCCATCATCTTCTTAAACATCATTGTAGATCTTAGGATTTGATTAGATTCATTGAAACTGTACATTTTTTTTTCATTCTTCTCCTTTCTTGAAACTTCTAAAAAATTCTCCTTGAATCCACACCTTAGATCACTTTAAAAACTCAATTCATGCATTAAATACACTAGTTCATGAATCCTAATCATTCACATATTTTTACCAATCCAAAAATTAAACTATGTTAGCCTCAAATCTTAATTCTTTCATAAAATTTTATTTTATTGATACTCAATCATCAGTATGTTCTTCAACTTGGTCATTGCTAGATAGCTCGGCCTCTACTATTCTTTGTTACTTGGCTTACACTAGCTCACTCAGTCTCTACTATGCTGAATCAATGCTATCATTTTTCCTTCATCTTGCTCAATCTCTACTGTCACTCAACTAATACTATTTTCTCATCTATCTCTGAAGTTCCTTAATCTTTTGCTTCAACTTCTTCATTGACCTTTTAAACTAGTACTCAATCAAGCTTAGTGCTTCTCTCAACTCTTCTATACTTAATACAATGATTAAACAACACATTATCTTATCAAAGACTAACTGATCAAATGCCCATTGTAATTCCATTATACTAAACCCTCTTTTCTCAACAACTTGACTAGTTCATCTAGTTATCCCTCTTTACAAATCCTCTTCATCAATCAACAGATATGGTACTCTACTCTATTAGCAAATGTCTTATCACTAAGGTTTGACATCAATGACAACATAACAATTATTTCAATTGTAGTTTCCAAAAAAACCTCCCTCTTTGGCATTGATAGCAACACCTTTTGTTACCATGCAAATGCAAAAGACTTGCTCATGATTTTCACTCTATCAACTCCCTCTGTAATTTGTATCAGATCTTCATTAATATCCTTAGTTTCATTTTGATTATCATCTTCTTAGTTTCATTTTCATTCTCATTCATGGAACCTTCAATATGCTTCATCTTTGATTTTTCATTCTGATAGCAATTTTAATACCAACTTTATTAGCACTTGTAATGACTCCTTCTTTGACATCTCTTTCTATAATTGGATGGTAACACAATACCTTACTCTTTACCTGTAACTTTTATGGTAACTATCATACATCTTCCTCTTTGAGAACAATGCCAAAGACATCATCCACTCCATCCACATCATCCTCTTGCAACTGTTCTAACCGATCTTTGATCTTGACTTGTAGCTTCATCTATTCATACCACTATCCATCTTCTTATAGCATTAGGAAACTCTAAAAGAGTGATCTACTACATCAATTTGTAAGATATTTTGATCATAACAATTGATGTACTATTTCATGTCTCCTTATTTTTCTTTAGATAGGGGAATGACCCCTAAATTACCTCTTAGATACTTAAATGCATCCTTAGGTAATTCCTTAGTGAATATATTAGCTAACTGCTCCTTTGTGTTCACAAATTCCAATCTCACCTCTTTATCTTACACTAATTCTCTCAAGTAATGATGCTTAATTGAAATATTCTTGGTCTTTGTGTGCATCACAAGATTCTTATGTATGTTTATAGTATTTGTGTTATCACAATATATCACTATAGGTTTAGTAATATATTCCTTCATACCTTTCAACAATTTCTTGATCCACACAATGTTTGAACAATTAATTGCTACAATGACATATTTAGCCTCTATTGTGGATTGAGAAATACAATTTTGCCTCTTTCTTGTCCAAGTAATCAATCTTCTTCCCAGAAAGAAAGCTCCTCCACTTGTCCTCTTTCTATCATCAATGTTTCTATCCCAATTAGTCTGTGTAAAATTTCAGCTGAAACTTTTCATTCTTTTAGAACCATAATCCATAGTTTTTTGTACATTTCATATATCTCAGTATATTTTTTAGAACCATCATGTGATTTTCCTTAGGACTAGCTTAAAATATTGCAACAATACCAACTGGTGATACAATGTTAGGTCTTCTATGAATAATATATTATATTTTTCCAATAATTGACCTATGCAATGTCTAATTCACTTCAGCAAAATCATCATTACTTGAAATTTTGTCTCTAGCAACTATAGGAATTCCAACTAGTCTTGAATATTCCATTCCAAAAAGTCTTTAGTATCTCCTTGACATATTTTGATTAAGTAATGTATATACCTTTCTTCATTTGATAGACTTGCATACCAATAGAGAATTTTATCTCTCCAAAAATTTACATCTCAAATTGTTTCTTCATATCATTAGAAAATTATTTTCACAATAAATTGTGTCCTCCAAATATGATATCATCCACAAAAATTTCAACTAGAAATACCTTACTCTCAAATTCACTTTTCAAGTACAGATTGTTATTATCATTAGTGCGTACAAAACTAATTTTTACCAAATATGTATGTAACCTTTTATACCATGCTCTAGGGACTTGTTTCAAACCATATAATGCTTTATGTAGTTTACATACCATTTTTTTCTTGTCAAGATCAACAAATCCTTTAGGTTGTTCAATGTAGACTTCTTCTTCTAAGATTCCATTCAAAAATGTTGATTATACATGCATTTGGTATACTTTGAAACCTCTCTAAGAATCCTATGCAAGTAATGTTATTTCTCCTTCCAACCTTCCAACTAGGGAAAATGTCTCTCCATAGTCAATTTTGTCTTCTTGTGCATATCCCTTACAAACTAGTCTTTATTCCTTGTGACTTCGACTTTCTCGTTCATCTTGTTTCTGAATGCCCACTTTGTTCCAATCATATTTTTATCTCTAGACCTTGGTACCAATGTCCATGTCTTGTTCTTCTTTATTTGGTCAATTTACTCATTCATGGCTTTAATCCAAACTTCATTCTCAAAAGAATCTTTAATTAACTTAGGTTCAAACTCACATAGTAAACATGTATCATTCTTCAACTTGCTTCTTTAATTACTCCTAAATATTTGTTTCCAATGATTTGGTCTGGTGTATGATGTCTTCTCACATATTTTTCTAGGATGCATTCAATTCTTCTCTCTTCTTGTTATAATTCACTTGGTCTAGCTTTCTTATCTTCTATAGGTGTCTTTGGTTGTAACTTCACGTTGTCTATCTATTGTTTGACCTCCTCTCAATGTGACTTGCCTCCTATAGCCTAACACTCAGTAGCATATTAAGAATTGACATAGCTTGTCTGTTGATGATAAAAAAGGCCAGCCTATTGATGCTCAATAGCCTATTTCTCTTGTTCAGGCAAGGTACTTAGTTATCCCTCATATTTATTTATATATATATATATATATATATATATATATATATATATATATATATATATATATATATATATATATATATATATATATATATATATATATTCAAGTTCTTTCTTGCATTCCTCTTCATTATTTTTTTCATCAATTCTAACATTTGCACTTTCCATAATTTTGTTAATCTTAGAATTCAAACACTTTTATGCCTTGCTTTTAGTGGAATATCCTAATAATATACCTTCACCACTCTTAGCATCAATTTTTTCTTTGCTTGCATCTTTCAATATGTAACATTTTCTCCCAAATACTTTAAAATAATTGACATTAGGTGCATAACCATACCATAGCTCAAAAGAGGTTTTTTTTGTACCTTTCTTGACTTGAACTCGATTTAGTGTATAAATAGTAGTACTTACAACTTCTCTCCAATATTTTTGTGAAACATTTTTTTTCATCATCTATATTCTTGCACAGTTCATGATTGGTCTATTTCTTCTTTTAGCTATCTCATTTTGTGGTGGAGTCCTTGGTGCACTCATTTGTCTATTGATTTCTTTGTCATTGTAGAATATATTGAACTCATCTAATATGAATTCACCTCATCTATATGATGTCAAGCACTTTAGACTCTTACCTATTTCCTTTTTAACTCTATCCAAATACCACTTAAACATTTGAAAAGCATTATATTTTTCTTTGAGAAATATCACAATCATCATTCTAGAGAAATCATCAACAAATAGAATGAATTAGTTGTCACCATAATAACTTTTCACTCCAATAGGACCACACAAATCAGTATAAACCAACTCCAAAATGTTATCAAAAGAATAGGTCTTGGTCTTGAAACTAGTCTTTTTCATTTTTCCCATTTGACATTGTTTGCACATCACTTTATTAAATTTTCTCAATCTAGGTAATCCTCTTACTTTTTCATCTTAATAATGCTCACCAAATTATCAAAGTTTACATGGTATAGCCTTTTATGCCATAACAAAACATCCTTAAATTGTGCAAATAAGAATGCATCTTCAGATAGGTCTAGATAGAATAAGTTACCTCTTGTTTACTCTCCACTTCTAATTAGTTCACTAGTAGCATCATAAATATTTTTCTTCTTGTTTTGGAATTCAACTCGGTATCCTAAATTGTTCAAGTATGTCACACTCAATAGATTATATTTTAAACCATCAACAATACTCCCGTTAATAATGTTCTAACTTTTCAAACTTACTTATATCACCAATCAATATATGATGTGAGCAACCACTATCAATTAGCCATTTGTCATTCTTATTCACATGTGAGGTTAGTTTATTTTTCTCATCCTTGTCAGATTCATCTTTAATCAGAACATAAACAAATTCTTCATCCTTTTCATTAGAACCATCTTCTTTAGTAATGTAACAAGATTTCTTACCTTTTTCTTTGTAGTCTTTGATACCTCAGTTGTCCCTATTGTCTATCCTTCCTCATAATTCTTTGTCTTTCATTTTCTTCTTTTCATCTTTGTCAAGACATCTTGTAGCAATACAACCAACTTTTTTACATGTAACAAATTTTAAGGAAGTTTACCTTTGTATTTGTCTTTTCCTCTTGGTAGTCCTTTTGCCAATAATACTTATAAATCATCAAGATCATCATCTGATTCACTTTCACTATCCATATGCTTAATCTTTGAACTTTTCTCATTTTTGATCGATTAAGGTTTAGTTGAGACTTGAAAGCACATTCAACACTAGAAGGTGTATAATTATCAAAGTTTGACAATTCAAATGCAGTGAGTCTACCAATTATACTATCCAAGGTTAGATCATTACTTGGTGTACATCACAGTTCTTGTATTGCAGATAATTGCATAGATAGGAAGTAAAGTCCTTAATACCTTTCTTATCACAGTCTCATTAGATATGTCTCCTCCAACTCCTCTAATTACATTCACAACATCTTTAATTTAGCCACAATACTGTGCAACAATTTCTCTTTCTTTCATTCTCATGTCATCAAAATTTCCTTTCAAATTTTCTACTTTAGCCCTCAACAAATTTTTGTCTCCTCCATGAATTTGTGCTAGCTTATCGCACATTTCCTCTATAGTATCATAGTCCTTTACATAATCAAATTTAGCATAACTCAGGGAAGATGTCAAATCTATCATCATTTTATTATTCTCTTGCTTCACCTTTATATGCTAACTATCATGGATCTAGTAACTTCAATGGATTCATTGTCCAAGTAGTATAGTGTAGAATCTCCAACTATAGATTGATGAAATCTCATCAAGGATTTCCATGCTAGGAAGTTCTCTTTATTCAACCTAGGTACCTCTCTCTTATATATCTTGATCTTTATCCTAAGTTCCTTCAAAATTTGCTTACAAGAACCAAAATATTTGATACCAATTATTATAATATTTAGAATAATTGAGAGGGGCAGTTAATTGGTTATCCTCATATCCAAATGCACCAATTCAATTTTTTAACAACTTCAAGAAACTTACTCAAGCTCATAAATCCACTCATCCAATATGGAAACTCATTATTAACTTAACTTATCCATTAACACTTTGTTCTCTATTTAGTATATGTCGACTAGCAAAAATAAACAATAGTAAATAGCATGCATCACAAAACAACATTCACACATGTATGACACTAGTATTTAATGAGGAAACCCAATTTGGGAAAAAGAACCAAGTAACATGCTACCACTTTTTCACTCTTTTGAAGTGAGCTTAGTTAAGAGGCAACCTTGTTAAAGGTTACAAAACACATTGTTTGGTATGACCCTATTAAAGGATTTAATCACCCTGTTAGGAGTGGCCTTGTTAGAGGAGTTTGAATCATTCCATTAGAATGTCACCTTTGTTAGAAAGTAAAGTCAACCAAGATTGGGTGGGTGGAATCATTTATTGAACTATTAAAACATTTATCAACCGTATTAATCCTTAACCATATGATAAATATAATCAGCAACCATAAGAAGATACTCATACACAATAACACTAGATATGTTAATTAGGAAAACCCTTGATCATAGGGAAAACCTTGGTGGAGATGGTACCCATCAAATGATGTTCCAATATAAAAATTCCTTATAATAGGATGGACTCTATTAGGAGCCAATGAAATACATTCAATACATATCAATCTGTGTTAGGAGACTTTAAATCTGTGTTAGGAGATTCCAACCTTGTTAAGAGTTTTGCCAACTCTATTAAGAGTTGTTGAAGGTAGAAGGATCCATTTTCCAAACAAATTCAAAGGCAAGACCACCAAACTCACTATCCAATTGGTCTTTTTATTATTCCTTGTAGAATAATAGAACATGAATTATCTTATCTCCTTTGTCCTCTTGACCAGACCAATCCTCTTTTGATCTTATACCAAATCACCAACTTTACATCCAAATAACCCCTTGGATCACTCACACGCATTTACCAAATTTGCATATCACTTTTAAAATTCTCACTTCTTCCATAAATCATACATTTCACAACAAAGAAAATAACCTTCCTTTATACCATATCCTTAAAATAATTCTTTGAGTTGGCCCTAAGGCTTTCCCAATTAATTATAATAGGACCTTATTAAGATAATACAATCATTTTATAATTACACAGCATTTTTGGCTCACAGTCTTTACAACTTCTCACACATGAAACCTCTGACCTTACACACTTGCTGACATCATCATCAAGATTTCTATTATCACTATCTAACTGCACTCATCATGATTCTATCCCTATAAAGAGATACAATCGAAACATAAAAAACTACTTATCAAGTATTATGTCTACTTACTATCTTTTGTAATTCATGAATAACTTTTGCATGTTTTTTACTCTTTGTATGTGCACTTTTCCACTTTATCAACATAAAATGTAGAATACATCCTTAATTATGCTTGACCTGATTGTCAATACATAGTCTATATGATCTCATTCTCTATATGCTACTCTACCAATCTTTACATAAATAATACTATGTTGACATCAATGAAAAACACAATCATGAATGTAGCATGGCAATCATGCACATAGTATCTCCAATGCTTAGAATACTCCCCAAAGGAATACCATCAGCATTCATTCTAATAATATCCCCTTTGGCATTGATGTCAACATAGATGAAAAACATATAAGTTCCAAGAATACCAAATCAAACTCTATTGTTGTTGTTTCTCTCTTTTTTTCAAATCATCTTCATCAATCAAATATGAAATTCACTGGAACATTTCTTTGTCTATGCTTTCTCACTCTTAGGATCAATATCAATTTTTCACAGTCTAGTTCACAATAACAACTCTTCATCCATGTTTCCTCATTCTTACATGGATGGGCATCAATTTTCAAACTTCTCCCCCATTGATATAACTTATTTTTTCTCCTCATTGACATCAATAAATCCATGAACAATTATCCCCCATACATACATCTCCCACATACTATCAGAATATTTTTTTCATGTGATCATCTGCCCCATTGACATCAATGACAAAGGCTTCAATCTTCTCAAAGTCTTTAACCAGCTCAAGTGTCCAAAGACACTATTCAATACTAACTACCAAGATTCCTCAATGACTCTGCTCATCACACATACTCCCCAATATAGGAAGTATCAACATTCAATCCAATAGTGCTCTATACCACTGGACTGATGCACTTTCTACATCATCTACTCAGAAGTAGGCAAGGACATAACCCCAATCATACCTCACAAATACTCAAATGTATCTTTAGGTAAAGGCTTCATAAAGATATTTGCAATCTACTCCTTTGTACTCAAATATTCTAATCTGATCTCTTTTTCTGCAATTTTTTTGCTCAAAACATGATAGTTAATAGATATATGTTTAGTCTCTAAATGGGATTATTAGACATACTTATTGTACTTGTGTTATCACAATGTATGATCTTAGGTTCTAAAAATTCCATCCTAATGTCCTTAAGCATTTGTTTCATCCACATGATCTGATTACAATTGTTTATTGTTGCTACATACTTTTCTTCTGTTGTACTCTATGAAATACAATCCTATTGCTTGCTTAGCCAAGAAACCAATCTTCCTCCAAGAAAAAATTCTCCACCACTAGTTATCTTTCTATCATCCATAGTGCCTTCCCAATTTGCATATATGCACACAAAATAAATTTCCTTGATCTATCATGCCATAAACCAAAATCAAGTGTACCCTTCAAGTATCTGAATATTCTCATTATTTTTTCATAATGTACTTTAGGGTCTTCCTAGAATCTTGCCACTATAACAACTACATTTTCTATATCTGGTCTAGCGTGAGCCAGATATTGCAAACCTCTAATCATAGATCTGTACTTTTTCTGCTCAACTATAGGTATCTCATCCTTTCTAGATAACTTGTGACTATTTATCACGGGTGTACCAATAGGCTTACAACTTTCCAAGACATGTATTCTCAACAAGTCTTTCAAATACTTAGCTGGTGATAGGAAGATACAATCAGTGTTTTGTACAATCTGTAGACCTAGCAAATATTTCATCTCACCAATCATACTCATCTCAAATTCATTTTTCATTTCATCAATAAATTTGTCACTTGCTTCATCATTCCTCCAAAGATTATGTCATCCACAAATATCACAATAATTAAAAATTCATTCTCAATTTCTTTCAAATACAAATTACTATATGTTGTACCTTTAGCAAATCCCAACTTTGCCAAATATTTGTCTAATCATGCATACCAGGTTCTAGGTGCTTTCATTAGACCATATGCAACTTTCTTCAATCTGTATACCATGTCCTTTTCTTCTATCAAAGGGAATCCTTAAGGATTCTCAATGTAGACTTCTTCAAGTTCTCCATTTAGAAATGTTAACTTTGCATCCATCTAATACACTTCAAACTTCTTACTTACTACATAAACCAAGAACATTCTTACTACTTCAAGTCTAGCAATAGAGGCAAATGTATCTTCATAATCTATGGCTTCTTGTTGTGAATATCCTTTGCATACCAATATTTCTTTATTCCTCACAACCTCACTTTATTCATTCATCTTGTTTCTAAAAACCCATTTAGTTCCTATAACATTCTTGTCTTTAGGTCTAGGAACCAATTCTCATCTCTCATTCTTCACAATATGATCTAGTTCTTCCTTCATTGCTTGAATCCAATGATCATCGTTGCGTGCCTCATCTACACTCTTTGGTTCAACTTGACAAATCAAACACAACTCTTCATGTACTCTATTTCTTGTCTTTACTTCCAATAATTCTTTTAGCAGGGTGATTCTTTGTCAAAATTTTGTTCGGTGCAGGTGTTATTGTTTCAACTCTTACTTCTTCTCTAGGTTTGGATCTTTGCTCTTCTCTCTATTCAACAATTTGAAATTCATTCTGCAAATCATTTTTAGACTCAAAGAAAATTTAAATATTCTCTCTAATAGGTTTAGGATTATCTTATTCTTGGTCAAAATTATAATCCAACATTCTCTCTTTAACTCCAAACTTTTCATCTACTTTTACATTTGTGCACTCAACAATAGTTTTATTTCAATGATAAAAAATTATATAAGCCTTTCTTTTCAATTAATAACCAAGGAACATACCTTCATCTCTTCTTGCATCAAACTTACCAATATCATCATCTCTCTTTATGCAACACTAACTTCCAAATTTTTAAAAAAATATCTCACTAAGGGTGCATGTCCAAACCATAATTCATAGGGGGTCTTGTTTGTACCTTTTCTAATCTGAATTTTGTTCTTGGTGTATACTATTGCATTGACTACTTCTCTCCAAAATGTCTTGGATACATCATTCTTAAAAATTATGGCTCTTTTTTCTTCTATTGTAGATCTATTTCTTCATTCAACAAGCCCATTTTGCTCAAGAGTCTTAGGTGTTGATAGTTGTCTTTTAATTCCATTTTCTTTACAACAGGTGTTAAACTCTTTTGAGGTAAACTCTCCACCTCTATCTAATCTCAAAAAATTTATCTTTAAGCCACATTCATTCTCAACTCTATACTTAAGCAACTTAAACTTTTCAAATGCCTTATACTTTTCTTTGAGAAATGATACCCACATCATTCTAGTGAAATCACCAACAAAAATCATAAAGTATATTTCACTGTAGAATCCTCTTGTTCTGGTAGGACCACTCAAATATGTATGAACAATCTCCAATTTTTTTGTGGTAGTAAACTTCTTGATAATAAAATAAACTTTCTTCTACTTAGCCATAACACATTCATTGCGCAAAATATTAGTAAGTTTCACAATTTTAGGTAGATCTCTCACAAAAAATGCACTAGCATCCTCCACAATATTATTAAAACTTATGTGACACAATATTTTATGCCATAACCAATTATTATCCACCTTTGTAACCAAACAAGTCATTTTTGTAGGGTTTAGTTGAAAAATATTATGTCTGGATCTTGTACCAGTGCTAATAACCTCACCATCTTTACCCTTGATAATGCATGTCTTCTCTATGAGTTGTAGTTGATAACCTTTATCAACCAATTTTCCAACACTCAATAGGTTCTTCTTTAATCTATAAACAAAATATACATCATCGGTGTTAGTCTTTCCATCAAGAGTAATAGATCTTATTCTCTTGATATGACAAGTTGAATTTTTACCAACTCTGACAATTCTTCCATCATGATTACTAAACTTTAAAAACTTATTCATATCTCCAATCATATGATGCGAACATCCACTATCTATAATCCAATCACATTTCTTTTCAATTTGAAAAGCTAGGGATTTTTCGTCTCTAACTTCTTTTTTAAGATTTTCTTCTTGTATAGCTACAAATCCTAATTCATCATCACTTTCACTCTGAACTCTTTCTAAAGGTTCATCATCTTCATGTTCATATAAAAAATCTCCAAGTCTTCTAGACTTTAAATTCTTCTTATACTTTTTTCTCTCTTTTAGGACACTTAGAAACATAATGACCAAATTCATTGCAAATCCAACATTTAAAAAATTTCTTACCATCTAGTTCTCTTCTTACAAGTAGGGAAATTCCTTCTTCAATTCTTTATCCTCCTTAGATCTAGATCTGCTACTACTAGCATAGTCTCCCTTAGTGCTTTCACTTCTTAATAAAGAAGGGTTAACACTTAATGCACTAAAGGTTGTCTCTACTCTAGGCAAATATCAAGATTGTTTCAATCTTTCTTTTGTTGCTTCCAATCTTCTAAGTAGTTTCTCTCTGGTAAACTTCTCAGTACAAGGTATCACTAGCTCAATCATCTATTATGTTTACTTGAATGGTCATGTCAAATTTTTCAAGACCTTCTAGATAACCTCATCTTTAGTTCTAGATCCATTGTAAGACTAAATACCTATAACAATTTTTGATATTCTACCAATATAGCTTCTTACAAAATTCTAGTATCTTTAAACAAAAATATCCAATTCTATAATCTGATTATTTTGGCATGTGCATCACCTTCAAATGTAGTTTCCAAAGCTTTCCAAATTTTATGAGATGTATCTAAGGACTTTACCTAACTGTATTCATTCTCAAGAAGAGTTGACAATAATGCTTCTTTGGCAAGCATATTGTACATAAATGGATCTCTTTTAGCTTCATTGCATTCCTCAAGTTTTCTTTCTTCCACAATATTATTTCCATTCTTTGTCATCAACCAATACATTGGGCCCATACATAAAAAATGAGTATTCATCTTCTACTTCCAATTGTCATAGTCGAATCCATCAAATTTAGGACTTTCTTTTCTAAAGTGACCCATCATTGATCTCCCTAAGTTGTTAAGCTTTTTCTTCAAGGACCTAATGTTTTGATACCAATTGCTAGAAATTAAAGACCACCAAGTTAAATGAGAGGGGGGTGGGGAGTAAATTAGTTATCCAACTATTAAAATATTTATCAGCCTTATTAATCTTTGACCATATGAGAAATATAATCAAAAACCATAAGAAGATACTCATACACAATAACACTAGATATGTTAACTAGGGAAACCCTTGATCAAAGGGAAAACTCCAATGGGGAATGTACCAAAAAAATGATGTATTAATATAAAAGTTCCTTGTAAGATGATGGACTCTATTAGGAGCCAATGAAATACATTTAGTACATGTCAGTCCCTATTAGGAGACTTTGAATCCTTGTTAGGAGATTCCAACCCTATTAGGAGTTATGCCAACTCTATTAGGAGTTGTATAAGGCATAAGGACCCATTGTCCAAATAGCTTCAGGGGCAAGACTACCAAACTCATTGTCCAACTAGTCTCTATATTATTCCTTGTAAAATAATAGAAAAAGAATGATCTTGAACTCCTCTGTCCTCTTAATCAAACCAATCCTCTTCTGATCGCAATACCAGGTCACCAACTTTACATCCAAATAATCCCTTAGATCGCTCACATGCATTTACCAACTTCACATATCACTTGTACAATTCACACTTCTTCTATAAATCATACATTTCACAACAAGGAAAATAACCTTCCTTTATACCATATCCTTAAAATAATTCCTTTAGTCGGCCTTGAGGCTTTCCTAATTAATTATAATAGGACCTCATTAAGATAATACAATCATTTTATAATTACATATCATTGTTGGTTCATAGTCTTTACAACTTTTTACACATGCAACCTCTGACCTTGCACACTCACTAACATCATCATCAAGTTGTCTATTGTCACTATCTAACTGAAATCATCATGATTCTATCCTTGTAAAGAGATACAATCCAAACATCAAAAACCACTTATCAGGTACTTTGTATGCTTACTTTCTTCTATAATTCATGAATAACTTTCACATATCTTAAACTCTTTGTATGTACACTTTTCCACCTCATTAGGACACAATGTAGAATACATTCTTAACTATGCTTGACCTAATTGCCAATACACAATCTATACGATCTCGTTCTCTATCTACTACTATGTCAGTATTTATAGAAACAATACTATGTTGACATCAATAACAAACATAGTCATGAATACAACATGTCAATCATGTACATAGTCTCTAAAATGCATAGAATACTCCCCTAAAGGAATACCATTAGTATTCATGCTAACAACCTTGATTAAAAGATTTACAGTATCATTTTTAGGTCAACCTTGATTAAAGGATTTTATTGCCACAATGGTTAGAAAGTAATAGCTAGGTTTGATATGTTAAAAAATAACTCACTTTGTAAATTTAGATCTTCATTCAGCTCATTCTTGGTTCACTAATTGGACTTCATCATATTCACCATCTTTGATCTACTAGGCAACCCTTCAAGAAGTCACAATTCACCAATCTCTCACTTTTCCTCCACTACTTTGTTCTTCATAGGTTCTTCATAAGTTCTCCAATCAACAACCATAAAACATATCTTGTTCATCCTTAAATAAGTAACTTTGATCTTTTACCACTTAAACATCACCATAGATCTTAAGGCTTGATCAGATTCATTGAATCTATGTATCATTTTATCTGCCTACTCCTTTCTTGAAACTTCTAGAAACTTCTCCTTGAATCCATACCTTAGATCACTTAACAATCTCAATTCATGCACTGCATATGCTATTTCACCAATCATCATCATTTGTGCATTTTGACCAATCCAAAAATTCAACTATGTTGACCTCAAATCTTGATTCTTTCACAAACTGTTATTTTGCTGACACTCAATCATCATTATGTTCTTTAGCTCAATCATCAGTAGACAACTTGGTCATCATTAGAAAACTCAGTCTCTATTGTCATGTTTTGCTCAGCTTACACTAACTCGCTCGATCTTTAGTACGCTCAATAACTACTATCATTTTCCTTCATCTTGCTTGGTCACTACTGTCACTCAACTGATAATGTTTGTTTGACTATCTCTTAAGTTCCTTAACCTTCTACTTTAACTTCTTAATTAACCTTGTAAAATGGTACTTGGTCAAGCTTAGTATTTTTCTCAACTCTTCTATACTTCATACAATGATCAAACAACACATTATCTTGTCAAAGACTAACTAAGAAAGCATCCATTGTAATTACATCATACTTAACCCTCTTTTCTCAACAACTTGACTAGTTCATCTAGTTATCTCTATTTTCAAATTTTCTTCATCAATAAACTGATGTGGTACTCTACTATATTAGTAAATTTCTTACCAATAAGGTTTGACATCAATGACAACATAATAATTATTCCAATTGTAGTTTCCAACAGAAGGGACATTTCCCTTCATGTCCCATGAAGGGACATGTCTCTCCTTGGTTCATTCTCAATATAAATTTAAGAAATAGATGCCTTTGGAAAACACATACATGATAGTTAGTGCTATGACATTTGCAATGATCCTAAAATAGATAATTCTTTATAATCCTTCCAACTCTTCTATTCAATACCTTCTCTTCCATGTCCAACTACTTCTTAGGGTACTTGTGTTTCGCATTTGAATCATCAATCAAAGATAAAACACTTAAATCCATACAAGTAAGAAATATTACAACTTTTCCAAGCCTAGATTAATCATTCTTAATAGATAACACCATATCTTCATTAGGGGTAAGGGAGAGAATTTTTTCACAACAGAGAAAGAATGCTTACCATCCTTTCTTTATCCAATATCTCAAGGGTTGACAATGCTTCCATCACCACATCCATTTCCTTAGATCCACTGTAATATCTCTAACTATATTCCATCAACATCCTATACTCCCGCAATGAAAATTATAGATGATGGGTATTCTATTCTTCCTTCCTTAATCGATAAAACTGATTTATATGAAGGCATATATAATGTTTTCTTACCCACCTTCCTAGTATCCACATAGTTATTTTGTAACAAATTTGTGTTCCCATCTTTAAATGGGTTGATATTTACATCCATAAAAAATTTCATGATTAAATTAATTGCATCCTATGGCTCCTCAATTGAGCTAAAAGCCAACATATAGGAGAGACATGATAGGGAAAGAAATAAGAAAATCACAAAAAAGCCTACAAATGAAAACCACAAATAAAAAAAGGAAACCAACTAAAATACAAAGACTATGACCAACAAGTCCAAGTAGAGTAAGAATTATAGATGTGAAATCTAAGGGTGACATTTGATCACTCGGAGCTCACCGACTTGTATAGCTCTCATAAATTTGCTAAATACATGTACTAGAAAATAGAGAATAAATGAACTAATCTAGAACTAGCATATGTGTTAGATTATTTTACATGTATACTAGTGTGCTCTGCATAAGTGCTAAAAAAACAAACAAATATGCTAGAACAAAGTTTAGATGTGCTACTCCATTTTATATATGCATTACATTGTCCTACATAATATAAAAAATGAACTAGAGACTTTCCTAAATGTGGTTCTCCCAGTTTGATAATAATGTAGGTTTGTCAACACCAATGTATGACTAAAATATAAGGCTTAATCAACATCGAGAAGTACTAGACAACATAAATTGAGGATATACTCACTCAATTATATGAAATATATTTGTATAGTGAACAATTAAATAAATTAAATACATACAAGAGAAGATAAGTGCAAAATTATTTACAAATTAAACCATAATTTCATGGAAGAGGTGAGCAATAATATTGGGCTACTAGAATACATATTCTTCAATCCTCAAGAATAGTTTATCATGTCACTCAACCATGTGGAACTCTGATGCCCACACCATTGTACTTGTATAGGAAATCATTAGACCCAAGCAATAATGTAATCACACACACACACACACACACACACAAGGATAACCACAATCTCACTAACTCCAATCAAGACCTATGTTATCAAAACATAAGGGACATGATGAGATATATCTAATGCATTAATCAAGAAAGTGTGAAGAAAAAAACACAACCATATAAAGTATATCAAATTTAATCCACAATTACTCAAAAAATAACCCTTTTATCACTTCAGACCAAGGCCATACAACAAGACAAACTAGAAAGTCCACCACAATATCCTCATTCCTACCAGTCCTATCACTACACAAGTGGACATGCCCTAGTAGCAATACCAATCACTCCATGTTGGGTAAGGAAACTAATCTCTTTGTAAGACCAAATCACTACATATGTGAGCAATGACCAATTGATACATGTGCAAGCTTACACAAAAGCACTACATAGTAAGACCACATGCTACATGTATGGGCATGTTTCCAAAAAGACCTATCATACATGGAATGCTTACAAGAAACCATGCCAAAGGTTATGGATCTACTATGACCTCAAAATACTATATTATCCCATTTACCCCATTCATGTAAAGAAAGTGTCCAATTAAGCAGCCCATATAAGGACAAACCTAGTTTAGCCCACAATCAAAATTTCATATATCAAATCCATTATCCCACATAGGATCCTCTCATAATATTCATAACACCCCATCTTTTACCAAATCATGAAAATGGTATAAAACTATTTCAAACACAAGTCCACCATTAAACACCATCAAGAAACTCAAAATTTCAAACTTCAAGAATGTAAAATTCAAGAGAACCCATTGGTCCCCATTACACGACACTCAAAATGTGCAATAAATCCTTTTTTAACCCAACCATTCAAATTTGAACATGTCCCTATAAAACCCTTTTTTTCCAAAATCCATCCACACAAATTCATAAAAAAAATATATAAGAAATTTTTTAATCAACAAAAAAAAAAAATATTAACCAATGGTCATTTAAAAACAATACAAAGAAAATAATGTAATAGAAGCCTAGAGAAGGGATGAAATTTGGCCCATTGGTAGAAATCCCTCCAACAAATATATTAAAACAATGCCCAAAAAGAGATTTCTAAGCAATCTATAAAAAAGGGATTCTCATTTCCTCTTAAAAATCCTTTTTTTTTGGAGCAAAACAAAATAGAAGAAATAAAAATTACAATGTGAGTTAGATCTCTAAAATATCTTAATCTTCATTAAACATCCATAAGTGCTTCCACTAAAAATATTTAAATTCCATTACTTTATTGTATGGATATACAACATATTTGTTGAAAACACTAATTTATCATTAGCAATTATTCAAATCCACATTTTAAATTAAAATGTGCAACTTGACAACTATAGAGAATAGATCATGCACTTCCCAAGGCCATAGCTCAATGCTTAAATCCAAATAATAAACCTAATATAGTTTAGTTCTCTTTAAAAAATTCCGTTGACTATTACAACTGCAACCAAAACTTTAATCAACGAAATTGAACACCTAGGCAAAAGTAGTCGTACAAATCGACCACTAAAATCCAATGAGATGCATCATTACACACACCAATTTACCCACACAAGATTGTTGGACATTGATGACATGAAGAAATAGAAGTCTTTTTGGCCCTTTTTGTGAACATTTGTCTATAACATACTAAATTTTATCATCTTTTAGTATAAGTGTTTTGAACTTTTGATGTATAAAGTATGGACATAGGGCATAAAAATGATAATCGGAATTATATCTAAAAGGGGGTTAATTTTATGGTAAAAATCTTTCTTCATGAATGTTTGATATGGTTAGATCTTCCTACAGCTGAAGAGATTGCAAAAATTGTTAGTTCAATAAGTAATGCCTTTTCTTTGTAAACTAATAAATACAAATAAATGTTTGCAAAAAGTTTTGTGTGCATTAAATGTTGATTGCAGGAATACAAACTGAGCTAGAGTTAATAAAAAACAAACTACGAAGGAATAGCACTAAGTCATTGATGGTATTAATGAGAAGCATTATGACACCGTTGTAGCTGGAGACTTGGCGGCAAAGTCAGAAGGGACCTATTTTAATGAATAACAAAGAGGGACTTGATAAAGTGGTTGAGCAAGGAAGCAAGCATCGAAGCGATTAGTTAAACATGCAAAGCACAATACCTGGATTCTTGGAAGCTATTTAAAGTCAGATAAAAGAGTAGATATAGCATTTGCTATGATCTATATTTGTGGGGAATTTAAGGGATAACTAATGTCTTTACAATTGCATGCTTGCAGTCTTAAGTTGTAACTAACTTTCCTTCATGAGGAAGTCATAATTATAGGATTTTTTTGTTTTCCTTCCTTTTAAATAAGACCTCGTCTGTATCTATGAGGTTAAGTAGTGAGCAGACAGATAGAGTTGATAGACATCTTGTTATTTTCCCAAGTTATTGTAATACTGCATATTTGAATGAATACATGAATTTTCTGAGTTTCTATACTTTTTTCTGAGTCAATCTTTTCCTTCATTCTTCCATGGGGGCCCATGCAAAAGGTGGAGTTTACTTTAGCAAGTAGGAGTTAGACTCAATTTTCTAAGTTAAGATTCGAACTGTCGTTCCTATAGCCACTGGAAACAGAACCAGTCACTGTTCCTACAGCAGTAGGTGCATAGATGTATGGTTAAATAATTAGAATTCCCTTCCAAGTATTTGATAGTTGTCTTTCTGTTTGATAAACTATATTTCCTTAATGGTTATTGCATTCAAGGTAGTAGTGACTTTTAGCGAAAACTAGAGCATATACTTTGCAGACATCATCTCAAGTTCACACTCCCAGATTGACATTTAATGAAGATTAGCATAGTACTTTGGTAGTAAGGGATGTTCGATCCTATAACTAAAAAGGTGTTATATTGATTAGACATTTTTGGCACCATTGTCAGCGATGGTGTCAGTCTAGTATTCAGTATTGAGTCATTTAGTTTCATTTTTAGCATTTTTGCATGCGTAGGAGAAGAGATCACCTTGGAAGATTTCTTCCCAACTTCAATCAGGAAGATCCTTTTTATCCTAACCCTGAAGAAAGAGAAGAGAGAGAAGAAATAGAAGAAGAAGAAGAACTATTTGAAAGCATATTTGTAGAAGTACCGAAACAAGTACAATCACCAACCACATCTGAAGAATCCTTCCATTTGAATAATCTTTTTGTTGAGCCAGAGTATCAAGAGAATCCATTAGCTCTAGTCATTTATCAGCCACCACTAGGACATCCACAAATGGCAGCAGCTCATCCTACCTCTCCCTTTCCAATTCTTCCTTAGCAAGGTAACCAAAATCTGAAAAATGTTGAGATAATGGGTGTTGCACACATTGCATAATATTGTTATATTTTATTTTATTATGTAATGTTGTACCTAGATGGACGTGCAACATGTAAAGATTCCCATGGAATATTCTTGATGAGTTGTATTGTAACATTGTGATAATATTTCATGTAATTATTTAATATTGGGGAAAAGAATTAAATGCCCAATATTAAATGTGGGGTCAGTGGGTTAGGTAGCACATGGTTTATGTAATACCACTTAGTGGTTTTGTGGGACTTGCTACTATATAAGGAGCCACAAGGGTAGTTGTTGTAGAGTGACAAGGAGAAGACAAAAGGCAAGAGTCAAGCGGGACAAGGCTTGACAAGTTAGCCAAGGGAGCATTTGTGAAGGTTGAAAGCATGGCATGGGATGTGAGGATTCATGCTTGTTCACATAGTTTGCTCGGTTGTGGCTATGGCCATGAAGGCTTCCATGGTTGTATGGCAATGGTATTTTTTTTTTGAATAATACATGGTGATGGATGCTTTTGGAGGCTGGGTTTTTCACTCAATGAGGGTTTCCCAGGATATATCTTGTGTCACATTTTGTGGGTATGTTGTCTATTCTCTTGCATGTGGATTTTAATTTCGTGATTATTTCAGATCTATTATGGGTTATGTGGAAACGATTATATTCTTTATTGCCAAGTTTCCTTACAAGTGGTATCAGAGCTATGGTTTTATTATTGTAACCCTAGATTGAATCCATGGGAATGCATGAGAGGATAAAAGAAAAGGGCAAGATATATGAATGATTTATTGCAGATCTGAGGCTTTTGGGTTTGCTGTTATGATGGGATGTTAAAATATTGGGCATGGGAAATTGTTGGACAAAAGGGTTTTTCGGATGTTTCATTTAAATTAGGGTTTTGGGGGGTAGCATGAAGAAATGACCTCCTGGGTAAAAACAGACCTCACCATTAGATTCGGGTCAACATTTTCATAAAATTTGATATATAATATGCCCTAGTTTGGCCATGTTAAGAGGAAATGAAAGAGTTTTTTGGTTTCAACACATGATGGCCGTCAAATTTAATCCCGTCGAAATTTTCGTCACTGAAAAAAAATAAAAAATGAAAAATCGTAATGAAAATGGTAAAAAGACTATCTTAGTAAAACAGCCATAACTTTCTCTCAGAATATCGGATTTTAGAGTTCTTATAGGCATTGAAAAGCTAATTCAGAGCACTACAAGATGGTGTAGGTTTGGTTCTATGATTTTGAGATTTTGTCAAGTTTTAAAAGCCCTAAAGTTAGATGTTATTTATTTTGAGCACAGATTAGGGCATAACTTGGGCATACGAAGTCGGATTTTGGACTTCGAGTAGTCAACAGAAAGCTCTTGGAGAGCTCTACATATTAGTTTAGATTTGGTACAGGTTTGGCATGATTTATTTGGTGATATATTTATCTAAATAGTTTATAGGTATATTTTGACTATGGTAACATTGTGAGTTTATGGCATTGGAGATTTAAGTTTTGATGTCATTGTATACTCACTTCATATTTTAGATTGGTCTCATGATGATATGGTTATCAATGTTTGGTTTTGGATATGCATGATGACTTGTTGGGTCTACAAGTTGTGTAGTGTTGTAAGCGGTCTATACTTACAGGTTGCATTTATAGCTTGGTTATGGGTTGTCTTTGCCCATTGATCTTTCATTATTGATACATATTCAGATTGGTTGCTTGGATTTGGGTTGGCTATGCCCTAAGTCACATGATTTACTATTTTCTTCATGTAGAAGGGATGAGATGTTGTTACCAGGTATAGTCATGGTGGAGGATTGTGGTTGACTATGCTGACAGGTTGGACACTTGGAGAGCCAGATGCTTGGTTCATGGATGTGATCATGGTGCCATGGATTTTGGCATGACATGATTGGTTATACAGGTACATCCTTGATGTTCATTAGCTTGGATTTTTTGATTTTGTTATGGTGGTATATCTTCTTGGTTGAGGATCATGGTTATTTGGTTTCTTTTGAGGAGCTCATGATGTGCACTTTGAGTTCTTTGATGGTTTGATGCCTTAGTTGATTCTCATGGTTAGAGGATGGGTTTTTCATCATGATGTCATGGATAGCTTGGATATATGGTTTAGTGGGAGCTTGTGACAGTGATGGGGTGACAGTGCAGGATGAGTTCCTAGTTTGGTTTATATCTTCTTGGTTTGGAGAGGATGGATTTTATGATGCCATAGTTTGCTCGGTTGTGGCTATGGCCATGAAGGCTTCCATGGTTGTATGGCAATGGTATTTTTTTGCTGAATAATACATGGTGATGGATGCTTTTGGAGGCTGGGTTTTTCCCTCAATGAGGGTTTCCCAGGGTATATCTTGTGTCACATTTTGTGGGTATGTTGTCTATTCTCTTGCATGTGGATTTTAATTTCGTGATTATTTCAGATCTATTATGGGTTATGTGGAAATGGTTATATTCTTTATTGCCAAGTTTCCTTACAAAAAATATACCCTCAGCTACCCTGCCTAAATTCTATGGCCTTATTACTCAAGATCCAGAAACTTTTCTCTTTGAGTTTGGCATCCTTTGTCAAAGTTATGACTACACAACTGATGCCCATAAGCTGAAATTGTTTCCATCAACTCTCAAAGAAGCCGCTTTAAGATGGTTCATGAGTCTAGGTGCTAATGCTATGACAGATTGGCCAATTATGAGTAACTTGTTCCTTAATAAATATAAGGAATATTGCAGAGGCTATGATTTTAAAGGAGATGACATTTTTAAAATGTCACAAAAGGAGGATGAGACTTTGGAGGACTATGTTGCCTGGTTTATGTTTAACTTATAGTGTAACACGCAACATCAACTGAACGAGGAGTCCCAAAAGCATATCTTTCTGAAAGGAGTGCATGATAGGAGTATGGAAGCTTTAGACTTAATGGCTAGAGGTGACATTACATAGAAGACGTGGGCTGAAATTCAAAATATTTGTTTGAACTATTCTAGAGCAACAATAAAAAAAAGGATGAGGTTTGAGGGACTTACTCCAAAAAACTCCTGGGTCAGGAGTATCTAAGACAGAACTATCAAACCTCTTGTCGGATTTCAAGCAAGACATCATTAATGATGTTGCTACACAATTGGACACCATGCAAGCACGAAGGAAGGAGGATGTTGATATTATGCTGATGGAATATTGCCCCCATTGTAGAGAAAAGAAACGCAACTGTCGATGTAAGCCTATCACTAGCTTGGAATCATAGCATGTGCCTATTGAGTTCAAGGCAATTGATGAAGATGGGGAAGTCCTCTATGTTGCTCAACGAAGGCCGTGGGCTCCAAGATTAGGTATTCCTCAAGACCCACTCCATAATTACGGTGGTAATAGCCAATGGAAACAACAATATGGTAATTATAATAATTGGTAGCAACCTAACCAAGGGTGGCAACAGCCTAGCCAAGGTTGGCAACAACCTAACCAAGGGTGGCACCAACCTCAGTAGGGTTGTTAGCAAACACAAAACTGGCAACAACACTAGCATCAACCAGCCTTGACTCAACCTCCTCAATAGCAAGCCTTAATGCCTCTTGTAGCCAATACAACCCCTCCAAAATAGCCACAGTTACCTACACAACCTGCGCCTAATCCTAATAGTGCAAAACCTTTAGCCCAACAACAAAGTTATTCCATCACCCTAAATGATATCCATCTACAATTTGGAACAATGCTTGTCTCACCTCAACAACCCATTATAACAGAAATAGATGAAACAAATGTTGAGTCAGTTCAAGAACCTACCACCACTATCTCTCCTGCAACCAAGAAACCACCATTTCCTAGTAGGTTAACAGAGTAAGTTCTGCCAAATGAAAATCAAGATGCACTAGATTTTCTTGAGAAACTCAAGCAAATGATGGTAAAAATTCACTTGCTTGATGCAATAAAGGAAGTACATATATATTCAAAAGCCATCAAAGAAGCCTGTGTTAAAAATCAAGGAAGGAAAAAGAAAGACCCAAAGACTATCCATGTCCTTGGGCAACTTTCTTATCTTATTCTTGATAACTACAAAATGCCTAAGTATGCAAACCCTGGAAGCCCAATAGTGACCCTCACCATTCAAGGAGTGCAAATGTAGAATGTCTTAATAGACCTAGGAGCATCCATTAATGTAATGACCAAGGATCATTGGTCTCAGGAAAACCCCAACAATCTTGTAGCTAGTAGATAGTTCTACCATCATTCTTGATGGTATGCTAGAAGATGTCACTATCACATTATATTCATGGGATTATCCAGTTGATTTTGTAGTACTCTCTCCAAAAACAAGTACTGGGGGATATCCTATCATTCTAGGATGACCATGGTTAGCAACATTAGATGCTTATATTGCATGTCGGTCAGGGAAAATGACTATTTTAGATCGAGCGAACACTAAAAATTTAACCTTGTATTCTCTTGCTTAGCCTTTGCTACAGGATGATCAAGTTGTCTGGCCAAATATGGGTGACTCTGATATGGACATAGATCCTATTCAACAATTGATGATGATCTCATGAGACTCATTTGTAAACAGTAAAGAAGAAGATGATGTCATTTCTTCTATCATACTGAATGAGTATGGAACACAACTTGAGACATCTTCTAAACAAGAGTGTGTCTTAGAAAGAATTCTGCCTTTACCCACTGAACTTCATTATTCCGAGTCTGCACAACTTATGCATTCACTCTTGCCACATGAGATAGATTCACAACCAATTGTGCAAATTTCAATGGCTGAAAAATTAGTCAAAATAGAAATCATTCTAGGGAGAGAATTAAATATAAGAAAGTCCCTATCTTAGGTACAACATCATAATACCTTGCAGTTATTACAAAAGCACTAGGATGCTTTTTTTTGGGAGTATACAGATATGAAAGGTTTGGATCCTACACTTTGTACCCATAGAATTTATATCAGTCCGAATTGCAAACCTATGAGACAACCTCAGCGTAGGATAAACCCAGCATTAAGGGATATTGTCAAAAATGAATTGCAAAAGCTACTCAATGCTGGCTCCATATATCCTATTTCAGATAGTCAATGGGTGTCACCATTGGTTATTATTCCCAAAAAAGGGGGAAAATGGTGAGTTTGCATAGATTATAGAGAACTTAACTCATCTACCAAGAAGGATCATTTTCCATTGCTTTTTGTCGATCAAGTTTTTGACAATATTGTGGAAAAAAATACTTTTCATTATGTTGTCCTACCATTTGGTTTGTGCAATACACCTGCAACTTTTTAAAGAGCTATTATTAGCATTTTTTCTGACATATCTGCAAATTGTTTGGAAGTGTATATGGATGACTTCGCCACATATGGACAAACATTTGAAGAAGCCAAGGAGAACTTGGACAAGGTTTTACAAAGATGCAAAGACTACAATTTTTCTTTAAACAGTGAAAAGTGTTTTATGATGATGCAAGAAGGAGTGGTGTTGGGCCACTTTATTTCTCCTAAAGGAATTGAAGTAGATCCAACAAAAATAGAAGTCATACGCACATTGGCTATACCAGCTAAATTGAAAGAAGTTAGGAGTTTTCTAGGACATGCGGGGTATTATCAGCATTTTATCAAAGATTTTAGTCAAATTGCAGGACCTTTATATAAATTGCTTCAAAAAGATGCAGAGTTTGTATGGGATTTAGATTGTATGAAAGCTTTCCTGCAGCTTAAGGAAGTCCTCTCAATAGCACCAGTGCTCCAAGGACCAAATTGGGAATTACCTTTTCACATACACATAGATGCTTTAGATCATGTCATTGGAGTGGTACTTGGCCAAAAGATAGATTCAGTAGAACATGCAATTTACTATATCAGCAAAAATCTTCAAGGAGTCGAGTATAACTACACTGTGATAGACAAAGAACTGCTTGCTATGATTTATGCTCTGAATAAATTGAGACATTACATTACAGGATACCAAATATTTGTACATACAGATCACTCTACTATCAAATATCTGATGAACAAACCAACAATCTCTGGATGATTGGCTCGATGGTTGTTACTAATGCAAGAATTTGACATCACCATTATTGACAAGCCAGGTAAAGAAAATTTTGTAGCTGATTTCTTGTCTTGTCTTCAAACACCTCATGATCCTCCAGCCATAGAAGATAGCTTTCCCGATGAACATCTCTTTCTTTTGTTAGCACAAAACCCTTGGTATGCTAACATTGCCAACTACCTAACTACTGGAAAAAATCCCCCACATTTCTCTGCAAAAGAAAAATGATTGCTAGTGGAAAAGAGTTTTAACTTTTCAGGGATCTCCGGGTTCATGTTTTATACTGGACCAAATTAGGTAACACAAAGATGTCTCAAAGAGGATGAAACTTATGACATCCTTCACACTTGTCATAATGAACCCTGTGGTGGCCACTTTGCTAACAAAAGGACTGCATTAAAATTTTTAAATATAGGTTATTATTGGCCCACACTTTACAAGGATGTAGCCCAATATACAAAAAAATGTGATAAATGTCAAAGAATGGGTCGATCGACAAAAATAGATGAAATGCCCCTGCAACCACAGATAGTAGTAGAACCATTTGATAAATGGGGAATTGATTTTTTTGGCCCTATTGAACCACCATCAGAAGGAAAAGTTACATATTGGTTTGCACTGATTATGTTACTAAGTGGGCATAAGCAAAACCCATGAAGCATCCTCATGACAATAATGTTGCAAAGTTTCTGTACAAATGTATCTTTACTAGATTTGGTGTTCCAAGAGAATTACAATCAGATCAAGGGCCTCAGTTTACATCTAATCTGATAGCTGCACTCATGGAGGAGTATAAAATTTGGCATGGAAAATCTTCTTTGTATCATCCACAAGCCAATAGACAGGTAGAAGTGACAAATAGAGAGCTGGAACATATACTCACTAAAATAGTGTCTTTGCATTGGAAAGATTGGGCAGCTAGACTTCCTGAAGCCTTATGGGCATACAAAACAGCATGGAAATCCACTACTTGGTTTACACATTTTTAGCTCCTATATGGGAAGACAATTGTTATGCCCATTGAATTTGAACATAAAACTTTGCAGACAGCTTTGGAACTTGATATTACCCTTCCTGTAGCACAACAAGATCGTATTTTGCATCTTAATGAGGTAGATGAATGGCGAAAGTCAACCCTTCATAACACAGAATTAATTTAGAGTCAAAGAAAGCAATGGCATGACAAATTCATTAAAGATAGAGAATTCTTTGTTGGTGATTGGGTGCTCCTGTATGATTCACGATATCAGCATCACCAAGGCAAATTTCATACTCAATGGCTTGGTCCCTATGAAATCATTGAAATTTTTAACAATGGAGCAGTTCAACTATCAACAACTGATCCGGTCAAATTCAAACTCCTGGTTAATGGGCATTGCCTGAAGTTATATCATAAACCAGCAACCCGGGAAGAATTTCTTCAACAGTTCAATACAATAGAAACATCTATTTCTACAGCCACTCCATCTGAGTCTCCCACTCAGACGTCTGTAGCCCCTTGAATTTATTTTCAAGGCCTTCATAATAAAAATTTTGTAGCGAAATTCATTTCGTTTCCACCTCATTCCATCCCACCTTCTTGTCTTTCCATCATCATGCCATCTCACTTTCTTTCTCTCGTATGGTACTACTCAGACCATCCTTCCTATCGCACCTAAGGTTAGTAACACTTGACCCCTTTGCATTTATTTAATTTATTATTTATTTAGAAAAGCATGTTATTTTGATTTTTGAAATTTGCAATCTTTACGGTTTGGTGGGACCCAGTCTCTGCTAGGTTGGGGGGAGGGAAAATCAAAATCATGAATGCAAATCAAGGAAAATCTTAAGTTGGCATGTAGGGGGAAGGGTCATTTTAGTAATGAGCCAGTGCTCCTTTGTACTTTGGAAATGTGTGAAATCATATAAAGAAGGCTAACCATTAAACCATGATTTCACATAACCCCTCATTAATATGGCGTATGTTTTGAGCACGATCTTTATCCTCATTATGGTTTGGTGATTAAAATATCGTCATGAAGTACTGAAAAATATGATGTTTGGAAAGTATTGAAGTATTTTTTTTTTTTTTTTAAATTTCCCTTTGTTGAAACCCTTGTAGCCATCTCCATCCATACTCTCAAATCACTTGTAGTGAATTTTTCAGTAATAGCATTTTTTTCAAAAAATATGGGTGGAGAACCTCAGCGGGATGAACCAACAGACCACAGAGTCTTACTGGTAGACCCAGCAACATGTAGTTTGTTTCAACAACGAGGTTGGTTTTCTTACTGTTTTAGTTTGAAGCAATTTGATCAGGAAATTGTGCTCTAATTTTGTAATACATTAAGGGATGGATATGCAATTGTTAAGGGCATTTGGATAGGGTTTACAGAGGAGGTGGTGGCAAAAGTTTCTGGTTTTCCCACAAATAGAGAACGATGGACAGAGGACATGGATGCACGACAAGCAAAAGAGCAATTCTCAGTACCTAGAGATCCTTGGCTAGAGGAAAACAAAAAGCAAGGTACATTATGATTATCTCTCCCTCTGCGATTCATCCACCCTGTTGAATTTATCATAAGATATTTTACCTATGAAAGAAAGTATTCCTATTTGCATGTTGTTCATTTTAAAATTGTGAGTGGTTTGCGGCATGGTGATTGTCCTCTAAATCTCCCAAGTTTCCTTTATAATATTATCAAAAGGCAAGCTACCTATGTACAGCAAGGCAAAACTCAGTCGGTATCCCACCATTGCTTGATTAGGGCTATAATTGAAAAGGAGTTGACTAGGCAACACTTGGGAACATGGGAGGACTTTGTAAAACTCAAGACAAAGGGACCTAAAAGGGGTGGACCTAAAGGGCAAGGAATGGGGACAAGAGAGAAAACTATTATAGGAGTCAGGAAAGTAGTATATAGAATAGCTCAAGAAGCTTTGGCTTCTGCATCTATACCTAAAACTGCGAAAAGAAAAATTCTGCCCGCAGAAGCCTCAACTCCTAAAAAGAAAAAATCACACACAGTTGCTGCAGAGGAAGGTTCAAAAGAAGTATCCCCAATATCACAAGAACCTGCACTCAACCTTAATAAAGGGAAATATGTTGATAAGAGTAAGCAACCAATCTCTACCCCGCGATGAGTAACCATATTGTCTGGGGTGGACTCAAAAAAGGAACCTTCCATTCCACCTGTTGATTGAGAAGCTCCACCTCTGCAGACCTCAAAACCTACAACCCATACTCCTAAACATGAAAATGATCTTGAGGAAATTCATACAAAGCCAAATAGCCCTATTAATATTGATAGTGAGATGGAGTCCTCAGAGAAAATAGTGTTCGAGTTTGAACAGCCAGCAGAGGAAACTGATAATCTACCACCAGAGGAATATCTATCTGTTGCACAAGAAATGGTTCAGGAAATTGTTGAAACATTTCAAGTAAAAATGACTATTGCACCCTATCCTACAGCCATTGTACCTTCAAAAAAAGTTGCTAACACTGTTGCTTGTCAAAATAACAGCTTTGTTGAACGTCAACATTCTTAAGATGATAGCACTACTGACCACCATCATCCTGAGCACCACCTTGAAGATTATAGACCTGTTGTCTGTCATCATACACCACCAGACATTTCTACTCCATTAACAGCCAAATTTAGTTTGTACCAACAGTTTCAATGGGAAAAAACAAACTAGGACCTAGAAAGGAAGCAATTTCTCAGAACTATCAAGGAACAAGCACAACAAATTGAAGAGAAAGATAGTGAAATTATGGTCCTGCAGCAATGTGTCACAAAGATTACATAGCTCATTCCAGAGCTTGTAAATTGCAGGTCACCATCTCCAGTTTACACACTATTCTTAAAGGAGAAAATGATTAATTTTCAATTGTCTCGAATTACTCAGGGGGTTGAACCCTTCCTTGCACACTCCCCAGGAATTCTATGCAACATTCAAATCAGTTCTGATGGCTCTGCAGAATCTCCTCTATGAGTTATATGTTCATAATCTTGTTGTTCCAGATGATAAAGATTGGAATTCATTGTTATATGTGGGAGATGTACAGTTTAGGGAAATTATGTTATGGATGCAGAATGAGATTAGTCGAGAGAACCAAGCTACTCCTTATCGGGAAAAAGAAATGTTTGAACCATTGTACATTCGGCCAGAGGTGCAACACAATCACAGAGTATTCTTCGATTGGCTTTCTATTAACAATAATCAAAGTGTTGCTCCCAAAATTCACCATGTTCGCGAATAGGCATTTCTGGATTGGGACTAGCATTGTTCTGCAAATGCCCCTGATGCTATACAAGCCTCCCTTCAAAGATGGATTTGATTACCAAAAGATTTGAAAAAAAGGGAGTTGGACTCTCCTCAAAATCTAGAGTTGGCCATCAGTAGGATGCCCAGGTATATGATGTTAGGTAGAAGTCAGAAAAATTATTGGGTACCTCTGTGTTTCCAACCACCAATACTCTTACATTATATGCTTGGAAAGTATGATTCATTTGCTAAATATAATGTGATTGTTGAAGAACATAAATGGGAAAGGTTGAAACAAAATCATGGATATTTTAATTATAGAGCTCATGAATCAGGGGAGAAAATCGCCAATGATCTCAGGCTGCGGATGAGGATCAGAAACCTATAGATGTTGAAGGGACCAGCCTCAAGATAGTTGGGGGGGAAAATGATGACATGAAGAAATAGAAGTCTTTTTGGCCCTTTTTGTGAACATTTGTCTATAACATACTAAACTTTGTCATCTTTTAGTATAAGTGTTTTGAACTTTTGATGTATAAAGTATGGACATAGAGCATAAAAATGATAATCGGAATTATATCTAAAAAGGGGTTCATTTTGTGGTAAAAATATTTCTTCATGAATGTTTGATATGGGTAGATCTTCCTTCAGCCGAAGAGATTGCAAAAACTGTTAGTTGAATAATTAATGCCTTTTCTTTGTAAACGAATAAATGCAAATAAATGTTTGCGGGAAGTTTTGTGTGCATTAAATGTTGATCACAAGAATACAAGCTAAGCTAGAGTTAATAAAAAAAAAACTGTGAAGGAATAGCGCTAAAGCATTGATGGTATTAATGAGAAGCATTATGACACCATTGCAGCTCGAGACTTGGTGGCAAAGTCAGAAGGGACCTGTTTTAATGAATAACAAAGAGGGACCTGATAAAGCGGCTGAGCAAGGAAGCAAGCATCAAAGAAATCAATTAAACATGCAAAGCACGATACCTGGATTCCTGGAAGTTGTTTAAAGTTAGATAAAAGAGCAGATCTAGCATTTGCTATGATCTATATTTGTGGGGAATTTAAGGGATAACTAATGTCTTTGCAATTGCATGCTTGCAGTCTTAAGTTGTAACTGACTTTCCTTCATGAGGAAGTCATAATTATAGGATTTTTTTATTTTCCTTCCTTTTAAATAAGACCTCGTTTGTATCTATGAGGTTAAGTAGTGAGCAGACAGATAGTGATAGACATCTTGTTATTTTCCCAAGTTATTGTAATACTGCATATTTGAATGAATACATGACTTTGCTGAGTTTCTATACTTTTTTTTGAGTCGATCTTTTCCTTCATTCTTCCATGGGGGCCCATTCGAAAGGTGAAGTTTACTTTAGTAAGTAGGAGTTAGACTCAGTTTTCTAAGTTAAGATTAGAACTGTCGTTCCTACAGCCACTGGAAACAGAACCAAACACTGTTCCTACAACAGTAGGTGCATAGATGTATGGTTAAATAATTAGAATTCCCATCCAAGTATTTGATAGTTGTCTTTCCTTTGGATAAATTAGATTTCCTTAATGGTTATTTCATTCAAGGTAGTAGTGACTTTTAGCGAAAACTAGAGCATATACTTTGTAGACATCATCTCAAGTTCACGCTCCCGGATTGACATTTAATGAAGATCAGCATAGTACTTTGGTAGTAAGGGATGTCCAATCCTATAACTAAAAAGGTGTTATATTGATTAGACAGACATTGTCACCTAACAACCAATAGATGTTTAAGTTATAAGGGAAAATTTGTCATCCAAAAGTTGGAATGACAACTTTGGCTTGGTATAAGATTTGGCAATAGGATTATAACTATTTTATAGATTTTGAACATATGTCATACATTATAGAATGTCATCTTCAAACCTAAATCAAAATTCTATTTTTATAATTGTGGAAACATTTTGTATTACAAAAGCATTTTACGAAGCTTATCAGTTTAAATTATAACTTGCTTCTACTCATAAGCAATTTTTCCCTCCATATTTATACCAATTGAATTGTATTCACAAATATATACCAATTTAACTATGTTCAAAATAATTATTTTTTAACAACAATAGTGTTCATTTTTTCATATTGAAAAGATCAGCCCAAGAGTTGATTATTAAGAGAGTGGTAAAATTATTTCCCTTGTCCTTTTTTTATCGGTAAAGGGCCAAAATTAAGATTAATTCTTATTATTTATTGAAATTTTTTATTATTGGCGCTCTTCTAGGGTTTGTATGAATTTCTTCTAAAACTTTTTCATTTCTGCTACCTATCATTCCACATTTACTATGGGATACTATTTGGGTTATAATGCCCTTAGCCTTCTCTGACCCAACAGTTACTATTGATGTTGGAGTTGTTGATGTTGTGTGAATGGATCCTTTGAGAAAATGTTCGCACATCCCCAAGGTGTTTCACAAGGTAAGTCCTCCCTTGATGTTGTTCTTAATCTCAAAGATTTTGATACTACATGTACATGGCTTGAGCAACATATCTTGATATGCTATTTTGTTTCCCACATTCCTTATGAAAGCATTCTTCAAGAGTGGATTTCCAAAGTCTGGACACCCTAGGGTGTTTGTCTTGAGGGGGTTCAGAGTCTCACCAAGGGATTTTTCTTGTTCTGCTTTGGTAAACCTAGCCAAGCTAAACATGTGTTCACCTATGGTCCCTAGTCTATTACATCTTCCCTTTTTGTTTTTGAGTGTTGCTCTCGAGACTTTACTATCTTTGATGACCACAAGCTTAAGGTCCTAGTTTGGGTTGGGTTTCCTAGTCTCTCAATATTGTGTTGGTCATTTTTGCAAGCTATTGTGCAAACTGTCGACAAGATGATTTTCCTTGAACTTGATAATTTTTTCAATGCTCGCCTTCATTGTAGGTTTTGTGTGGAGGTCAACCTCTCTTGGGACCTCAAGGAAACTATGGATATTTAGATTGGTAATACCACCTTCACCCAAAAGCTACTTTAACTCAATCTTCTAAACACTTGCTACCACTACCAATCTATTGAACACAAGATTAGATATGATCCCTTGCTCGAGTGCAACAAACAACCACCCAAAGAGGCTAAGCCTATTAAGGCCATGAAAATATATGAACGAACTCTACTGTTAAGAAGGGTAAAAGAAACACTACTTCTAAAGAAGCTCCTTCTTAGGATAATGGTCGAGCCACCTCTAGCGTAGCACCACCAATTTCTTCAGTTCCTTTTCTTATGTCATTGCCTATTTCAAACCTTGACTCTTAGGGGATGGTGAGCTCCGCTAGTTCAAAACCTCAAGCCACATGAGTCTCCGCAGCGCAAATGACTTCCATGATTTATACATAGATCCTTTGTCATTCTCATAGCCCAAATGGTTGAAATGATCATTCAGATGGTTGGGAGAAAAGGAGGATCATCTCTGTTAGAGGCCCCTCTCTTGACTCTTGCAACATATTTTTGCATAATAGTTTCTCCTCTCTTGGGGAGGATGACATGCAAGCTTTTGCATGATGAATTTTCTATCATGGAATATGTGGAGGCTAACATACCTCCCTCAAAAATACTATGTTCATGATACCAAGCGTAGGCTTGGTAACCTGGATTTCCTTTTCCTTCAAGAGGTCAAAATTGCTATGTTTCTTCTCAACTCAGCTTGTCATGTGATTTGGTCAGACAGTGGCATGTTTTCTTCCCCACATGAGCCTCAATGAGGTGGCGTTGTTACTCTTCTCTCACTTCATTTAATCTCCTCAGTTATTTCCCATGGTTCTAATCCCATGTAGAGAATGGTTTGGATTTTGTTGTCTTTTCAAAATCATTCCTTTGCTATTGCTAATGTTCATGCTCCCAATGATGCAGTTGATCATTTACACATGTGGCATTAAATGACGAATCATTTACCACCTGCTACCTGGGTTTTATGTGGGGATTTCAACATGTTTGAGTTGGCTATTGACAAAGAAGGTCCTTTTCCTTTTCGATGGCCAACTGGTGAGAGAGAAGCTTGGTTTACATGCATAATAAATTGGGCCTTTTTTATCCCAATACTAATCATTGTTGTCCTGGTGGGGTTTGGCATATCCAGTCCAGCTTTCAAGTTGGATCTGATAGGGTTTTTAAAAGGCTTGATCATGTCATGATCACAGCTCAATCTTTATTTTCATTCTCTGAAGATAGGGAATTACTTGTGACTCCATTATTAGATGTGACTCTCTCTAACCATTTTCCCATTTTCTTTTCCATCATTTGGAAAATAACTCATCCCATACTTTTAAGATCTTCTCATATCTTGTGTATCTAGAATATTGAACCTCATCCCCACACACATGTTGGGTGGATTCAACGTGGAATGATGCCATCACTTGCACTACGAGGTTTCTTCGCATTTACCGTAGAGAGTTGGCCAAGTACTATCGAAGACCTTATGAGGCTAGCACTAAACATATTTGTACCACCTCTGAAGCCCTTTCCATGAATCCTTTTGATATGGATCTGCAAATCTAGCTCGCCACCCTTTGTCACTAGAAGCAAGTTGTAGATAGCTATAAAACTCACGAAGCTCAGATCAAGGTTCGTCTCCACTGGTTGGAGGTTGGTGATCATGCTTCAATGGAGTCTTTTCATGCTCTTTGAGCTCACCATTCTTCAATGGGCATTAAGAGAATCAAGGAAGGTTAACATACTCTATGTGAGTTTCCAGATATTCTCCAGGCTTTGTGTGCCACTATGAAAAGATTTCCATTGCGCACGACAATTCCACTGCATGAGAGCAAGCCTTATAGACCTGCATTTCAGTTACCCCTAAAAAGTTTGTGTATGAGCAACATGCTTTTTGTGAGAAATTGCTTACACTTGTCGATCATAAAGAAGTTATCTTCTCTATGGCGAATGAAAAATCTCCTGGTTGTGATGGCTTTCCATGTGAATTCTATAAAACTTTCTAGGATGTCATTGGCCCTGATTTGCACAAAGTTTATCTTAAAGCCTTTCAGTCGCAATCACTTGGGAACATAATTAACAAAGGTAATATTAAAGTCATATTGAAATCTAGTGACCCCTGAGGATATTTACAATTGGCAACCCATCACCCTCCTTGATCTCTCCTACAAGATCATCACCAAGGCCCTCTCCCTTACGATTCAACACCTGTTGTTACAGATAGTGTGTCCTAAGCAAACTAGCTTTATTAAATCTAGATATATTCTAGATAATATCAGTGTGGTATGGGAAGGCATGGAATGAGCTGTCAATCCAAACAATAGGCCTTGTTCCTCAAAATTGATTTTTCTAAAGCTTATGATCCTATTGAATGGCCCTTTATCTTGGCTATGTTACAGGGTTTGGGGTTTGGCCTCATTTTTCTTCAATTAGTGCAAATGCTTTTTGGGGATGCCTCTATGTGCATCACCATTAATGGGCATCAATCATAAGCTTTTGGGCTCTTCAGGTCTATTCGCTAGGAGTGCCCTCTTGTGCCTTCCTTATATGTGTTAGTCATTGAAGGGTTTGGTTATTGGCTTGCTAATGCCATACCAATAGGGAAAGTGTGGGGCATTGCTCTCCCCTACTCCTCTAAGAAGCTAGTCAAATGGGCAATTGGCTAATGATTCCATTCTCACTCTCCTTGAGGAGGAGGAAAACATTTCCAATGCTTTACAGTGCATGGATACTTTTTTCCTAGCATCTAACTTTGCTATTTAGTGGCACAAGACTCTGTGTTACACACTAACCTTCTTTCCTGGCCCTACTTGACTTGCCAGTTCTAATGGAAATGGATTCAACATGGGGAAGTGTTTCAATTTCTTGGCATACCTTTTGCCTTCCAAGCTTCCCCTATGGAGCTTTGGAATGTGGTCTTGGCTAGGATTGAGAAGAAGCTAGAGTACTGGATTACCAAACTGCTTTCGCTGGCTAGAAAATTTTAGATTTGCTCCGAAGTGTTGGTTGTCACTTGTGTGTATTATTCCTCTTGCTAGGCATCTTTGAAGGCCTCCTATCTCAAGCTTGAGCACTTGTTGAGTGAGTTTCTCTGGACTTCGGATGCCTCCCACCATGGTTTCCACATGGTGATGTAGGACTTTTGTTGTTTGCCTAAGAAGGCAATGGGCCTTGGCCTACTTTCTACCTAGAAGCAGCGGATTGCCTTGTGTGCCAAGTGGGTCATTCATGCTCTCGCTAGAAATGAAGCCTGGAAAACCCTTTTGCAGCACTGTATCTCTTCAGGCTTTTAAGTCAATCAGCCTGCCTAGAAGGGGATTGGTTTTGAAACCCTTTTGGTCACTCCCAAACTAGTTCAAATTCATAGGACCTTTGTTGCTAAAAGCATTTAGAAAGTCTAGGAAGCCATTAAACCTTGGCTTCATTAGGTTGGAGATTGGTTTAGAGATGGCCTCTCTGTGAACCAACATAATTTGTGTCGATTTCCCTTGTTTGATGTTCAAGGGATCTCTTTGGAAAAAGTTTCATTGGGACTCCTAAAGATCTTTTTTCTAGAGCCACCATGAGTCTTTACTCGTAGGAAGATATGTAGGTGCAGTTCCATCTTTCCCATCTAGATCATCAGACATTTGATCTTCTAGTTTTTGCAGTGCCCCTGCATTTGTTACATAAGTTGGGTATTCAGTTTGTCAAAGCTTGGTGGAAGGATTGGAAGTGGTATCTTACCACTCCTATGACCAGTTATAATGGTGGATGTGCTCAACCAACATTGGCATTTGCATTCTTCTTAGAAGACTTGGAGTCATAGGTTCACCACTATGTGGCAAGCTATCATTGAGCCAAACATTCAGAACTTTGCTTGGTGTGTCCTTTTCCAAGGGTTGCCTTTGGGCCCTCAACTCTGATATTCGGGTGTCCCAGACCCCAAATGTTCTTTTTGTGGGCAACCTAAGACATTTATGCATATTTTCTGGTTTTACAGATGTGCCCAATAGTATTGGCACTGGATTCATGACTTTTTCAAGCCTTTTCGTCTAGAAGCTTTTTCTTGGCATATGATCTTGCTGGGGGATTTTCCCAGGCTCCCTTATAAGTACTCTCAAATCTGGCATGCTTTCAGAATGGAGATTTTATTCACTCTATGGAAGTATGAAAATTTTGTTGCGTTTTCTCATAGTTTTCTTGATATAAATGCTTCTATGTATACTAAAGCTTGCATGTGTAATGTAATGATGTAGATTCAAGTACAAACTGATAAAGTGGCTCTGGAGGTGGCTCACCTACAGGAGCTCTTAACTCATTGGGGGATATTCCCTATATGGTGGCTAGGGTGCCCCCTGATTCTATTTCTAGATATCATGCACCTCCACGTGGTCATTGACAGGGCCACAACTCTCTACTTGTTGCTCCCACGCGCCCAAGTCACAGCCTCCTTGTTGATCGCCCAGTGGTGGTTATGCAGGTCATCAACACTCGATTTATCCTTCCTCGAGGCATGGTTCTAGCTAGTCCCTAGTGGCTTCCCCTATTTCTCCTACTCCTGCTTGGCCTTCTTCTAGTCCAGATCCTAAGTGGTCTTTCCCTCGGCTGGACTTGTTGATCTCACCTCCCAAGCCAGAGGGAAATAAAGATAAAGAGAAGAATGATGATGTTACTGATGGGTGGGCCCCTCCTAAACCCGCTACCAACCCCGATGATGTATGGGGCCATGATGATCGTGATCCTTCCCCCTCGGTTGACACTGCTCTTGTAGCTTGAGGGTTGCTTTCTAAACTTTTTTTATGAATAGTTAAGTGTTTGACCTCTAGCCGTTTGAACTCTCGGGTGGCCTTGTGTCCCCCAACCCTTTTTTGTTGTGAATATGTAACTTTATATTCTTATTAATAGAAATTGACTATTCATTATAAAAAAATTGTCATTTGTTAAGCTTGAACAGACTCAAAGTCAATACCTCCCAAATAAGAAACTTACAATTTACTATTGTGCTGTAAGTTCTTGGCTACCTTTGAAAACATATTGACCAAAATGTAAATTTTGTTAAATAAATAATGAATCTTAATAAACACAGACAAACTTAATTGCAAAGAAAATCAGAAACGGCCAATTATTGGTGAGGCTGAGTTTTGCCTTACCTTCAAAAACAATCTAACCATTCACATTACTTCATGTCAAACTCAAACCACACTAAGTATACCAATGAAAGCACGAGGGAGCTGGAAGATTTTGTTAAACGTAAGGATAACGTTCCAAGCAAGTGGGTGTGCGTTTATCGCCGTATGGGGATTTGGATGAGAGAAGCGTGGCGACCATCTTATTCACATTTTACAAAATAATTTAACAAAAAATATTAAAGACTATATTTAAAAAATAGCTTCCATTTCCAGGGAATGTAGATAGAAGTATTCGGATTATCAAATCATGGCACTGAGAATGTGGGCATCGCAGGCTGCTTCAACTCTCAGAATTGGGTGTAGAAGGCCTCTTGGATTTCCCACGATTCCTTTCTCTCGGGGATTTTCTCAAGGTACACGTATTCCCTCCCCCATTTTTACATACCCAAACAATGTGCATTTTGCGCATTGCTATATATTCAATATATACAAATCTTTACCCCATTGTGATATATTCAATGTGTATATATCCTTCGGTTGCCCTATATTCAATGCGTCTTGCTTTCCTCCTCAGTCTGCTTTTGGGGCATTTTGTTGAGTAGAGGAAAGTTTTATGTGGGTACATAGACATACCTCATCTGCCTTTTTCCCCCATCGTGGTGAACTCTTTTGTTCTCTGGTGTTTCTACCATCAAGTAGAACTCGTGCTAAATATATGTGGGTAAATAAATAACGATAGACTATCCCTCTGATGAATGTTTTTGGTTTCTGCAACTTTACACTGATTTTTGACAAAATTACTGATCTTGTAGTTTTCATGAAAGGGGTGCACTGTTTGAGATTTGAGTGTATTGTTTTTGATAAGGTTTGTGGTTACAGTTATTGAGGGGCTGAAGTATGCAGAGTCCCATGAATGGGTGAAACCAGAAGGTCCAGTTGGTACTGTAGGCATAACTCACCATGCTCAGGTTAGTAAGTTGTTAACGCAAGTGTCCTCCTTTTGAGATTAACTTCGGATAGATGGTATTTTTACCTTAAGTTTTGGAATTTTAAAATTTTGAATTCAAATGTTTTTTCTCAGGTTTTGTTTCTTAGATTGTACATCTCCCTTCGGAAGGTTTTGCAAGGTTTAGCCAGGAAACCATACAGGCTGTTTTCTTAATGTTTGTTAAAATAAAGTTTTTGCAATTCACAATCCTTTTGTCCAGAGCCTTCTGCTATGATAATAATTGGGGCATAATAGTAAGAGGATGATACATGTTCCAATCCCTCATTGCGCCCAAGGCGTATGAGACATTTGAGCGAAACCCATGTTATAAAAATTAAAGTACACGGTCCAATTATATCCCAAAGGACTCTGAAGGCAGCCTATAACGTTACAATTTGTTTCTCAAATATCTTGGTCAAGTTTTCATAGATTGGATCTAGCCAAATTTTACAAATGGTAACCATAAATTCGGTTTACAAATATTAGCTTCCATTTCTTCTTATTTTTCAAAATGGGATGATTTTTTTCTATTCCATAATTATAAATGTTCTCAGGAATTTTTTACTGTTTTTAGCCACTGTAGATCCAGTTATTGTCTGTCCAGGTAGTGCAATGGAGGTAAAGCAGATGACAAAGTTTATTTTTCTTCTTTGGATATAGTTTGGTATCATTATTTTGAAGGCTACAGTGCAGGACTAGGATATTAGGATATCAATGTGTAGTAATGATCACTGGTGTTTGTGACGTGTTCAGATAAACTAATCATATTGGTTAAGATTTGCAATGACACTGCTGTGTTTGAGGTATTCAGATGAACTTTATATTCTTTAAGGAAATTTATCATTTTCTTCTTTGAGTTCTTTGTAGGACCACTTGGGTGAGGTGGTGTTTGTAGAATTGCCGGAAGTTGGAGCAGCAGTTTCAAAGGGTAGTAGTTTTGGTGCAGTAGAAAGTGTAAAAGCAACCAGCGATATCAATGCTCCTGTTTCTGGAGAAGTAGTTGAAGTCAACTCAAAGCTGAGTGAGACTCCTGGCTTGGTAAGTTTGTCCATTTTGAAATTGCATCAATTATGGTTGATAGGGTAGTCACCTTTTGGTGCTTGTCAATGATTGTAAATACAGTAATTATTTTCATGAGTCCTACCTTCAAATTTCAATAACTAATACACCTACATGTTGAAATAATTCATCATTAGTAACTACTGAATGTGTTCTATGTAAAATGTTCAATGATCTGTGCAATTTAAAATTGTTGTCTGTTGTAAAGAGTACGGGTCAAGTAAAATGTTTTCTAGTATATGCCTTTATTTATTATCTACACCTGGAATGTGTGACTCTAAATTGCTCCTAAAACTGTTGGGCAGCGGCTACTAGCCAAAATAAGCTAAGCAGCCGCGTAGGGACCTTCTCTAAGCTTTGTTCTTTTTGATCTTCAAATATGTTGTTTCAGAAGATTTTCGCGGAGAAGGTAATCCTTTTTTCCCTAGTATTATAGACCAAAATTGTAGGTGGGAAAATGCTGTTTGGACAAAGCCATTGCACAGATGTCAGTAGCCAAAGGTTTCAAGTTTATAATTTTTCTATTAGATACTGGCCTTTGATTATCTTGGGGCTGCACTTTCAAAGTAAATGCAGCACTAGACCTACACAATCAGCATTGTTCAGCTAAAATCTGTATAATTATAGAATGGGTTATACAAAATTATAGCTGGTGGAGAAGCTGACATTAAATTGTAGTTGATATACATTTAGAGAGTACAATTTTATTGTTCTTCTCTATTGCGGTAGTGTCTAGTGCACTCATTTGTGAAATTTTTAAAATTTCCACAAGAAAATATAGTTGGGCAAAAGACACTGATCTGGTTGTTGAAGACGATTCGTTGATTTTACCAAACTAGCTATCTGGTTCTCCAAATAGGCAGTGTTTATAATTTGTTCCCTCATATCCAGTTTGAAATCGCTTCCTTGTTTGCACTTTCAGTTATCAGCCGAAAGTACTAATTTATTCCTTGTCTCTACCCTGGTCCATAATCTAGACTCCACTGTATTTCTATTAATATGAAATAGGGATGAGAGCACTTTGGATTTGTCTATCGCACTGTGTTATGTTTGAGGATTTGTCTATTCTTTGGGTGTAATCCTCTTTATTTGGCCATCAAAGCAGAGTTCTTTGCATTAAGAACTAATAATTGAGCTTGTTATGATTTAAATTTTAAATCATTGCCTATGCCTAGAGACAAGTGATTAAGGGTACTGTCTCGTAAAGTGGATTTTGTAGTGAAGTGAGAACTTCTGAATAATCCCTTTAGGATCTAATTTCATCAATTTAAAACTATCTGTAACAAGTAAAACACGTTGGATGAAGTTTTTTTGGTAGTATAAAAGAGTCACATAAATGCAACCTTGTTGTTATGATTATCTACTCCCTTGCACCTTATTTATTATAGAAGCAAAATCAGTAAAAATGCAATGGGTACACTTAAAAGTTTACGATGGGTTTATCTGCTTTTGAGTTCCTTGTGTTTGAGCGTAAGGAAACAAACTTATCGTGTATTAGATCAACAAGAAGGAAACAAGAATGCGTGTATAAGAAAGTAGATGATATATCTATTTGAGTTTTTGAATGAATAATTTCGATAATATGTACTATTTATTACCAAACAGGTCTATGAATCATTCAAAATTTAACTTTTGTTTCCTCAAGGGAACTGACCTGTGGTAATGGTGCAGAACATTTCAAGCTAAATTTCATGTATAACCCTTGAGCGATGGAATTGCTATCAAGCCCATATGGTGTATCAAAGCATTCATTCCCCTCAAACACTAGAAAGGATGCTTTGGTGCATTGCAGGGGCTGGATAGCCATTTCCCTTAAGTTATTGTAAATTTGAGTGTAGAATATAGCAGTGGTTTTTCATTTTACTTTTGATTTCCCTTTAGACTCCTCTTAATTGTCAATGCTTAGGATGACATGGTAAGCATATGACTCATTTCAGATTAATCAAAGCCCATTTGAGGATGGATGGATCATAAAAGTGCGTATTCAGGACACGTCTGAGATGGATACATTAATGAATGCAGAGAAATACACACATTTCTGTGAAGAAGAGGATGCCAGCCATTGATCTATTCTTTAGCTTCTCTTTTGGCGTCTCATTTGCTAGGAATAATGGTGAGCTAGGAGGGTTCCTTTCAGATATGAAATTGGACTCTTACGAGATTATTAATGTGTGATGGAAGTTCTGTTTGCTTCTTAACAGGGTTATGACACTGAACATACATCATTTCCCTTCAACAATGTCATGTTTGATTTGAAGCATGCTTTTTTCTAAGTTATTAGATTGATTTCAAGGCAATGTTGTGAAGATAAGGTTTAAACTTTTACCTGTTATGTAAATTTATATTCTGTTGATCAATAATGTAGCTTCTATTTTCCCGCAGATATTCAATTCATCAGTTTTTCTCTAAGCAATACCAAGAACTGCTTTTCCAGTGCTTCGGGTTCTTATAAAAAATTATCATAGGTTTTCTTTAGTATTGGGCAGCTGAGTGAACAAAAACATGACGTGCTTCCAGAATATATGCTGTTTATACTCGTAAAATTAACCTTTCGCCTTCAGGTAAACAACCCATTGCTTAGTTTACGTTGTCTTATGAATCAATCCTTCCCTCCAGCTCAATTCTTTGTCTTATAAACCAGTCGTTTCCTCTGACTCATAGATTTGACAAATCATTTGTTGTGTTGTGATGTCTTATATCTCAATGAATGGTGTCTTACTAGGGACTGTATCACTTCATCATTGTGATCGGAATAGTGGTGTCCCTGATTCTTATTGTTTATATTGGGTCTTTATAGAAATTTTTTAACTCATGTAATCTTTATTTTGCATTTTCTTGATTGGAAGTGATTCAATACTTGCATCATAGGTCCCCTAATCTCCTTGGCAGACCTAGTTTTGATTCATTGCTTGGTAACTTGATGAAAATTCAACAAAACGTGGTCAATCAAGACATAATTAAATTTCTTTAAAATATATAATTTTCAATAAAATAACTAGGAGACATATCAAATAGTTTAAAGAACTTTAAGGGAAGTGTTTTTTATTAGATTTATAAAAGAAAAGATTACTATATACATCATGTGAATACAACAATTAATATTATGATATATATATTTCTAATGATTATTCATCATTATAAAAATTACAATTCAGTAAAAGTTATAGTAATTCATACTTCTCTCTTCTTCATATGCTTTCTAGTGATGAATATGATCTTGCTTCTTGATCTAGAAAGTAATGACTTATCAAGAACAATATCATCCTTAGCTCTAATGTCATTTGATCCAATGTCTTATTTCTTTGTTGAACTCTTAAAATTAAAACCTTGTCTTCCATAAACATTGGTTCATCATTATGAACAATATGATTGTTACAAGAATCAATTAAGCCAAATGCTATATGAATCAATGGCATTGAAGTCAATTGCTTAATGACGATTATGTGAGCTCTCCACCTTATTCAAAGGAAGAACATGGTTCTATGACACGAAGATAAGGTCATTAAGGCTCTTTTGTGTTGAATTATTAGATTATTGTGTGAATGGAATTTAATAAACTTCAATTACACTGACACCGAAAAGTATTATAGAACCCAAATTTTACTAAGGATGAAAACATAGCATTAATGAATATGATGCCAGCATGTTTCAATATATGTACACATAACTTCATTTGGCATAAAAAAATTTAAATTATGTATATAAACACTAATTCCAAATATGTAAATAATACTAAATTTGAAATGTCATTCTCTCATGCTTGATGAAGGGTGTTCCCCTTAATACTACAAACATATAATAGAAATAAAGAAACAATAGTCATATGTAAGAACATAAAGTGGGCTTCTTCTTATCTCCAAAAACATAAAATTATGAAATTAAGAAATACAATATGCAAATCCACATGGGTGCCTTTCTTACAATATTCAGCAAAGAAAGTTGTGAACTATCACCTAGAACTGCCCTAAACAACCTATTGGCCTTCCTTAAAAGGCATTTTCACTGCCTGGGAAGGTTTTGGACACTTGGCCCTAAGTCTTGAGGCCAACCAACCCTAAAATTATATTACTTTATTACATGGAATCGGCTCAAAACAATTACAAAATATATTTTTTAGGATTTTTGGGTAGCCAAACTTTTGGAGACCGTTATACAAACCATTGGCCTAATCGGCTATTATAAAGCCTTTTAAAAATGACAACTCCTATTGTACAACCACTAACCATGCAAGTGTCCATCAACTAATGTTTGACCTTGTTTCGAAACCTCTAAGTTCTTCAAAGCTGAGCCAAAAAAATTTGTACCAAAAATCTGCAATAACTTCAGCAATACATAAGATATGGCAATGAAACTCGTCTAGCAGACTGACATATCTAAGATTAACCTCCAACAAAATTAGAGCAATTTGAGCTCATATGACCAACTTACTAAAATAGTAAGTTGTCATAAATAACAACTTTACACATAGACAACCCTTATTGAAAAGACAAAAGAAATATTTTTGGATGATGCAAGATTGCTCTTACACGCAAGATGCTCTAGCTTAAGACACCTAGGGTAATTTCAGAAGTGACCCTGTCATGTCTCAGATGTTCAAAGGAAAATCTAGACATGAGTAACCAATCATTTCAAATAAAATTATTCATATGTAATACAAGATGGTTTGTTGAAAAATTTAATTACTAAAGTTGATCTTACAAGTCACCATTGTTCATGGATTGTCTACCTTTGCTTGACCAAGTTGAAGAAGCAACAACAAAAATCCATCCTTCTTTCCTTTAGAGAGGGATACAAGAAACATTCAATTGTTTGTTGGATTACTAGGCCTAATTTTGTATTCCTTAATATAAATGTCAAAGTCTTCCATCAAACATTGACCACACATATTTTATGGAGATTGTGGAAATAAAAAATGCTAAAACATAATTTCCAAACAGAGTTTTCTTCTTAATGAAAATTCCTTTGGACAATCAAAAGGATATAATTTCACTATATATTCACCCTCTTATGTCATAAGGGGGGAGGGCGGGGGATGTACCAATAATCACCAACCCAAACAAAACTACAAGCCCAATAAACTTAATCAAATAGATTGAACTTTTAAACCTCTTTAACTTCTCATCAACACTATTGGCAAAGTAAATATTAAATGAACATGCAACACATGAAAAGCATCCACTCAATTATACCACTAGATATATATCATGGAAACTTGATTAGGGTGAAAACCACGGTGTGAGTCTAATGCTCACACCTATTTGTACTCTTCTCTTTTGGAATATGCTCAGTTAGGATCCTATCTAGTTAAGGGTTACAAAAGCATTGTTAGGTTCTACCCAGTTAAGGGATCTTCCTGGAGACTTGTTAGGATATTATACACTATTAGGAGTAACCTTGTAAGAGGATTTTGAATACTCTTTTGAGAATGTCACCTGGTTAGAGGATTTTACAAAGACCTATTAGGGTTACCCAATTAAGAGATTTTTCTGCTACAATGGTTACATAGTAATAGATATGAAATGATTTATAGTTCACATTATCTTTACTGAATCATATCCAATAAAGTTCCTTAACACATCAACATGCCATACTCGATCCTTCGTATTGATCGCACTCGACTCTATGTCTTCCTCTACAATCGAAATCTTCTCCAACAATCTTCTCTACTACATTATTTTGCCACGATAAAAAAACTTCTTTATTTTCCTTTCTTAAGTAGAATCTCTTCAAACACAAACCCTAAACCTAAATCCATCAATCCAGATTCACCATAAGAAGCCTAACCATTCATATTATCTTTCTCTCCGACCTCGTTGACCTTAGATTCGATGTTTACCTCAAGATTATTTCAAACTCCATAGGTCGTTTTGACCTTGTAGAAACTTCTTGAAGAATCTTCCTCAAATGTATGACCTAAATCTTTGTGTCATTACCTCTTTCCTTAAATCATGCCCCAGTTTGGAAGGTTGTCAATGCGAATCACACTTTCCAATAATAATTCAAACTTACGATCATGCCATGAATCTTCACTAACTATTCCTTATATGTCGATAAGCCTTCACCATGTTCTTGTTTACCTATCTTAATTCCTTTATACCAATAAGAGTTCTCTTTCTAGCTTACTGATAACACTTGGTTCACTAGTAAGACTTTTCTTTTTCCTATCCACTAGCAAGTTTACCTCTTTAACTTTTCTTGTTTGCATCTTTTCCAACTAATAAAATCACCTTTACCTATACTCTTTATAGGGTGTTATCTTAATCATATTCCCTCAACATCTTCATGAATCATGTCCAATAGTAAATTCAACTAATTTCTTTATAGATTCAACAAATCATTCAATTGTTCATCATTGACTATCTCAATTGTTACTCGGTTGATTCATATCTTCATAGCTGACTCAAATTTTTACATAAATGGGTGTTATCATAGAATTGGCATCCATGTTCACCACTTAACATTTATGTATGATAGCAACACTTGAATCATTTTGCAACTTACTATTTCTTCTAATGAATAGTTGTTACTCAGTTTGATTCCTGTCTTCATAGCTTACTCATATTTTTACATAAATGGGTGTTATCATAGAATTGGCATCTATACTCACCACTTAACATTTATATATGATAGAAACACTTGAATCATTTTGTAACTTACTATTTTTTCACATGAATGGGTGGTAACATGTCAAAATGCTTAGTCAAATATGTTAATATTAATGACAACAATATAAATGATTATCATGTTAACAAATCATGTTCTAATATATACTCAATCATCATCAATATTATACAAATAGACTCCATCATCCAATCAACAACATTAATTAGTTATGCCAACAATCTCCCCCTTTGGTATTGATGGCAACACTATTTGATACTATAGACAAATGGAAACATTTTCCTCTACATTCTTCGTAAACATCATCTGCATACATTTACTACCATCCACTTATTAATCACAGTTTACTAATGCCAAAAATGTTGAGCCAATGCTCCCCCTTTGAGTATTCTTCTTGAATAAACTATGCATAATCCTTTTTTTGCTTACTTCTTCTTGTTTGCTTCTCCCCCTTAGATATGTCAATTTATGTCTATATCAAAACTTCTCCTTCTTGACTACTTTTGTCTATGTCATAACTCCTTCCATTTCTATCAATAGAACTTTCTTCTCCCCCTTTGACAACAATGCCAAAGGGCGGTCAATCTTTCTTCATTTACTTCTAATATGTTACTTGTTCGACTTAATCTTTTCTTGACTTGATTAGACTTCTCCCTTTGTGGAGTAGTCCACATGTACATCAACTCATGCTTATAATCTTTTGTTTTGTGATATAAATCGATGCAACCTATATCTTCTTTCTTTATTGATAGTAGATAGGGGTTGGACCCCTAATCTACCTCTGGGGTATTCAAATCTTTCCTAAGGTAGTGGTTTTTAAAAAATCTCTACAACTTGTTCATTAGTAGGAATGTATTCCAATCTAACTTCTTTGTCTTGTACGTGCTCCCTTAGAAAATGATACTTAATAGCTATATATTCTTTCAAATGTTCTTATCACTAGTATTATCACAATAAATTACAACATATTTAGTTACATTTTTCATGTATTCCTTCCATTATTTGCCTAATCCAAATTATTTGCTGACAATTAATAGCAGTAGAAACATACTCTACCTTAGTTGTAGATTACAACAATACAATTATTTTTCTTGGTAGTCCATGAAACCAATGTGTCCAAGAAAGAAAGCTCTTTCACTTGTACTTTTTCTATCATCAACATTTCTAGCCCAATCAACATATGTATATACCTTTAGATCAAATTTTCCATGTTTTTCATACCATAAACCAAAATCTTCACTTCCGTTTAGATATTTGAATATCCTTTTAACCGTTGTCATATGTGAATCTTTTGGATCTAATGAAAATCTTGCAACTATGCCAACTGCATGAGCTATATTCGATATGATATGAACCACATAGTGTATCTTACATATCATTGATATGTATGATGTCTCATTTACCTCCTTAGAATCATCCTCCCTAGATAATTTGTAGCCAATGACCATAGTTGTGCTGTTACATTTTGAATCTTCCATGCTAAAAGTTTTCAGTATTTCCTTGATATACTTAGATTGAGTTATGTATATACATGTTTTAATCTATTGTACTTGAAATCGAATAAAGAATTTGATCTCTCTTATCATAGACATCTCAAATTTATTTCTCATTTCATTCCAAATGATTTACTCTTAGATTAATTTTCTCCAAAAATTATGTCACCAAATAAATATTTCAGCAATCACTCTTCTATCCTCATTTCTAGCTTTCAAGTATACATTGCTAGAATCACTTGTTCTTACAAATGCAATTTTGAATAGATAACAGTGTATTATTTCATACCATGCCCTTGGTGCTTGTTTCAAACCATACAATGCTTTATGTAGCTTGCAAACCAAATCCTTAAATTTTCAACAACATACTCTTTAGGTTGTTCTATATAGACTTCCTCTTCTAGTATTTCATTTAGAAAAGTACATTTCACATCCATTTGATAAACCTTAAATCCTTTGTAAGTAGCATATGCTAGTAGTCCATAATCTAGCAATAGGTGAAAAGTCTTTCCATAATCTAGTCCTTCTTGAGCATAATCTTTGTAAATAATCTTACCTTATTCCTTATCACTTCACCATTTTCATTCAGCTTGTTCCTGAAAATCCATTTAGTATCTATAACATTTTTGTCACTAGGTCTAGGTACCAATGACCATGTCTTGTTCTCCTCAATCTAATCAACTTTTTCCTTCATTGTTTTCATCTAGTTGTCATCTTCAAAAGCATCTTTTACTATCTCAAGTTCAACTTCTGATGGCAAACATGTTGTGTCTTTTGCTCTTAATTAACTTTTAGTTAATACTCCTTCACTCTTATCTCTAATTATATCATATAAACTATGATTTATCCTTATATGCCTTGGAGTAACTAGTTCCACATTTTTTATTTTCTATTTCCTTCATTATCTCCAGCTTGATGTTTATTTACCAGTTGAACATTACTTGCTCCTACATTTACTTGTGATGCAGTTTCAAGTTTTGCAGGTTCATAATATATAAGTTCAATGTATCCTTTAGGCATCTTCTTGCTTTCCTCTTCATTCTTCTCTAAGAATTCATCAATTCTTACATTTTCACTTTCAATCATCTTATTTTTCATCTTATCTAAGCAATTATAAGCCTTACTTTTAGTAGAGTAACCAAGAAATATTTCTTCATCACTTTTATTATCAAACTTTCCTTTCTTTTCATCTTTCTTGATATAGCATTTAGTACCAAATACTTTGAAGTAAATCACATTAGGTATATGTCCATACAAGAGTTCATATGGTGTCTTGTTTCTACCTTTCTTGAATTGTACCTCGTTCAATATGTAGACAATAGTACTTACTGCCTCTCTAGAAATTTTATGTTACTCTCTTTTGACTCAGCAACTTTCTTGCACATTTTACAATAGATTTGTCCCTTCTTTTAGAAATTCCATTTTGTTGTGGTGTTCTTAGTGTGATCAATTGTCTTTTGATTCCATGTTCATTTATAGTATTCACTGAATTCTTGGGAAATAAATTCACCTCCTCTATCAAATCTAAGACATTGCAATGTTTTACTTGTTTCCTTTTCAACTCTTGCCTTATACATCTTAAACTTATGAAAAGCATCTAATTTAAATTTTAGAAACATCACATACATCATTCTTGATTAGTCATCAACAAATAGTATAAATTACTTATCACCATGATAACTTTCGAGACCAATTGGACCACATAAATATGCGTACTAAATCTAAAATATTTTTACTAGAATATGTTGGAATATTAGGAAAGGTGTGTGTGTGTGTGGGCGGGGGGGGTTGCGGGGGTGGGCGTGGTGGGAGTATCCTCTAATACTTTGACCTTAAAAAAATTTAGTGATGCTCTTATCCTTTTCTTAACTCGATAATCTCATAACAATAACCACAATATTTTGTAAATGAAATAACTTTATCTACTCGAACATTCCATCAACCATTAAACCATAAACATAAAATCATAACACAAGTATTTGGTCAAACAACAACCCTAGGTTAGAGGGAAAACTACACTAGAGATGGTACCCACAAATATATCACTATTGCAGTAAGAGGGTGCCTTGTTAAGGCTACAATATCTTTTGCCACTTCTAGTGACATACTCTATTAAGAGTATACAATCAAATATGCTAAGATCTACCTTATTAAAGGATTTTACAACACTATGTTAAGTTTGTACTCAGTTAAGATATTTTACATAAGACTATTAAGTCTACCTTGTGAAAGGATTTAGTCTACTACAATGATTAGAAAATAGCAACAAATTTATTTTTCTAATCAGATCTTTCTTTTGCCCAATTGAATATCACCTTGTTGTGACCGATCTTCAATACCTTTCAACTCTTCTTGAATCTTTGATCTTTGATACACTTCGACACTTTAATCTTCTGCCATTAAAAATCTTCTCAACAATAGTAGTATCCCTCTTTCTCACTTCAACAACAACTTTAAAATGTTTCCTTATAGGTCCTTTTATAGTTTTATTTTTCCTTTTTTATCTCTAACCTAATTAGGGTTCAAGAACTCTCTAGAATGTGTCATTGATCAAAATCAACGATCTAGAATAATATGTGTTCCTTACTTTTCCTTTCTAGATTTTCATCGACCTTCTCTACCTTGATATCATACAACAATCAAATACACTCTTACCAATAAATGTTTTCAATTATTTGTCTTGATCTATGGGAATCTTGTTTCCTGCTCGGTATGATTGTTACACATAGTTTTTTGTGCCAATTCAAATATTCAAATGTCTTTTGTTTCACTCGATAAATGTTTTTTTCTAATTAGGTAGAAATGTTGTTGCTCAGTGATAACTCTTCTAAATTATAACCATCTTGCTCGGTAATGTCTTTACTCAACAAATATAAACTAACTCAGTATGTATTGAGCTCGGGTATAATTGTAAACGCATTCATCTTCTCCTTCATTGCTTGGTCATTATGGGGACTCGATGATAATGTTCATCGACTATCTCATTCACTTCTTCTTCTCTCTTTTTGACACTAATTGGCAACATGAATATATATATGGGAGTAATAGTCTCCCCCTTTGACATTAGTGAAAAAAACATTATGCACAAAAATATATACTACCCCCTATACATATACTTCGTCGGTAGAAACTATTTTTCAGAATTCTTTTGTTTGCAGTATTATATCATCTCCTTATAACTCCTTAAAAACATAATACATACAAACATATAAACAATAACATATAATTCCCTTTTTTTGACACTAGTGTCAAAACAACTTCAAACATGAAAATACTTACTTTAGATACAATCCAAAATTATTAAGAAGCTCCTGATGATTCTACAACATAATTGACATTGGATTATCCAAATTTGACTCAATCAACTCAATTGTTTTCTTCTCTATCATCAATTTGGCCATAAGATCTATCATAGATAAGCCCTGAGCGGCTATGAGATCCTTGGCAATCTTTATGTGATTTTGCATAACCTCTAGATGAGGTAATAGGAACACTTGAATTTCATTGATCTCAACTCTTAAGTTTCTTTCTTCTTGTAACAATTCATGTTGAAATCTTGTTAGAAATCTCACTTGGGAATAGTGCAATGATGATGTGCTTGGGTCTTCTTTGAGTTCATTTGTACTGACCTTCATCTCATCATTTACCTTTTGCATTTTTTTCTTGCCTTCATTGCTAAGGAATGGAATATCACACAATTTCTGAAACAATACTAAAATAGGTTTATACAATGTTGTCCAACTTGGTAATGTGAGTAGACAATTCCATTTTTTGTATGGCAATTTTACTAGAAATATTTTCCAAAACATTTCGCTCAAAAATATTTTCTTCTCTCTTCAAAATCTTAGATTGAGTGTCAATCTCTGGTGCTTTAAGCTTATCAAAAATTTGTACTAATTGATCTAATATAGGTGTTTTCCAATTCAGAATAATATGTGGCACGTCATCCAATAATATGTCTTTTACACCATGTAACACTTGCTTCTGCTTATGCTCCTTCCTTAATCTTTCTTGCTTGTTTTCCTATTGCATAGAGTAGTATTGATTTCCATAGCATCAGAATCTACATTCTTTGAATTCTAGTCTAGTATGATTATGACTTTATCTAGTGTTACTCGATTGGACTTTGTAGTAGTTGTATTCTCCTTTTTCTTTTTCAACTTCCTTTATTTTGAATCAATGACACTGGTACTTGGTGATATTATATTTGGCATAGGAACTTGAATTTCCATAATTTTTTGTTCATATTCAACTTCTTTCTTGGTTTCATATTCCTTATTCTTTGGATTAATAGTAGAAATTATTATAGGTTGCACGAATGGTACAAGAGCCATGCTTGGTTGTGTATTAACCACTTCATCTTTCTTGGGCTCTTCACTTGGTTTCTCATCTTTCTTTCATTCTAGTAGACCTGGGGTAGTCAAATATTACAACACAGGATTGTATATGTAATTAGGTGTATAGGACAAAAGTGACAAGTCCTCTTTCTTTTTCTCCTTTTCAATAACTAGTTGTCCTTGCTCAATAATTCCCTCACTCCAAGGTTTGTTGGCTAGTGCTTGTTCACATATAGCATAATCATTTGCTTTGTGCTTGGTGGAGTCTCCTCTAGTTTGAGCATTTCCATCATCAACATTTTTGTTCTTTTTCTTGGTGTCTACATTGTCTGTAGTTTCTCCCCCTTGTGTTACTTGATCTCGTTGCTCATTATCTATATCTTTTTTTTGTCCTTCAATGTCCATGGGAATAGTTTCTGCTAAAATATGTAATGAACCAACAGATATATCACTTACAGTTTATGCTTTTGGATTAGGAAATTCTTCGATCTATTCAATTACAGGTGCAAAGCTAGGTATGTGTGCATGAGTTGGCTCAATTAATATTGAACCTTCAGTATTCAACTCGGTATCTACTGTAACATCTTCATCCTTTTTTAATCCTTAGTTGGATCTTCTTCCAATTATGTCCTCTTCATATCATGAACACAATCAACCATTTCTTGTAGAGATATACTAAAATACTCATCCTCTTTGTTATCAAGTTCAATATTTGCTTGGCATTAGTATTGTCAACTTGAATAATTTGTTAAAGTATCATCTACATATTCCAGGTGTCCTATCAAAACATAGAGTTCTCTTCTCTTTTGTATAAGTCTATTTTTTATGGTCTTCCAATGCTCATTTATTTATTCCTTTCCAAAGTCAGGCATTAATATTGTAAGTGATATCCTCTCATTTCTTTCTTTGTCTACAATGCATACTTCCATATATTGTCAATTATTCGATATAACTCTTTTTGAATTAAGACTCCAATCTTAAGTGGTGTATATTTGATTCTAGTCATCTTGACTATTAGGGCATCTTCTACCTTCTTCTTTTCCTCATCATTCATATTATCATACTTGAAATATTTAATTGTAGACAAACCATTACTCTCTCTAATAGATTCAACAATTTCATTAGTAGTCTCCAATCTCTTGTGTACAACTACTCTAAAATGACTTCCTTCATTAGATTCAGCTCTTTCACTGTCCTCAACCTCTTCATCATTATCTTTGAGAATTAACCTTCTTCTCCTTTGTGTAAGTTTCTTGGTTTTCCTTCCTAATGATGCAGGTGCATCTTTCCTCTTCTGATATGTTTTAACTTGTGACTTTGTTGCCTTAGTAATACTAATTGTACTTCTTTCAATGGTGGTGTGATCTCTTTTCTTGCTTGGGTCCTTGACGTAGTATTCTTTGGACTCATGGGGGTAGCCAAAGGTTTCTTCTTCCCAAGCTCTACAACCATAATTGCTTTTCCTTTGCCTTCTTCCTCAGCAATGTCTTCACCCTTTCCTACAATAATAATCAAAGGTTTATTCTACTTTCCTCTATTAACCAGTGCACTCACCAATGTGTTGATCATCTATTTGGCTTTCCTATGCATATTGGGTGTGACAATATCCATTTTAATCCTTTCCTTGGTTTGTTCACATAATGCCCCGCCTGGAGATCCTTGGAATAAGGATGAAACACAAGCCAAGATTTTTTTTTGAATAAGTATGAGTGCACATGACAACATCATACATGGATCACAAAGATCACAACAAAAGACTAACCAAACATCCCGACACCAACAAATCTCCAAATGTCACTATTGACCAAAACAACTAACAACGAAAGACACAAAGCTGATTTCGAATCAAAATATTCTAAATTCAAAATGTGACACCAAAGGATTGAAGAGCATCTAACAAGGTAGCCAAAACACTTCCTAAAAAGTGTGGGTCAAATCAAAAAGTCTCCGCTGTCTGCCTAGATAGGTTTTTGCAAATACCAAGCGATACTTTAAGTCAACACTGGGCGATACTTTCTAGTATCGAATGACCTTTCTCAAGAAGGGGTGTGACACTTTTAGGGTTTGGGTGACACTTCTCTCAAGGGTTTGCGATACTTTACAAGTATCGCGCAACACTTATTCAATGGGGGTGCAATAATGGAAAGTATCACATGACATTTCTCTAAGAGATGTGCGATACAATCAAGGATTGCACAAAAAATCTCTATTGGGCATGTGACACTTTGTTGTATTGCCCCATGCTAACACATGGTCACCCATGAATGCAAGAAACAAACTCTAAGGGTGAACTAAAGAGGTAAACAGAGTTTAGAACCTCCACACCAAGAAGTACTGGATCCGCAGTTTGAGATGTAAACACTCAAACACAATACTAAAAGACGGAAACACAATCTAACCATCTAACAATCAGTGAAGGGAAAGTACATGAGGAAATATCATAGTGTACTAAAACAACATCACAAGAAATTGAAACAACATCGCAATGAACAATACAATCAAACTAAGTAAGTAGTTACTCCCAACCATAATAGCATCATAAGACCATTGTGGGCCCTGGGCATCCCTCGTGCGTAACATCCCAAGCTACCGATCAGATCATCGGTACTATCATATAAGGACATCACTACTAAAACATGCTACAACATAAGCATAAGGAAATCTAACATGCTAGGAGTAAAGCATAAGATAATCCTACAAATATGGATAACATCATCTATCATATGCTAACTATCACAATAAGGGAATGCGTCAATAACTAACAACATCTAAACATGATAAACAAGCATTACAATGAAAGCATAAATCACAAGAAAGCATACTCCAGGACCCGAAGTACTAAGTGAAAACATCCAACAATGATCACCCTAGGACAATAGAGTGTCTCTATACACCTGTTCTCAACAATGGTATAAGTAGCTACGCCTCCTAACCATGTTGAACCCATAGGTGCAATCTCTCTTTGTTGATGGAGATAATGATCCAACCATAAACACACCAAAGTAAACAACCATGGCTATCACTCATGCCAAATAGTAATGATTGTAGAATCCAAGACCATGCAACAATGCAAGTATAATAGGTCCTAATCTAACAATCTATGGGTAATTATATAGGGACTCTGGTGGAGAGTTGGTAACTCAGAATTACCCAAGGTGTAGCACACAAACAACCATTCCCCTCCATACACCCTCGAGAGGCTAACGTGCTTAAATAAATAACCATTCCCCTTGACACCACCCTCAAGAGGTTGACCATAATTTTTTATCTTCTTTAATTATCTATCAATTAATTAAGTTATCACTTATTAGAAACTTCTACACATACACTATGTTAGGGACACGACACGGGTTATGAGAGAAGCCCCTCCACTGCCTTACCCTACATAACCATGCTCATCACATGATGAGTGCCCATAGGCATGCATATTCCCAACCCAACCCCACATGAACATAACTCCACCAAAATACAATGGGAGGTCAGGCCTCACAAGTCACCTAACAAATGCATGTGCACATGCTCATGTGTGGCGCACCATCACGAAGATCAAACACAAGGGTTGGATGAGAACACAAGTAGAAATAACACTCAACTGAATAACAACTTGGGAGGACGAATATGGCACAAATCCCAATGCAAAATAAAAGTGCAAATGAGGTCTAACTAACATCCAAATAGATGATCTAGGTCCACAACCAAACTCATGCCAAGAAAACTTGAGAAAACAGGATGGCATGCAAAACGAGGCAAAAACCCCAAAAAGTTGGAAAACTTTGAATTTAAAACCCATTTGGTCTTTGGACACAAAACCCCCAAAAATCCAATAATATGTGGGTTTGGACACTGTATACAAAAATGGCCAGCATAACGGTGCAAAACCCCAAACTCCCATCCCTAAAACTGAGAAAATGTTCATACCTGACCAAATGGGCAAAACCAGCAAATAGAAATAGAGGGGAACACTAGTTCTGAGCCTCCTAAAAAACTGCTACCAAAAACATAACCTGAAATGGAATTGAAACAAGAAAACGGGAAAGCCCTACCTGATAGCAAAAGGGACAGAAAATGAAACCCACACAATAAAATAAAATGCTCATTGAAACTACCGAAAATCATGGTAAAGCAAGGTCTACCCAAGCTGGATCCAATGAGACCAACCTTGCGAAGATCCCACTCACAACTCTTAGAATGAGTAGAAATGTGATCCTCCAGAAGAGGATTTTTAGAAAAGCTCTCAAATTTGTATTTTCAAAAAGTGAGAAGGCCATAATAAAATCCCTTTTTCAATACTTATTCACTTTTCGAGTGAATAGTCGATTAGGGAAAATAGCCAGTTAGACTAGCTAGATTCTGAACCAACCCAAATGAAAATAGGTTATTCCTTGTAATTGGAATTCACCTAAGGTAGAGCTACCAGAAATTGAATTCGAGAAGATTTAAAGCACAAAAACACAAAATCATATAAAATCACTTAACAACATTTGTGACAATGCGAACCTCTAAATGCACAGACACGCTTACTGATCAAATCACATAATGCATATGAGTTTTGATTTAATAATCACCAAAAGTTTTAATTTAAACAATTAATTAAGGATACATCGACCATACATGGATGACATTGGTAAAATATGAATAGCTAAATCACTAACTCCATGTGCCACTGCAGGGATATAATTCTTGCACACTAAAACACACAATCAAGTGTAATCGCATATAATAACATAGCCAAAGTAATAATACATTATATACCTAATTAATCCATTAACATCACTCATGTTCGCATAAAGCATAAAGATACAAGAATGAATTAAATCACCATACCATAAAATTCATGACATGACATAATCAGAAAACATGTATCCAAAAACCAGATAATCAGATATCATCATAGATCTATTGTCATCGCAAAATGGCATCAACATGCAAATATGATAAACTGAAGAGCATAGTAGCAAAGCATTTATGGTACTAAATCAAAGCACTTGGGTCCCGTTGGACTCTTACCTGCTCGATGTCCCAAGCTCGCAAGGTCATCCTCTGCTACTATAGGATACAAATGGGTTCCAAAGTAAGCCGATCGTCCACTACCTGCAAAGCATCCCAATCAAGAACATGGGTCACATCCAAAATATATTGCCTCAAAACATAAACATGAAATACATTATGGATGCACAATAAGCTAGGTGGCAACGCTACTCGATAATCAATGGGACCAATCCTCTCAAGGATCTAAAATGGTATGAAAAAATGTGGCACCAACTTAGAGCCTTTCCCATAAAGGATGGGGCTCTTCCTTGGTTGCACTCTCAAAAACACCCTGTCACCAAAAGAAAACTGACAATCCAAACTATGGGCATCTGCATACTTCTTCGGCATGTCCTGAGTAGTAATAAAATGCTCCCTAATGTGAACAACTTGTTGCTCCATATCCTGAAGCATCTCTGAACCCAAAAGGACACAGTCCTCTAAGCGATCCCAACTCAAAGGAGTACGACATGGTTTACCATACAAGGCCTGAAAAGGTGACATGCCAAGAGAACTATGATACCCATTGTTGTATGCAAACTCAACAAGGTACAAATAGTTCTCCCACTTCACCTGCTTGTCCATAACATACATGTGTATCATATCCTCTAGAACCTGATTTACTCTCTCAGTCTGACCATCAGTCTCTGGGTGATAAGCCAAACTAAAATTGAGTTGCATGCCCAAAGCATGCTGGAGAGATGTCCATAGTGTAGAAGTAAACACTGGATCTCTATCCAAAATAATCTGATGAGGGATCCCATTCAAATAAGCAATATCCTCTATGAAAACTTGTGCTACAAAAGAAGCTATGTAGGATGCTCTCATGGGTGAAAAATGTGCTACCTTGGATAACTTGTCCACTGTCACCATAATACAATCATGTCTCTACGATGACATAGGCAATCCTATGATAAAATCTATAGATATCATGTCCCACTTCCACTCTGGCATGGTATACGGCTGCAAATAACCTGCCAAATGTTGATGCTTTGCCTTCACCCTTTGGCACTCAAGACATCTAGCAACAAAATCAGCAACATCATGCCTCATCCCTGCCCAAAAGTACAACTATTTAAGATCAACATGCATCTTCTTAACACCAGGATGTGCGGAATATGGTGCACGATGTACTTCTAACAAAAATAAGGTATGAAGATCACCCGACATGGGTACATAGATACACCCCAAGTATCGCATTACTCCATCGAACTCAAGCATATAACTTGAAAACCTCCCCTCAAGGGTATGTCCAAACTTGATCTCTACCTTCACCTCCTGATACCAAGTCTCACTAGCCAAGGCCTCAAGGATATGGTGTCTCAAATCCACTCCCAATGACATCACTAATACCTCATGTTACCTCCTACTCAAGGCATCCATGATGAAATTCTCCTTCCCTTTAATGTAATGAACATCAAAGTCATACTCACACAAGAACTCCATCCAACAACGTTGTCATGCATTTAGGTTTGGTTGAGTGAAGATATACTACAAGCTCCTATGATCGCTATGCAAACATATGTCCCAAAAGAAAATTTCTCTAACAGATAAGGGCATGCACTACGGTTGCAAGTTCCAAATCATGAGTGGGGTAGTTAAGCTCATGGTCCTTGAGTTTTCTAGACTCATAAACAATCACTCGACCATCATACATCAACACCGCACCTACGCCTTCAAATGAAGCATCCGTGCAAACCATGAAATCACCTACAAGATTAGACACTCCAAGGACTGGTGCACTAGTCAAACACTCCTTAAGAGAATTAAATGATGCCTTACATTGGTTTGACTGAACATACTTCTTCCCTTTTCGCTGAAGAGAAGTGATGGGATGAGCTAGTCGTGAGAAATCCTTCATGAAGCGACGGTAGTTAACTACCAATCCCATAAAACTATGAACTTTTGAGACATTAGTGGATACTAGCCAGTCCATGATAGCACAAATCTTCTTTAGATCCACTGCAATTCCATCACCAGTGATGATGCGTCCCAAATACTTCACCTCTAACTGGAAGAACCCAACATTTACTCAAGTTGTTGTACAATTGATGGTCTCTCAAGCACTGCAACACCTAAGGTAAATGGACTTCATGCTCCTCCATACTCTTCGAATAGATCAATATGTCATCCAAAAATACAATGACACACTGATCAAGGTAACTATGAAATAGTCCATTCATCAAACTCATAAACACTGATTGCACATTGGTTAACACAAAGGGTACAACTGTGAACTCATAATGCCCATACTATGTATGAAAAGTTGTTTGATGAATATCAGTCTCCTAGCTATGAAGCAGATGGTATCCCGACTTAATATCAATCTTCGAGAACACTTGTGCTCCCTTCATCTGATCAAACAAGTCATCTATACTTGGTAAAGGATATCAGTTCTTCACCATCATCTTATTCAACTACTGGTAGTCAATGCACAAATGCAAAGAACCATCCTTTTTCTTCACGAATATGATTGGTGCACCTCATGGGGACACACTGGGACAAATAGGGTCCTTGGCCAACAATTCCTCCAACTACAATCTAAGCTCACTCAACTCCTGAGTAGCCATGCAATAAGGAGCTCGTGAAATTGGCTCTGCTCCTAGTACAAGATTGATCCAAAAATAATGTCATGCTATGGTGGTATACCTAGAATCTCATTAGGAAACACATCTGCATACTCATGAAGGAGTGGGCGATCATCAAGTGTCATCTTATAGCTCTCGACTTCCTCAAGATCACTAACAAAAACAAGGAACTACTAACAACCCTTCTGCACACTCCACTTCAGCTGATTAGCTAAGATCATCTGAAGTGAGACTAATCTCAAGACTCCTAAAAGTTCCACCTACCCACCTATGTCATAAACACACTATACCATCTTACAACGATAATCAATATTTGCCTAATGGGTTCCTAACCAATCCATGCCCAACACAATGTCATACGATCTCAAAGGTAGAATGCGTAGATCCACTATGGTGGTTAAGGTACCGAAATTCAAAAAACAACCTCTGACTAATAGGTCCATAACCACCTTGGAACTCGTGGCTAACTCAATCTGCCACCTATCGACCTGACGCATTGCCACTAGCCCACATCACTGAACAAGAGGTGGTTATATGAAAGAATTAGAAGTACTTGAGTCAAATAAAATAGAAGACAAAATACCCTGCAATGTACCTATAGCCTCAACTACTATACCCTGATGATTAGCTTGACAATTGTCAACTGTCGCAAAGACTTAGTGATTCCTACCCACATCTCCTAGAGTAGGCTTAGATCTTGTTGCACCCTCACCAGGTCCTGAAGATGGTTTAATGGAGCACTCAAAAGATTTATGGCTAGGCTGGCCACAAGAGTAATAGTTTCCTTCAAAGTTGGAACTTGTTCCTCGACCACCCTAGGTAGCACTAGGATAAGGTGCACTACCCCTACTAGAATTTTGTTGACTGCTCTAAGAAGGGCGATCTTCTTGAAATCTCTACCCACAGTTTTGGTCTTGTCCCTTCCCTCTTGTGGTAGCTAAACTCTACCCATTCTTCTAAAGGAAGTGTTGACATCTCCACTCACTACATTTACTACCACCTTGAGATGGTGTTGATTGGGCCCGACCCTTTCTAGAATACTGAGTAAACTAAGCATCTTGTCTTGAGGTTCATGCACTTGGTTTTAAGAATCAAATTTTCCATTGAAACCCCTAGCCACATTGCTCTCTATGATTGTTTCCTTCTCCATGGCAAGTGCAAGTGTCTTTGGCTGATCAGCACGGACATCTCCATTGATGGAGACCCTAACATTCCATCAACCATTAAACCATAAACATAAAATCATAACACATAACACAAGTATTTGGTCACACAAAAACCCTTGGTCAAATGAAAACTGCAGTGGGGATGGTACCCAAAAATCTATCACTATTGCAATAAGAGGGTACCTTGTTAGGGCTACAATGTCTTTTGTCACTTCTGATGACTTACTATGTTATCAGATATGTTAAGATCTACCCTCTTCAAGGATTGTACAACACTATGCTAAGTGTGTACTCAGTTAAGAGATTTTACATAAGGTTGTTAAGTCTACCCTGTGAAAGGATTTAGTCTACTACAATCATGATAAGATAGTAGTATATTGATATGAACAATGCAACTTACTTTGATAATTAGATCTCTCTTCTGCACAACTAAATATCACCTTGTTCTGACTAATCTTCAATACCTTTCAACTTTGCTTAAATCTATGATCTCTGAAATACCTTGACACTATAATCTTATGTCATAAAAACTCTTCTCAACAATAGTACTATCCCTCTTTCTCACTTCGACAACAACTTTAAAATGTTTCCTTATAGGTCCTTTTATAGTTTTATTTTTCCTTTTTGATCTCGAGCCTAATTAGGGTTTAGGATCTATCACTAGTATATTTTGACTCATTCTTTGATGAAAATTGGTCAAATTTTTGACAAACTATTTTGTCACTATTTTTATCGTTGAAACTTTGACCAATGTTTTCTTTGGTTAAAATTTTGACCAATTGTTGATGATCGCTATATGTTATAGTGATAAGCCTCCTTTATCACTCACCAAAAATACCTGTCACTGTGACTTATAGCAATATCTCCTCTTTTTTAATCATTGAAAATACTCATTATCATGAATTATAGCAATATCTCCTTCTTTTTTATAGAAGAGTTCACTATATTCTATAGTGATATCTCCTCCTGTTCGATCACCGAAAAAACTCATCACCATGACTTATAGTGATATCTCCTCCTTTTCATTGGAAGATTTTTCTATATTCTATAGTGATATCTCCTCTTTTATTGCTCAACAAAAATACTCATCACCATGACTTATAGCAATATCTCTTCCTTTTTGATAGAAGAGTTTTCTATATTCTATAGCAATATCTCCTCATTTTCGATGGAAGAGTTCACCATATTCTATAGCAATATCTCCTCCTTTATCACTCACTAAAAACACTCATCGCCATGACTTATAGTGATATCTCCTCCTTTTTTATTGAAGAGTTTGCTATATTCTATAGAGATATCTCCTCCTTTTCAATCACCAAAAACACTCATTGCTGTGACTTATAGCAATATCTCCTCCTTTTCGATGGAAGAGTTCACTATATTCTATAGCAACATCTCCTCCTTTTCGATCACCAAAAACACTCATCACCATGACTTATAGTGATATCTCTTCCTTTTTGATAGAAGAGTTTGCTATATTCTATAGTGATATCTCCTACTTTTCGATCACCAAAAACACTCATCGCCATTACTTATAGTGATATCTCCTCATTTTCGATAGAAGAGTTTGCTATATTCTATAGCGATATCTCCTCCTTTTAATTCATTGAAAATACTCATAATTGCGGCTTCACAAGGTTAAATGATGAATTAAATCTTTAAGTTGCAAGGTTGTGATCAAGGTAACAATTAACTTCAAATGGTTATCGCAATATCATAGGTGGCAAAGCAGTTAAGATATTTTAAGTTGCAAAGGAGTGACAAAGAGCCAAGACAACTAAAGTTTAAGAGATCACAACTTTGCCATAGATTAAGTTTGACTTAAGGTCAAGGTAGTGAAGTAGCAAAATCTTATAGTTATAACTTTGCATGGTTAAGAAAAGAGTTAAAATTTGGAGTTGTGAAGCTGCAAAGAGAATATAATTGTTAAAAGTAATAGCTATTGCATCATCAAAAGGTGCAAAATATTATATATCTAGCAGTTGTGAAGAGGCAACAAGGTTAGGGTTTGAGTCATCGCAGCATCGCAAAAGATGACAATGTTAACTTCTTAACCTCAGAGAAGTTGTGAAAAGGTCAATCTAAAAGGTTTCGCTACTTCACAGGTGAAAGTGATAGTAAAGAATGTAGACAATGACGTCGTTGCAGTGAGTGGTTTTGTGCCTTCTCAAGTGTTAGGATACGGTCAGTTCCTGAGGTAGCAATATTGCAAAAATGGCCAATGATGTTGTCATCGCTACTTTGTTGTGGTCACTAAAGTGTAAAAACAAGCAATTGTGATGAAGCGATTAAAGCTTGAATGAAAAGATCGCAGTCTCATGATTTAGCATGGTCAACAAAGAAATAAAGCTCTAAAGTGGTGATTGGTATGAATAGTGAGATCGCAAGGTTGTCTCGGCAATTAGAAAAAAGGGTAACAAAGCCGTGAAATATTGAAGATAGCCCATTTCACATGGTCATAGTCAGAAGTAGATAAGAATGATAAATCCCTCTAAAGTAGAGATAGAATAAAATCGCCACTTCATAACCTTCAATTTTAAAGCATAAAAGAAAATTAAAATAGATATGTCTGAGCTAGAAAAAGAGATGTCAAGGGTTATTGTTTTTGCAGTTTCTTTGCATAGAGATAAAAGGGATCGCTATATGTCATAGTGATATACTTTCCTCATTGCTCATCTCTATGCCAAGATTACGCCTTCTCTGTATAGTTATAGAAGAGTTCACTATATTCTATAGTGATATCTCCTCCTTTTTTATGATCGAAAACACTTGTTGCCATGACTTAGAGCGATATCTCCTCCTTTTCAATGGAAGAGTTCACTATATTCTATATTGATATCTCCTCCTTTTCAATAGAAGAGTTCGCTATATTCTATAGCGATATCTCCTATCTTTTTTATCACCAAAAATACTCATCGCCATGACTTATAGTGAGATCTCCTCCTTTTCGATAGAAAAGTTTTCTATGTTCTATAGTGATATCTCCTCCTTTTCGATTGTTAAAAATACTCATAATTGTGGCTTCGTAGGGTTAAATGATGAGTTAAATCTTTAAGTTGCAAGGTTGTGATCAAGATAATAGTTAACTTCAAATGGTTATTGCAACATCACGGGTGGAAAAGCAGTTAAGATATTTTAAGTTGAAAAGGAGTGACAAATAGCTAGGACAACTAAAGTTTAAGCCATCACAACTTCGCAAGAGATTAAGTTTGACTTAAGGTAAAGGTAGCCAAGTGGTAAAATCTTATAATCACAACTTCATGAGGTTAAGCTATGAGTTTAAATTTAGAGTTGTGAAGCCATGAAGAGAATCTAACTATTAAAAGAAATAGCTATTGCATCATCGCAAGGTGTAAAATATTATATATCTGGTAGTTGCAAAGAGGCGACAAGATCAGGGTTTGAGTCATCGCAACATCGTAAAAGATGAAGATATAATGTCCTTAACAACAAAGAAGTTGTGAAAAGGTCAATCTAAAAGGTTTCTCTACTTCGCAAATGAAAGTGATAGTAAAGAATGCAAACAACAATGTTGTGATGAGCCATTTTGCGTCTTTGCAAGTGCTAGGATGCAATCAATTCCTGAGGTAGCAATGTTGCGAAAATGGTTAATGGTGTTGTCATCACTATTTTTTTTCAGTCAGTAAAGTGTAAAAACAAATAGTTGTGATGAAGTGATTAAAACTTTAATGAAGAGATTGCAGTCTCACAGGTCAGCATGGTCAACAAAGAAATAAAGTTCCAAAGGGGCAATTGGTATGAATCGCAACATCGCAAGGTTGGCCTAGCAGTTAGAAAAAAGGGTAACGTGAAGCCACAAAACATTGAAGATAGACCATTTTGCATGGTCATAGCTAGAAGTAAATAAGAATGATAAACTGTTGTGAAGTAGAGATAGAAGGAAATCGTCATTTCACAACCTTCTGTTTTAAATTCTAAAATAGTTTTAAAATGGACATGTCTAAGCTAGAAAAAGGCATGTCAAAGGTTATTGTTTTTGTAGTTTCTTCACATAGAGATAAAATGGATTTCTATATGTCATAGTGATATACTTTCCTCATCGCTATGTCAAGATTACACCTTCTCTATATAACAATAGAAGAGTTACCTATATTCTATAGCAATATCTCCTCCTTTTCAATCACCAAAAACACTCATCGCCATGACTTATAGTGATACAATATCTGTATCGCTCATTTATGTAGTGATTATATTTTTTTTGTTTTTTGATTATCTCTATATGTTATAGCAATAAGCCTCCTTTATCGCTCATCACTATATTGTTTTTACAATTTCTTTGCATAGTGATAAAAGGGACTGCTATATGTCATAGCAATATACTTTCCTCATCGCTCATCGCTATGTCAATATTAGGCCTTCTCTGAATAGGGATAGAAGAGTTCATTATATTCTATAGCAATATCTCCTTTTTTATCACCGAAAATGCTTATTGCCATGACTTATAGTAAAACATCTTTATCAATCATCATTGTAATGATTATAGTTTTTTTCCATTTGCCAATGATCGCTATATGTTATAGTGATAAGCCTCATTTATCATTCATTGCTATATTATTTTTGTAGTTTCTTCACATAGTGATAAAAGGGATCACTATATGTCATAGTTATATACTTTCCTCATCGCTCATCTCTATGTCAAGATTAGGCCTTCTCCATATAGTGATAGAAGAGTTCACTATATTATATAGTGATTTCTCCTCCTTTTCGATCACCGAAAAAAATCATCGCCATGACTTATAGGATACAACATCTCTATCGCTCATCATTGTAATGATTATATTTGTTTCTTGTTTGCCAATGATCACTATATGTTATAGCAATAAGTCTCCTTTATTGCTCATTGCTATATTATTTTTGCAGTTTCTTTGCATAGCGATAAAAGGGATCACTATATGTCATAGTGATATGCTTTCCTCACTGCTCATTGCTATGTCAAGATTAGGCCTTCTCTGTATAGTGATAGAAGAATTCACTATATTCTATAGCGATATCTCCTCCTTTTTTATCACTGAAAACACTCATCACCATGACTTATAGTGATACAACATCTCTATCATTCATTGTTGTAATGATTATATTTATTTTCCATTTTCCAATGATCACTATATGTTATAGCAATAAGCCTCCTTTATCTCTCATCGCTATATTATTTTTGTAGTTTCTTCATATAGCAATAAAAGGGATCGCTATATGTCATAGCGATATACGTCCCTCATCGCTCATCGCTATGTCAAGATTAGGCCTTCTACGTATAGGGATAACAGAATTCATTATATTCTATAGCACTATCAGCTCCTTTTTATCACCGAAAACACTCATCACCATGACTTATAGTGATACAACATTTCTATTGCTCATAGTTGTAATGATTATAGTTATTTTCTGTTTGTCAATGATCGCTATATGTTATAGCAATAAGCCTCCTTATTCGCTCATTGCTATATTATTTTTGCAGTTTCTTCACATAGTGATCAAAGGGATCACTATATTTCATAGCAATATACTTTCCTCATCACTCATCACTATGTCAAGATTAGACCTTCTCCATATAGCAATAGAAGATTTTTCTATATTCTATAGCAATATCTCCTCCTTTTCGATCATCGAAAACACTCATCACCATGACTTATAGCGATACAACATCTCTATCACTCATTGTTGTAATTATTATATTTGTTTTCTATTTGTATATGATCGCTATATGTTATAGTGATAAGCCTCCTTTATCATTCATTGCTATATTATTTTTGCAGTTTCTTCACATTGTGATAAAAAGGATCGCTATATGTCATAGCGATATACTTTTCTCATCACTCATTGCTATGTCAAGATTAGGCCTTCTCTATATAGTGATAGAAGAGTTCACTATATTCTATAGTCATATAGTACCTAAAATCTATTTTGACCATATTGCAATCACTATAGTGTATCCCAACTCACAAAGCCTAATCATTGTAACTATAGCGGTATATGAAATATCAAATGAAGAAACAACATTTCTATCGATTATGGTTTCTGACACGCCTGTGTAAAATAAATCTCATTAACAGTTAAATGAAATGTTGAATGATGAATTCCAATGCTTATTCAATGGTTTGAGTGAGGCGGGGCATTGAAGAAATATACAGAGAAGTCAATGTAGGGTTTGGATGAAACTGTTATGTGTATTAATGTATCAGATTACATAATAAAAATATGAAAAAAACTATTATGCATTTTAGATATTATGACTCGTTAACAATATCAAAATATGGATGAAAATGTAATGCAATTTTCATAATAGTCATAATGACCAAAAATACTCATCAAGATACTAACCCTAACCTAACTTCCCGATAACAATATCAAAAAGTATCAAATCACCTGCAACCATCCCACCTGCAACCAATCAAAAGTGAGTTAGCGTCTATGCTATGGAAGATTTTTGTGGGTTGTATCAAATATCTAATATATAAGGTGATATGTAATTTTTTGTGTTTGGATTTAATTGTGTTTTTTTTTTAGCATCAATATTTTGGGTCACACTTCATGATCCATCATCAAGATGAGAGAGTGCATTGAAAAGTGAAATATATAGACCAAGCCCAACCAAAAGGAAATAAAAAGAAAAAGAGGATTGGTCTACATATTTCACTTTTCCATTCTTGCTTTATCTTATCTTGATGATGGATTGCATTTTTTCTTAACTTACCAAGAGAAAGGGAAACCAATTTCAAGAAATTTGTCTCAATCAAAATTTCAAGAGTTCAATACTTGACATTGGCAAATAGAAGATTGTTAGCAATTAGAATTCCATGCCTTCGTGATTTAAAATTCAACTGATTTATAAAAAGAGTGAGCTTATGAATTCTGGGTCAACTTCTAACCCTCTTCAAGCCCAACAAGTCACTGAAAAATCTATATTTACACAATTTACCTAAAAAAGGGTCCCCCATATTTCTTGCCAAATGTTTACTTCCATCGCATCTATTTAACAAGCATTTGTCATTCCAACATATAAAATCAATTTATATTGCTTCACATGTTCATAATTTCTTAGGTCTTGGCTATAATTTCAATTTTTCTTTGTTGGGGTATTATGCTTAGCAAGGCATCACGAAAACTACGATAAAACAAGCAGGTAGTTTTTGGAAGACCTTAATAAGGCCTAAGTTAATAGGAGTTTCTTTAGCCCAAAAAAGAGAAATCCACAATGAAGCTCTCATGGTAGAGAGAGGATATGTAGTGTCTCTCCCATTTGACTTATGTAAGTCATCCCGATGGATGCAACCTTGATGATCTTTCTTGGTGAGTGATCATTTGTGGCACCATGAGTGGTCTACACCCTTGAGGTGATTGGATTTATGCTATTGTATCAGTTGCTTTGATTATGCTTATGGCTGATTTATGAGATTATGATGTGATTTATGGTTAACTGAGGTTTGTGCCAATGGTTACTAGGATCAATGTGGTATCATGATGTTGTTCCATGATTACCTAGAGATGTGTGCAGAGATTGCACTATGTACTATTACTTGCTACACTAGACTAGGTTCTTGTAGCAGTGGTTAGTCATGTTTATGACTGTGTTCGCTTATTTATTTTAAGTGCCCTTTTAATGTTGTTTAAATAACCATTATTAAATTCTTAAATAATTAGAAATGGATTGTCCATGTGGATTCCTTGGATATGTGTTGTGGATATTTACCTTGTTATGTTTTGATCTGAGAGATACTTGTTATTCATGTTATGTTTTACATTTGAGATGACCTGAAGGTCAGATGTTATACTTTGACTTTAGTATCATAGATGTTGGTTGATCATATTTTCATGATGATGCCATTTTGAGATGACGCTATGTTTTATGATGATATCTGGTTATCCAACATTTGGACTTATCTCTGATTATGTTATGTGATGGATTTAATGCTATGGTTATTTACTTCATTCTTGCTTCATTATACTATATGCAAATGTGAGCGATGTAAATAGATTATTTTAGTTTAATTGAATAAATGGTTAAATTAGGTGATTTAATGCATTTATTGCTTTGGCTAAGTTATTATATGCAATTACACTTGATTGTGTATTTTAGTGTGTAGGATTTATATCCTTGGCAATGGCACATGGAGTTAGTGATTCAGTGATTCATATTTTACGAATGTCTTCCCTCTATGGTTGATGTATCTTATTAAACGTTTGAACTAAACCTTCCAGTGATTCAATAAATCCATACTCATTTGCATTATGTGATTAGACTAGTGAACGTGTCTGTGCATTTAGAGGTTCCCATTGTCGCGAAAGTTGTTAAGGAAATTTATGTGATTTTGAGTTTTTGGGCTTTATTTTTATTATTATTAATTTTTGGCAGTTTTTCCATAAATGGATTCCAATTACTTGGAATAGCCTATTTTTGTTTGGAATGATTCATGATTTAACTAGTTCCCCTGGTTATTTGCCCTAATCCATCATGAGTGTTTATTGTGAATCATTGCAAAGGGGTAGGTTTTGCATTTGATCCTTTGGGTTAATGACTTAAATCCTCAATCTAATTGCTTCATAAGCTTATGGAAATTGTATTAAAATTGACGGATATCTAAATGTTGCATTGCATGAAAAATAATTAAGGAAATTATTGTACTCTGCATATGCATGAGGTTATGATGGTATACTACTTGGTGTATGTGTGTTCTCTAATGCTACTGGGATTATTTATTCCTTAGAATTGTGTGGTGGTTTATCCCTCTTGTGTGATTGTTCTTAGTCATCACATGTAATGCGACTCAATTGATGCCTTATTTTATTTGGCTGGAGGTACTTTCCTCATTTTGTTGGGCTAGCATTAGTTTTCAGTATTTTCCTTTCTTGTACTAGTCATCAAAGTTTCTCTATCGCTCTCTTTGTGGTTGTTGTCACACTTGAATTATTGTTGAAATGAGCCCTTTTGTGATTTACTGTTGAAGTTTACAATTCCCCTTTTGAACTTTTGTTTTGGTTCATGATGACTATTCTGAATGTGTTTTACCCCTACCCAATTGTGTGTTGTGACTCCATCACGTTCATCTTGAACCTCTGGTAGTACATACAAGGGATAATATCATAGAGAACATACTAGTGTTCTTGTAGTAGCGGTAAAGTGATAGCGTAATTGGATGGTTTAAATGATGATTAAATGTAATGATTTTCTGGAAAGAAATTTGAAAAGATATGTACTTGTTTTATGGTAAGTAACTCTTCAACCCTTGATTTGAAAACCTTTCAGTTTCATTGTGCATTAATGCTTGTATTATTATTAATTGATGAAATTATGAAAGAGAAGTAATGATGCTTTCATTTTATCAATTACCTTTCATTTCTTGTCTTATATCACTTTGGGCATGTGTGCTCTTTGGTTGTTTTGGACATTTTCTCTGTTGTTTGTCTTGGTAACCGAGATGGTTTGTGTTTCCTATGATGTTTTATATTGAGTGATGGTTCAAACTCTTAGGTCTTAGGAATCTCTAAGCTCCATCATCTTGTGGGCCTCCTCTATATCTTTTTGAATCTTTTCAAATGGAGTCAATCATAATACGGGCATGAAAGTTATGGCCTCTGGAGTGATGGCAATTTTTGTGCTGATTTGAAATTTCGCGAGAAACAAGTGGTCATATGTTTTCTCACCTAATTCATTGCATTATCTCACCTAGTTTGATGAGAAACTTCATGCAAGATTATGCTAATGCAAAATTTCACCTTGGGAACAACAAGCATCTCTTTTGCACTTCTAAAGGTGCAAATCGATATTCCGAGTACCCCTTATCAAGTAGAGGCCAATTCAATCATGGCATATCACATTTATGGTTGTTGGAGAAGTTTAACCCTTAATGTTATTCTTAGGAAGGTGTTAACAAGCCTTCATAATCTACTAGGTACTTATTGGGATTTGTGTGTGGGTTTGTGTGTTTCCTATAACATTGTCCCACTTTTGTGAGAAGAAGTGTGGACTGTGAGCATTCCTTGCTTGAAGTGGATATTGCCTTGTCATTTGAGAGTGACTTAGTCTTTTGATGAGTCTACATCTGCCTTTTGGACATTGACTTTGTCGCATCTCCATATTATTTTCTCTCTTGAGAAAGTAGGCTAGCATGGTTATGTCACTAGCTCAGTTGTGTTGGTTGAGCATTTTGATGGTTGGTGGAATTGCGAGTTTCCCCAATGTGTCTTGGGCTGATTTAGTGCAAAGGTTGAGCAAGACTCCCTCTTAGTCCTAATACTCTATAGTTTCTTTCTCCCTAAGCTTGTATCTTCAAGAGGATTATCTTAGTCAAATTTCTCTTTGATCGTTGACTTGAGGTTGGAGATTGAGTTTAATGGTAGGTTGGGTGTGGTATTCCCAGCATGTTGCTAGAGGGACATGCTATCGTTGGATGCATGTTACCATCTTATGAGTTGGTATGCAGATATTACATGATTTTGTCCACTATTGAATTCCTTGCAACCTTGTGGAAAGGTGATATCTTGTCTGGTTGGGTTATGTAACCCAAGTTCCTAGTGTTAGTTGAGCTTTTTGTGTCATAGAGGCTATGTGATCCTACACTTGGTGGTTAGCAGTGGTGAGTATCCTTTTGTAGTGTGCAATTTTGTTAGTAAATCATCATTTTCTTTGTTGAAAGGGTGAGTTTACATGGATTCAAGCATGCTCATGTGTGGCATGATAGTATTCTTAGCAAGTTGAGATGGTCATTCCCCATGAGTCTCAACTCTTGTTGAAAGTGTGTAGTGTTTTGACCTAGTTTTGCGGTCACGTGGGAGGTGCATGTTGTAGTTGGGCACCTGTGGACAAGGTAGAGTGGGTTTTTCCTTACCTTACCTTGTATTGTTGACTTTATGGCTAGATGGGTTTTCCTTGCATATAGAAGGTTCCTTGTTGGAGGACCTTGTGTCAATGTGACACCTATTCTCTTGTGGTTGACCTATTTGGGGGTTGATGTGATGGTTTGAGAATTTTGGAGTGATTTGGTTAGACTTGTGAAGGATTTAGTGAGTCATCCCTATTGCTTGATTTTGATTTTGCTCTTCGTGTGTTTTGGTTTCTATTCTTGGATTGTAGGCTTTCAAGAGCAAGCCTAGTCTTTGTGGGGAATGATGTAGTGCCTCTCCCATTTGACTTATGTAAGTCATCCTAATGGATGCAACCTTAATGATCTTTCTTGGTGAGTGATCATGTTTGGGACCATGAGTGGTCTACACCCTTGAGGTGATTGGATTTATGTTATTGTATCAGTTGCTTTGATTATTTTTATGGTTGATTTATGAGATTATAATGTGATTTATGGTTCGCTAAGGTTTGTGCTAGTGGTAAGCAGGATCAATGTGGTATCATGATGTTGTTCCATGATTACCTTGAGATGTGTCCAGAGATTTCACTATGTACTATTACCTACTACACTAGACTAGGTTCCTATAGCAATGGTTAGTCATGTTTATAACTATGTTTTCTTATGTGTTTTAAGTTCCTTTTAATGTTGTTTACACAACCATTATTAACTGATTAAATAATTAGAAATAGATTTTTCATCTGGATTCCTTATATGTGTGTTGTAGATATTTACCTTGTTATGTTTTGATCCAAGAGATACTTGTCACTCATGTTATGTTTTACATTTGAGATGACCTGAGGGTCAGATGTTATATTTTGACTTCAGTATCATAGATGTTAGTTGATCATATTTGAATGATGATGCCATTTTGAGATGAGAATATGTTTTATGATGATAACTGGTTATCTAGTATTTGGACTTATCTATGATTATGTCATGTGATGGATTTAATGCTATGGTTATTTACTTCATTCTTGCTTCATTATGCTATATGCGAACGTGAGTGATGTAAATAGATTATTTAGTATAATTGAATAAATGGTTAAACTAAGTGATTTAATGCTTTTATTACTTTGACTAAGTTATTATATGCAATTTCACTTGATCATGTATTTTAGTGTGCAAGATTTATATCCCTAGTAGTGGCACATGGAGTTAGTGATTCAGCTATTCATATTTTATCAATGTCGTCCTTGCATGGTTGATGTATTTTATTAAATGTTTTAATTAAACCTTTTGGTGATTTGATAAATTTGAACTCATTTGTATTATTTTATTAGACCAATGAATGTGTCTATGCATTTAGAGGTTTGCATTGTTGCAAAAGTTGTTAAGGAAATATTTATGATTTTAGTTTTTTGGGCTTTATTTTTATTGTTTTTAATTTTTGGCATCTTTGCCATAGATGAATTCTAATTACTTGGAATAGCCTATTTTCATTTCGGTTGATTCGAGATTTAACAAGCTCCCCTAGTTATTTTCCCTAATCCATAATTCACTTGAAAAGTGAATAAGTATCCAAAAGGAATTTAATTCCTTGCTTCTCATTTTTTAATTAGAAAGTTTGAGAGTAAAACCAAAAATCCTCTTCATAAGAATTTACTATTTTGATCATTGTGGGAGCTATGGGCGTGGGATCATCATGGGATTAGTCTAGTTGGATCCATCTCGGCGAGACCTTGGATTGTCATAATTTTTGGCTACTTCTACGAGATTTATTTTATGGTTCAGATTCTCATTTTGCCCTTTTGGATGTGAGGTAGGGCTCTCCCATTTTATTGTTTCAACTTTGTTTCTACTTCTATTTTTGGTAGCCATTTGTTAGCAGGCTGAGAACTAGTGTTCCCCTTTATTTCTATATCTTGGCTCTACTCGGTTGGGCAGGTATGAGCATTTCCCTATTTTTTGAGATGGGTGTTTGGAGTTTTGCACCATTATGTTGGTTGTTTTTGCATACAGACTCCCAACCCAAATTTTATTTAATTTTTGTGAATTTTGTGCCCTAAGACCAAATTGGTTTTATTTTTGAATTTTTGAGTTTTGAGGTTGTTTTCTTTAGTTTGTGTGCCACCCAATTTTCTTGGGTTTTCTTGGCATGATGTTGGTTGTGGACTTGGATTATCCGTAAGATGTCAGTTAGACCATTGTTGCACTTTTATGTTTTCATTGGAATGTTTTTCGTATTTGTACTCTTGACTTTGTGTTCAGTTGAGTGATTTTATACCTGATGATATTGTTTCTTTTGGACCCTTCTTATTGTTTTGTGGACACTAGGATTCATGGAGAATCCATACTCCTTGATTGAGGCTGGTTGAGTAAGTTCATGATGTTTGGTCTTGTTGCATCATTGGGATTTGTGTAGAATCTATACTCTTAGATTGAGGCCAGTTGAGTGATTTCATGATATATGATTTTATTGTCTTTGAGATTTGTGTAGAATTCGTCCTACTAAGTTGTTTTTGGTTGAGTGATATTTTGCTTATGTTCTCATCCAGTCCTTGTATTATGATCTTCGTGATGGTGGTGCACAACACATGAGTATGTGCGCGTACATTTTTCAGGTGTCTTGCAAGGCTTGATCTTCCATGGTACTTCTGGGAGTTATGATCATTTGGGTTGGGTTGAGAATATGCATGCCTATAGGCACTCATCATTAGATGAGCATGGGTAGGGTAGCATATGGGAGGGGGCTTCTTTTCCATAGCCCAGTGTCTATTTCTCGAGGTTTGGCACATAGAAGTTTTAATCAAATGATAACTAAAGAAAATAATGAGTGGTAATAAAACTTAAGATAATAAAATGTAAGTGTAGGGCTCTCCGTTGAGGAGTTGAAACACACGATCCGAGCTTGGGCTTGTCGATGCCAAGCAACTCTCTATGATGTAAGCCCCTACATAATCGTCATTGAGTGTCTGACTAGGACCTATAGTTTATGCATTGTCTATGATCTTGGTTTCAGTCATCATATTTTTTGGCGTGAGTGTTAGCTATGGTCATTTTCTTTATGTGTGTTTGTGGTTGGATCATTGTCTCCATCAGTATGGCGAGAGTGGACCTATGGGTTCCACATGGTTGGGAGGCATAGCTACCTTCACCACTACTGAGGACTAGTGTACAGAGATGATCTATTGTCTAGTGTGATCATTGCTAGATGTTTTCACTTGGTACTTCAGGTTATGGAGTATGCTTTCTTGTGATTTATGATTTCATTGGAATGCTTTGATATCATTTTTAGATGATTCTAGTTTATTTGACACATTCCTATATTATGATGTTTAGTATATGATTAGATGATGTGAATTGCTTCGTTGGCGTATCTATTGCTTATTGGTTTAGCATGTTAGATTTTCTATACGTATGATGTTAGCACATGATAGATGATGTGGTTGATTTATTAGATTATCTAATGCTTTACTTTTAGCATGTTAGATTTACTTATTCTTATGTTGTAGTATATTTTAGTAGTGACATCCTCATAAGATAGCTCTGATGATTTAGTTGGTAGTTTGGGATGTTACGCATGGGGGATGGCTAAGACCTTTGAGGTCTCATGATGCTATTATGGTTGGGAGGAAATGTACATGATTTTTGTTATTCTTGTACACACTACGATGTTGCTTCTATATAGTGTGGTGTTTCTTTTAGTATGTTCTTTTACTGCTATGGTTTAGATGGATAGATGTTCCTCTTTCTTGTTTCATGGCATCTTTTTGTTTATGTACTCGAGTGCTTGTCCCTCAATCTATGTGGATCTAGTACTCCCCATTGTGGAGGAAATTTATTTCCTAGCTTTCTAACTTTATGTTTTCTAGCTTGTTGATTTGTATCCTTGCGTAAAATTGTACTTTCTTGAACAAGAATGCAAGTGTTCATGTGTTGTGCTAGGTTTTCTCATGCAACTTGGGGTGAATTGCTACTGGGCCAAGCATGTCCTTATGTGAGATGGTGTTTCCTCACATGGCTCGGTGCACTTTATCGCGTGAAGAGGTACTTCCTTGCGCAAGACTGTCAGTTTTATTCTCTCATGTGAAAAATAGGGTGCCTCTCCACTGTTTCTCGAAGAATGTAATTTGGACTTTTGAGTACCTGTTAGGATTGCTTGTGGTTCCATGATTTGATAGATCAAAGATTTTGTGTTCTAATGTTGTCTTTGGCTTTCGTTCTTCAATTTGGTCATGTCAGTTAGGTTGTGGTGTTTGGAAATCCATTGGTTGTTGGGATTGTTGGTGAAGTCTTCCGATGCAATCTTTGTAATCCCTACATGATGTTGTCATGTGCATTCATACTTGTAAAAAAAAAGTATCTTGGCTTATATTGAATCCTTGTTCCAAGGATCTCTAGGCGAGGCATTACAGGATAGCTACATTTTGGTAGAAATAACAATCTATTAATATTGAATCCATGGATCAGGTGCACAAGAGCTTTTTTAATGTAAAACATTCATAAATTAGTAAAACATTTAACTTACAAATTTAAGACAGTTGAAAAGGAAGATACTTACATTGTTGTCACCTTTCCACAACTCTTTTAATTGATGTTTGTGAGATAACCAATATTCATAGAGATTTTAACCTCAAAATTGCATGAAACTCAACATTAAAATAAAGCATATAAACATATATTTTCAAATATATAAACATATATTTACACATATCATAATATAAAGTATACGTGTGTATAATTTAATTAGTAAAAGTTGACATAAAATGTCAAGATTGTAATATATGTCTTTTGTACCAAGCGTCCTTGAAGCATGAGTTGTGCCCTATGCTTTATGAATGATTCTCTATAAAATCTGAAATTCATATATTGCAAGAATTATTATGATATCAATAGATCTTTTTTATGAATCCACAATTAAGTACTTTACTTCATTTTGAAAATAAATTAAACTAGAACATGCTGAACAAATCACAAACTGCAAGACTACTTTAACATGTAGAGAAGAATACAGTAAAGAGGCTCTAAGATAAATGAATCGATCAATCTTTTCCCAGGTTTATGAGGCAAGTGGTAAAGATGTTGAAACTTGAAGATCAAGTACCTAATCTTCCTCTAGAGATTCATACATATACCATAGAGTATCGTCCCATTATTCTAGACCTACAATGAATTAAATTGATTAGTTAATGAAGGTATGTTAGTTTGAGCTTCACTTGGTTTCGAGAATACTTTAATATTCTCTACTTAACAAAGACAACCACATGAAGGTGGAAGCTCATATGACCTCACCCCCCTCCCCCTAAAGTCAATCTAAATTACCCATTAACATCTAATTACATACTTCATTCATTCATTTGTTCATTTATTTATGAACTATAACATTCAATCAATACAATCAAATAACATTCATTAATATGATATAAAAATCATTAATATACAATACTAATCAAGACTTCATCAATTTCATAATAATATTCATTAACATGACATAGAAATCAATATTAATATATAACATCCATAGATAATTACTTAAAACAACATTCTTTCATTATTCCACAACATTTATCAAATGTTGAGGTTTATCAAAGAGCATTTTTTTAAAATCGTTTCTTCTTTTTGTTATTCTTAGCTTTCTTAAGGAAAAGGCTGATAGGGGCATCAATATCTTCCTCATTCTCCTCCTCTTGTGGCACATGTAATGTCAAATTATGATTCCTCTTGATTTGAGGAGCATGAGGTTGTTGCACTAAAGTGGGCTCTATTGCAATAAAAAGTAAATGGGTTAAATTGGCATACTCTTTTTCTTTTTTTACTATTACAAGTATTTCATTAACCAGTAGAACATAACATGCATCTTTCTTACCTAACAATGCCACATCATGTACAATAACATTTTGATCTTCTGCCACCTCAACATGTTGAACACTTCGAACATGCTCCACTCATTCACCATGATGTTCAACATTCTCTAAAATATTCAAAAAAGGGTTACACATCAAATTGCAATTGAAGATGTTAAATTATATTCATAATTATGTAATTAATTTTCAATAGAAAATTAATACCTCCACCAATATGATGCACATCATGGCCTTCATCACGTGCAAGCTCTGTGATAGGATTTGAAGGCTACAGTGGAATGTTATGTGCATTGTTGTGCAGTCAATTTATGTTGGAAACTAACACCAAAAAAGAAATTTCTCAACTATTTGATTTGATTTATTTTTCATTTGACCAATTTACATGTGTCTCATTTGGTGCACCAAATTCTTCGATATGACTTTCAAATTCTTGACGTAGGTGTGCAACTATGACTTTATAGCCTTCCTATAAGGAAAATTTTTTATCTTTATTTGTGGGCTCTACATTGAATTATGTGCCTTGTATTTTTTGCTTAATATCATCAATTTTGCATGTATGATTCGATTAAACAAAATTGTTTGCAAATTTATATTTTAAAAAATTATATGAAATTCCATTGCTATTATTTACAAGTCGAAAGTGAAGATTCATATAGCCACCAGAGCCAAGTTTTTGTTGTCCAAACTTTTGTAGTCTTGCTTTTGTAGCTTTTGATGTGTCTTGCAGTCTATGAAAAGTTTGAAACATGTTAGATTATATATTTACAAAGATCACTAATTACTGCATGATTACATTCTACTTAATACTATCATGACATACCTTCTTTTGCCCTTTTCTGGTTCAATTCCTTTACCATGTAGCCTTTTCTCTTTTGCATCTTCTATTCCACTCCATCGGTGGAATCATAGGTGGACATTCATACTTTGGGTTATCCTTTAGACCCCTTCTATATTGTTCTCTCACAGTCTTTATATGTTTGGATGCTCTTGAGAAGTAGGGCACTGCCAAAAATATTTTTTTTTCCCAAGACGTCCTCAAAAGATGTAATGAGCTAATTTTTTAATTCAGGACCTTGTTCATTCCACCTTTAAAAAAATAAAAATTGTTAGATCAATAACTTTAATATAGTACATTAAATGGAAGAAAAAAAAATATTATAGCAATGATATGAAGCTAAGTAACTTTTATGTATGGTGGGTCCAAATAGCTTCAATGTCATTTCAAAAAGATGATCATAGAAAACATCATGGGATTATCAGTCCAAAACAAGTTATGCATAAGTAAACTATAATTACACTGTAAATAATAACAATTTTAAAGCACCTGGAAGGTTTGTTAATTTTAACAGAAACATAGTTTTCTTTTTCAACAACAATGTCCCTCCAAATGATCTAGTACTAGTCACACAAGTTGCTCCAAGAAATGGTTCAGCTTCACTAGTAGTGGTCTCTATTGTTCTATCAGCTATAGGTGTATCTATTAGTGCACAAAATAGGTCTATGAGTATAAAATCTACCCAACAAGAAAAACAATGCATGATTAACACATTACAAAATATAGAAATGCAAGATTTTTCTAGTTATACTTGGTATATTCTAAGATGTATGCAAGCTCCTTGTTACCAAAAATGCAGTCAGCAATATTAGAGCGGTGACCGAAGGAGGTGTCCACACTTCATCATGACCTGAAGAATACATTGTCAGCAAAGACATTTGCTATAAATAAAGATCAAATGAGATACTAGCTAGAAGCATCTGAAAATCAAAGTTAGGTGTTATAATGTTGATGAAAATAATGTTGCACTAGTAGGGCCACAATATTTTTCTTTATTCCTCTTATAGTTTCACATGTAGCCAGTGAACTTCATGTATTGATTCTTTCATTTGGAGCATCAGATCCAACTCTCTTATCATATCAATATGGAATGATTGGTTTCTATGGGAGAAATGGATAGCTTCTTATTGTGGTTGCACATATAGATGATATGTATGGAATGATGGTAGTTGCAGTTGTGATTGGTTTCTATGGCTAGAAAGATATGGTGGTTGCATATACAGATGATGATTATGGGAGAAATGGAGTAGCTTCTTTGAATGATGTGCTAGAAGATGTTAATGATAAGATTGTTAACAAAATACCATTTCCACCTAGAGTTAGTAAAAATGATATTGGAAGTGTGTTGGTGCAATTAGGTTTAATGGAGTCAAGGGTTTTTTTGTGCATATGAATCCAGACACAAGTATTGATCTATTCTCTAAGGTACTATACCTTGGAATGTTGAATAGTACCTATGTCTGGATAGCCACAAATTGGCTCTCTTCCCTTTTGGACTCTGATGGACTTGACTATGAAACCATGAATTCACTCCAAGGAGTCCTTGCTATATGTAGGCATATTCCAATTTCAAATCAAGAGCATGCTTTTAGAGTAAGGTGGAACAATCTATAGAAAACTAAGATAATTGATTTCCACTTGAATGCATTTGGACTGTATGATTATGATGCAATCTAGATTCTATGTTTATGCTTCATTATTGATATGTTTTTTTGTTGTAGTGGCCTTGTTACCCTATGCCCTTTTGTACAAATTTGAACCTTTTAGAAATGGGAAATCAAACCCCAATCATAATGAGCCTGTGCAACAGGTTGCCTCAAAGTTTGGTATGTAGAACTATTCTTATATCTGCTATTATACTTTAAGATAATCATCTACGGATTGTAGCTCTCATATAATTCTCAAATTGCATTTTTTGGTGCACTAGAGTTACTTTGCATATGCATACTAGGGTTATCTTTGTATAATTTTAGTAGTGCAAAAATTTGATGTAGGAATGTGGTGTACAACTGTTGCATTCTTTCTTCTCATAGGGGTTGTTTTATGGACTTTGAAGCATAAATCAAATAGTGATTTTTAAGGACATCCAAAGGAGCAAGCCACATTGTCAACAAAGACATTTGCAATATTGTTTGTTTTCATTTTTAATGGATAAATATCAAACTTAAGTGTTATAATGTTGTAAAGAGAAAGTGTTATTTACATGAAGGTTGTGCACTACAACCTCACCATATTGACCACACGGTCTCATAGGTGTCACAAAATCCTGTAAGAAGAACACATAATATTTTAGATCATAATCCATAAGACAGTATAGAATATAAACATATATTGAACTTTTATTATTGCCTAGGATTAATTATTGCTTACCTTCAAAGAATTGACTCTAAGTATCAATTCTTCTTTCAATAACTCTATCTCCTCGATTATGATTCGATCAAGGACAAGGTTAAGAATTTCATCACTATATTTTTTTATAATTTTATGGGCCATGAAAATGGGGTCAGTGCTACATGCGATGTCATCTACAAATGATGCCTGAGTTCTAGATTACATTTGATCTACTATCATTTTTGCTTTTCCCTATCAATAAGTATCAAGTTGTGACATCAATATCATTAAAATCCCATCAAAATAACTCCAAATCCATAAGGAAAAGAACATAATATTATGACATTTGTTTCTATATAATTTGTACAATTACACTAATTAAGATTTACCTTCATTAAGGAAGGTGTGTGAGGTACATCCCCACCTGTGTCTTGTGGTGTATCCATGTCGCCCTATGAAAAAGATTAGTAATTCTTAGCAATCAACAGTGAAATAAAAGTAATAGACTTACCAAAAAAATTATTAATAAAATTATAGAGTGTATATTGGAGTCAATATTAATTGGAGGCAATTGGTTTAAATGTTATACTTACCAATCCCATGATAGAGAATTTTTTTGTATCTACACGATTCAAATTGTAATCTACGCTATGTGTGGTACCTATGCAATATCATTGTATATACTCCATGATAGTAAATTTTAACACATAATAACTTAATTATAAAAACATACAAATCATACATTTCGTTAATCATGTCATTGATCATCATATTCATCCATGTCATCATCATCATCACCATCATCGTACTTATCACTTTGATCATCATCATCACCACCACCATCTTCATCACCACCATCGTCATCTTCATCAACATTATCATGACCATCATCACCTTGATCATCATCGTATTCATCAACATGATCATCATCATCATCATCACCATCATCATCACCATCATCATCACCATCACCAAAATAATCATCTTCTTCTTCTTCATCATTGTGTAACAATCGTTCATGATCATCATTTACTTTGTCTTTTGATTCTCCATTATCTTCTTCTTCTATCACATTATACTTTACCAACCTTTCTCTTAGATCATTTCTAACAATAAATAACCAACTCGATTTATGTGGAATGCCAAAGTAGAACACTTGCTCACATTAGTTTGGAAGAACATAGGGCTTATCTCCAATTGGCTCAAATGACCTTGCATTAATCATTGTAAATCCACTATCATGTTTAATAAAAGTCCTATTAGGATCATTTTGATTCAGTTGTAGCTTGTACCATTTGACGATAAATAAAAAGTTAATTTGAATGAATTAAAGTCGCACTCAAGTATATCATCCAAAATGTCATCGTATCGATTTTTAGATTGTTGAGGATGTATGTCATTTCTAGATGAAATATTGGTGACTTTGAAGATTACACTTATCCTAGAATTGCAAGTTTTCTTCATTTCATTTAACTTTTTTATGCAAAATTTACGGCCATGGTAGCACATAGCTTTGTGGTGTTTGATCTGCACTTATTCAAACATGTCAAGATTATTTGCATCAATCTCTGAGTTAATATTAAACTTATGGGTCACTATCAGTAATCTTCTATGTACCTTTCTATATGTTAAGTCATATGCTAGATCAAGTACCATTGGCATAATATTGGGATATCCATTATGATGAGCTTCTTTAACCAATGATGCAACACCATCTCATGTTAATGAGTGACCATTTTTTTGAGACTATTGAATCCATACTATCATCTAATCAAGATTGTTTGCAATATACAAATGTAGTGTATCCCACTCACGACCAACTATAAAAAAATAAATAGACCAGTTAGAAACAACTTATATTGATGATGGATAAGAATTAATTAACTACAATAACATTTTATAATTACCACTCACCATCAAGCACTCCCCTTCAAATTCATTAATGGAGTTGGGATTCCAAATGTGATCTACATAGATCTTTGATGCAAATTTGGGAAGATATTCACTAATGTACACTATGGTTTGATATACCATATATCTCTCTACCATAGAACCCTTAAAACATTCTCTTTGTCAAACCAAGCTTATCATAAATTTCAAGTACCTCTCAACTATCCACATTGACCTAGTTTATACAGGTCCACACAATTCAATCTCCTCAACTTGATGTATGAGGAAGTGTTCTTGAGCATTGAAAAAAGCTGAAGGTAAACACTTTTATATTTCACCTATAAACTGTGAAATTTTTCTCTTCCAATAATTTATATCTTTTTTATCAATTTCTTTATATAATAACCACCTAAAAGAGATTCAACATGCAAGAATATAAAAACAAGAATTTGGATAAAAATATACAATAAATTACATATAAATTAAAGCAAGTCATAAATATAATATATGTACAACAAATCTAAGAAATAACACTTCTAACCTCATGAATTTTCCAAGAGCATATATAACTTGTTTAATAATATTATCAAACTAGTGTAAGAGGGATAGAGGTAGGATGTACTGCAATCATTAAAAAATGATCTTTTCAATATATTACGAAATAATCTAATAGGTAGTATATGCAATTTTACAAATATATTGTAAATAGAGAACATAACTTACCTTGACAAAGGTATGTCAATTATGTGTTCTCAACCCTGGCCCAAAATCATTTTTCTTTGATACAAGACTACTTATATTTATAGCAAATCTTGTGAGAAATTTGTTTTTTATGACTTCTTTTAATGAATCATTTTGTTTCTCGGTTAATAACCAAGGAAGGGCACTCGTATTTATGTGGCCTTCATTGTTGTTTGATTCAATGAAAATTTTTAGTGCACGATTGAATTCATGAATATCTTTACAAATTTTTACAATTTTTTCTCCGGCACACCTTTTATCCAATATTTTTCATAGTATCTATGTTACATTCTTTCCAATATGCATAGTATTTGCAATGCCCCGCCCGGAGATCTTTGAAAACAAGGATGAAATACAAGCCAAAAATTTTTTTATTTTTTTTCAAGTATAAATGCACATGACAACATCATACAGAGATCACAAAGATTGCAATGGAAGACTTCACCACAATCTCGGCAACCAACAGATCTCTGAATGCCACTACCAAACTAACACACGCGAACAAAAGCCAACAACCACCACATACAAGATGAGGGCTCAAGAAATGACCACTCATCAACAAAACATCAAGCTGGGGTAAAATGCAAAATTCTGAAATTTGGCTAAGCTTGAAATCCTGAAGCCTTGAAAATTGGCTAAGTCTGGATTTCTGAAGCCCTGAAATTTCTTAGAATCTTTATCTTATCTCCAAGAAGTCTGAAACCTATCTCAAAATATTCGTCGCTTATATTAAAATATATCTTAAGTATAATACGTCAACTTATACTTAAACAATATATTTTAAACCCCAAAGGACTACAACAAAAACACGCAAAAAAATTAGAAAGAAAACAACCTAAATCCAAAAAGCAACAACATAGGGTCAAAGAATACCGAAAAGGGTATCCAAAACAACTCTCAAAAAGTTTGGATCAAATCAAAAAGTGCCTGTTGCTGGCCTGTACAGGTTTTTACAAAACCCATGTGATACTTTATTGCAGCACTAAAAAGTATCGCGCGACATTTCTAAAGGAGGGTGACACTTTCAGAGTTTGAGCGATACTTTTCTCAAGGGAATGTGATACTTTCAGGGCATCATACGACATTCCTCCAAAGGACGTGTGATACTTTTCAGTATCGCACAACATTTCTCCAAGAGGCATGTGATACTTTCTAGCATCATACGATACAATTTCTATGGGCATGCAATACATTTTTATGTCACACCATGCTGATAAAATGTCGCCCATAGAAACACAAAAACACTTAAGGAAAACACAAAAGGGGAAAAATAGAGAAAAATTGAGTTAAGAACCTCCACACCGGAGAGCACCGAATCCACATAGATTGAGGAGCGAACACTTGAGTGCATAATCAACAAGATGCCAAGATCAAGAAGGAGATACATCTACCATCTAAAACTACAACAGAAAAGAATGTACTAAAATAAACATCGCAGTGAACAAAAGCAACATCGTAATGGACAGAGATAACATCACAATAACAAAACAACCAAATTAAGTACGCGGTTCCTCCCAACTATCAATAGCATCATAAGACCATCGTGGATCTTAGCCATCCCCTGCATGTAACATCCCAAGCCACCGATCCGATCATTGGTACTCTCATAATAGGGATGTCACTACTAAACATGCTACAATAAAAGCATAAGGAAATCTAACATGCTAGTAGAAAAGCATAAGATAATCCTATAGTAGATAACATTACCCAATCACATGCTAAACATCAATAAGCAATAGATATGCTACTACATCAATTCACATCATCTAGGCATATGCTAAACATCATAATATGGGAATGCGTTAAATAAAATAACATCATCTAAACATGATATCCAAGCATTCTAATAAAAGCATAAATCACAAGAAAGCATACTCCGAAACCTGAAGCATCAAGTGAAAACATCCAACAACAGTTGCACTAGGACAAAAGACCGTCTATGTACATCAGTCCCTAGAAGTAGTGAAGGTAGCTATGCCTCCCAACCACGTGGAACCCGTAGGTCCACACCCATTGTGCTGATGGAGATAATGATCTAACTACAACCACACATAAGGCACAACATCCAAGGCTAACACTCACGCTAAACAGTATGATGGCTATGACCAAGAACCTAAGACAATGCAAGGAGTACAGGTCCTGGTCAGACACTAAATAGGCTACTAAGTAGGGGCTGACATCATGGAGAGTCGCTAGGCATCCAAAAGCCCAAGCTAGTATAGGCAGCTACTCTTCTCAACAAAAGGCGCACAACCTATGGCAACAACTCTTCACGACAGAAGGCACACAACCCACACATTTTATTATCTTGTATTTATTACCACCCAATATTTTAATTTAATTATCACTTATATAAAACTTCCTCTGCTAACCAAGGAATAGTTACCAAGTTGCAGGATAGAAGCCCATCCATATGCTACCCTGCCCTACCCATGCTCATCCTACGACAAGTGCCTGTGGGCATGCATACTCCCATCCCAACCCCAATGATCATAACTTATGGAAGTATCACAGAAGATCAGGCCTTGAAAGTCACCTGACAAATGTACACGCATGTACTTGTGTGTGGTGCACCACCATCACAAAGATCAAAACACAAGGACAGGAATGAGAACACAATGCAAAGAAAACACCCAACTGAAAGCAACACAGGAAGGATGAATTCTACATGAATCCCAAAGCTAATAAAATCATACATCATGAAATCACTCAACCAGCCTCAATCCGAGAGTATGGGTTCTACACGAATCCCAATGATGCAATAAGACCAAACATTATGAACTTACTCAATTGGCCTCAATCTGAGAGTATAGATTCTACACAAATCCTAATGATTCAACAAGACCAAACATTATGAACTTAGTCAACTGGCCTCAATCTGAGAGTATGGATTCTACACAAATCCTAGCACTCATGAAACAAAAGCAAAGGTCTAAAAGAAATAATAACACCAGGTATAAAATCACTCAACTGAACACGTCGGGAGTACAGATGCAACACGCATTCTAATGCAACATAAAAGTGCAATAGTGGTCTGACTGATATCCAAACAGATCATCCAGGTCCATGACCCACATTTTGCGGAGAAAACCTGAGAAAATAGGGTGGCACACAAAACGAGGTAAAAACTCCAAATTTTAGAAAAAATTTAAAATTAAAACCCATTTGGCCTTTGGGTTCAAAAACCCCAAAAATCCAAAAATAAAAAGAATCGAACACCGTATGCAAAAACGGCCAGCATAACGGCCCAAAAACCCAAACGCTCATCTCGAAAAATAGGAAAATGTTTGTACCCACCCAACCAGGTAGAACTAACATACAGAAACGGAGCGGAACACTAGTTCTCAGTCTCCAAACAAATGGCTACCAAAAATAGATGCAAAAACAGAGTAGAAATAGTAAAATAGGAAAGCCCTACCTCACAGCCAAAAGAGAAAAACGAGAATCTGAACCATAAAATAAATATCTCGTAGAAGTAGCTAAAAATTGCGGCAATTCTAAATTTCTCCGAGCTGGATCCAACAAGCCCAACCTAGTGATGATCCCACGTCTGTAGCTCCCACAATGAACAAAACAATAAATCCTCATGAAGAGGATTTTGGGTTTTACTCTCCAACTTTCTAATTCAAAAGTGAGAAGTTAGGAATTAAATTCCTTTTTGGATATTTATTCACTTTTCAAGTGAATAATCGATTAGGGCAAATAACTAGCCAACCTAGTTAAATCCCAAATCAACCCAAACGAAAATAGGTTATTCCTAAAAATAGGAATTTATCTATGGCAAAGCTGCTAGAAATTAAAATAAATCAATTTAAAAGCTCGAAAACCCAAAAACACATAAATTTTTAAATAATTTTCGCGACAATGCGAACCTCTAAATGCACAGACACGCTTACTGGTCTAATCACATAATGCAAATAAGTTCAGATTTAATAATCACCAACAGGTTTAAATTAAATATTTAATTAAAGATACGTCGACTATATAAGGACGACATTGGTAAAATATGAATAGTTGAATCATTAACTCCATGTGCCACTGCAAGGGATATAAATCTTGCACACTAAACAACACAATCGAGTGCAATTGCATATAATAACATAGCTGAAGCAATAAATGCATTAAATCACCTAATTTAACCATTTATTTAATTATATTAAAATAATCTATTTACATCACTTACATTCGCATAAAGCATAACAATGCGAGAATGAAGTAAATACCCATAGCATTAAATCCATCACCTAACATAATCAGAGGTAAGTCCAAATACCAGATAACCAGATATCATCATAAAACACACTGTCATCTCAAAATGGCATCATCATGCAATATGATCAACTGAACAATATAGTAGTCTAACATCTATGATATTGAAACCAAAGTATAACATCTGACCCTTGAGTCGTCTCAAATGTAAAACATCACAAAGTAACACATAACTCTCAGATCAAAATATCACAAGGTAAATGTCCACAGCACATAACCAAATAATCCAACATGAATAATCCATTTCTAATTACTTAAGCATTAAATAATGATTGTTTAAAGAATAAAAAAAAGGCACTTAAAACACACAAGAAAATACAATCATAAACATGACTACCCACTACTACAAGAACCTAGTCCAGTGTAGCATGGTAACAGTACAAAGTGCAATCTCTGCACATATCTCAGGTTAATCACGAAACAACCTCATGATACCACATCGATCCTGGTAAGCACTGGCACAAACCTCAGTGAACCAAAAATCACATCATAATCTCATAGATCAATCAAAAGCATAATCAAAGCAATTGATACAAAAACATAAATGCAATCACCTCAATGGTGTAGACCACTCATGGTCACAGTCATGACCCATCACAACAAAAGATCAACAAGGTTGCATCCATTAGGATGACTTACAGAAGTCAAATGGGAGAGGGACTACATTATCAAACAAATGCATGATCAGGAGATCCTTGTAGTATGGTAACCTACTAAATTGAGCAGGATAACTTTTTATTCCTCTAGGAAGTTAGTCATTGATGCCTTGAAGAACTTCACGAACATCAATTACATTATTATTAAATAAAAGACAATATCAAAATTTTAAAAAAATTAACTTCAGACCACAAACTAGACATAACCCATGCGATTTAGTCGATCATATTCCAACTTCCATAGATGATGTGTCATTCTTCGTGGCCTTGATGTTCTCTTCTTTCCCATTAAAAGGATGGTTTTTAGTAATTCGACACTTATGATTATTGTGGACAAAGTGCCTAAACTCATCAGACACTTGCTTTCCTAAACTTCTTGAATGATGAGATTTCGTCTTTGGACCACAAAATGGACATGTGATTTTTTCCTTTGTCTAAAAACTTAAAATATCATGTACAATTATCATGTGGAACTTAAACATACAACAATAATGTGTAAGCACTATAACAAACAAAAAATATGTGACCTTAATAATATAACATATTGCAAAAATGAGTTAGCCTAGGGGCATCATGTATTGTCCATACAAGCATTGCATGAAATTGAAATTGTTTTTGTACTATTGGTCTAGAGATATCATACATAGTGGCCCCATTCCATAACTACAACAACTCATCAATAAGGGGCTCAATATACACGTTCATATCTTTAACTTGGTACTTACCTAGTAATTGAAAGAATAGAAATATTATATAATTATTATGACTATTTTGATGCACTATTTATAAATTAATTTAGATAACTATTAAATGAAAAAATACCTGGCACAATAATTGAAAACATTATGTACTCCCTCTTTATGGACATCCAAGGAGGAATGTTATTGTTAATAACAAAAATAGGCCATACTAAGTAAACAGACCTCATATCTCCAAATGGATTGACATCGTCCACTACCAATGAAAGCTTGAGATTACGAGGTCCTTCTTTAAAGTGTGGCTATATTTTTTCTATCTTTAAATGCAGAAACATCCATAGGCATTCGCATAATGTCATCTTGACTTTTATTGTGTGTATGGTAATCCATAAATTGTGCCAAGTTAGTGCAACTCAATAATCGTTCAAGATGTGGAATAATGCCATCTTGACTTTTATTGCGTGTATGGTAATCCATAAATTGTGTCAAGTTAGTGCACCCTTTTTGTTATTTGATATGACCGTAATCTACTAATATGACAATCAGGGAATTTGGTTGCACATTCATATTTTTTAATGATATAGAATGTGATCATAAGGACATGCATGTATTATCTAATACTTCATTCCAATTTGATTCATAATGGTAGATAATTCTTGGTATGAACAAGGCAGAATGTTTGATGGTGGTAAGAAAAACTCACATATCAACCTAATAGCTCCTATTTTTGCTGATCTTAATTTTCAAATTTATGATGAAAATACTGAATTGATTGTTAGGGTTGCATTTATCTTATTTCTATCTGTAGAAGAAACCCTAAAATATTTTGCCCTGATCCACCTATTTTTTATCAATTGTCCCAAGTATGTGGTTTAGTGCCCTAAGATTTGAATTTCATCTCATATTAAAAAAAAATTCATGAAATTGGTCTAAGCCCTAACTCTAGGTTTTTGAAATTAAGTGGATTTTCATTTTTCCTTTAACATCTTCCTTTATGATGTTACGATGAAGGGGTTAGTAGAGTATCTTAAGCAAGTATTTTCTTTGCTACGATCTTAAGATAAATGTGTTGTCGTCATACCATAAATAACATAAATTGTCTATTTGACCTTACAACTTCCTTTGTGTCGTAAGATTGTGTCGTAGTTCTAAATGTTTAACTGTGTGGCCATCCCTGACATTACAACAAGGGAGGTTATCGTGGCATCGGGAGTGATGAAAAGGGATGCTACAATATTATGAAGCAATGTATATCATAGGATCGTAAAAGACATAATGGAGTCTTGTGATATTACAAGGAATCTATGGTCAAAAGATCATAACATTATCAAAAGTAAGCAATGGTGATGGTGCATTAGCAGACAGGTGTCAAATTTTTCATTGGTCAGAATAGAGGTATGAATACTAGGTGTGTGCTTAGTCACGAAAAAGTGGGACCAAAGGAAATGTTATATTATTTTGAAGTGGCATATGGTGATCTCTGATGCTACGATGAATGGGTCATCGTTAGATCTCATGACAAAACAAAGTATGGTCCAATGATACAATGGAGTGGTGATTGTAGGATCGTACATGAAAATTATAATGATCATGATGCTATGGTGCAAACGTGTTAACCATTATCAAAGGATCATAGGAGTTCCAAATGTAACTGGCGATGTTATGAAATGACAAAAGAGACTGCGATCGTAAGATCGTATGAAGAGGAAGGTCAAGCTAATATGTTACGAGACTGTTTGTCGAGAGATCATAGAGAAAAGAAAAGTTAGTGTCAATGACGCAACAACAAAGAGATCATAAGATCATACCAGGGCTTTGCCATGGGTCCCAATAGATCAACAAGGGTCTTTTAAGGGTTTTTGCAACATCGAAAAATGATTTTTGCAACAATAAGATGCTATGAAAGGTCTTTTCACCAGTCATTGTTCTAGTATCATAGGCCCTGCTTTGACATAAAAATGAAAGTCATTTTTCTAGGCTAGAAACAAAACTAAAGTTCTCAACCAATGGGAATTAAGTGTAGTACAAAAAGTGCATTGATGGATAGTAATGGCAATGCTCCACTGAGTTAACAGAATGGATTGATATCGTATTTCAAGCATGCTAAATTCAATGCAAAGTGAACATTGATTTGCATACATTAATTTGTAAAGATTTTCCAACCTCACAATAACAGTTTGTCATTTGTAGAGAAAAAGAATTTGAGTAGTTCCAGAGTTTTCAGTGCAGTCTAGATTGTTATTTCCAGAGCTTTTAAGAATAGAGCAGTTTCCATATCCAATGTTTACTTGCATAGTATCAAAATGTTTGACAAAGAAGTAGAAGAGATTCAAGCCTCCAAAATGTGGTTGTTTCAGAACCTTCAACCTCTAAAGGAGGCAAAACCAAATAGAAGAAACTAAATAGATTTGTTGAAGAATGATAAAGCTTTTTCCTAGTTCTTCCAATGTTAATTCTGCAGATGATCAAGCTTTCATTGACCCATATACCCTATGTAGAGATGTCATATGCCCTAGTGTCATGGGTTCAAATCTCTTCAGATACTTCTATTATAACAAGGAGAAGAAAATTCCTATGTGCAACCCATGGAAGAAGAATCTTGCCAAATTAATATTTCTAGAGGTCTTCATAGATGTAGACTTGATGAAGGCCCTATTTCAATGCTACAATCCGGTAACTAAATCCTTCCATAGGAGAGATGGAACTATCCTCTGTACCCTAGACCAAGAAGCATTCATTGAGGGCTTTGAATTGGATGGACCTATGGGTCAGCCTATAAATTTAAAAGATTTACAGAGGAAATTTGAAGCAAACACTAAGGCTTATGTTGGTACAACAATGCTACAGCATATTCCCATGGATTTGAAGAAGGTGGGTGATTACCCTAATAAGGTTGAGAAAATGATGCCACTAGACAAATTTAAGAATAATTTTGTTAAAACTATATATGGTGTCCATAAGGTGGTGGGTAAGGATGGACCTGATATGGTCTATGGAGTAAAATTCATAATTACAAGAGACGTACAGGACTCCTACCATGTTGGGGAGTATGACTATGTCAATCATATTCTAGAGGTGATGAAAGAGAATATTGCCAGGGCTCAAAGTGGAGATTTAAAAGACTTCACTTTCCATTACTATTCATTATTGATGCAACTAATTCTCTATAGAAATATAGGATATATGGCTTTGACTTCATTGACCATACTTCTAATGCAAATGGAGCTTTACCAGTGCAGCTATGGATACAGGTATGGGATAGCAATCATCATTTTTCTAATTTTGTCTCATTTTTCAATAATTTTAGTGTCATAATTATGAAAATATTAGATCCATGATACTTTAGGGCTCCTAATATTTTGAAAGGCCTTTTAAGACCAGCCCTGCTTCCTGAGGGAAAGAGTCTTTACCACAATTGGGGAGATATTTTCTTATTTCCCACCTTTTCTTTAATGAGAGTCTGTGGTTCTCCTCAACCACCCCATATATTGCCTAAATTTATCCCTCCTAGGTTAGCAATAATTGAATTTATCTAGCAACTATTTACAGTCAACAGGGAATACTTGGGACCCAAAGTGCATAGAGGGACATTTTTGTGTAGGTGTTTTAGGATTGGTGATTTTACAATTGGAAAAGAGGCCCTAGACTAGATTCATTATTTCCTCCATCACTACAATTTTTCTACTGGCCCTTATAGGATGTATGACCCTGATAGTTGGATGAGGGTCACCCTTAAAGAAATGAGAAACTATGTATTGCCCAACACTAAGGAATTGCCTCATGAGGATATTATTCCAAACATAGTAGCAGAGGTGAGGCAATTGACAAGCTAGCAAAGCTTGATGATGTTTCAAGGGTAGAGAAATAATTGAAAAGAATAGATCCCCAATTCATGGGATTTTACATGGATATCCCCTATCCTCAGAGAATTAGGAAGATGGTTGCAAACCATGTTGAGATCATGGCTAAAATGCCAAAGGGCCCAATAAGAGAAGAAGATAGGGTGTGCCCTGACAAGCTTGAGCCTGATGTAACCTTTGAAATAGAAGAAGATGATGTTCCTCGAGCATCATAGATGGCAAAAGGAAACAAAAGACAAAAGATTGTCCATATCCCTCCTGAAGTGAAATAGAGAACATTACATATTTTGCTAGGGAATAGTCAGTACTTTGCTGACTTAAGACAAAATTATTTACAAAATAAAATAAATGCAGTAGAAAATACTCTCATAGACTTGGAACTAGCAGCAGCAAGGCTAGATGATAGGATCATCCAAGCTCAACAGTTCTTAAAGGATGATGAATTCATTAAGTCCACTAAATTCAAGAGTTTCCTATACAAGATAAAAAAGAGTGAACTTGTGCTGAAGATGAAACTAGGAGAGTCTAATGAGTAGAAGATGGAACTTGAGAAATTGCAGGCCTATGATCTTGAGAGTGAAGTTATGACTCTAGTAGAGGCTAGGGATTTAGTATAGAGGAGTGGCATGTTATTAGTGCCTAGATGGGACATAGAACAAGAATTTATGCTTGATCAAATAAGGAGACAGGAGAATGCCATTTCATATGAGGCAATTGGTGCAGATGGATTGAAGAGAGAGACTAAGTTCAACATTGATACCAAATCCTAGTAGTCTAGAGTATGGCTCTTGCCTCAAATAAGCCAAAATGTATGGATGTACAGAGTACTGAACAAGGTAACATGATTGTGTGGACTCTACAGGGTACCTCTGGCATAGAGATTTCCAAGGCATTAAAACATTTTTCATTTATGAATGAATCCAAGGTAGAGGAGATGGAAACAAGATTGGCAAAATCCATACATGATTACATTGATGTTAGGAAGCTCTATGAAGATGAGCTTAGGAGCAGCCATGTATATAAGGAGAGAATTGCAAAGCTTAAGGCCAGGGTCCAAACACTTGAAGATTAGGTTGCATCTCTTAAGGAGCAACTTGCACAGGTAGAACAGATGGTTGTTCCAGTACGGAGAGAAGGGGAACATGAAAGACAACAACAACTAGCTAAGGATACAATTGAGGACCTAGTACAAATAGAGGATGTGGAAGAAGAGGCATCAGAAGCAAGAGGGATGAGTGTTGATGCTCCATTTACTCAGTAGGGAGTTGATATAAGGACAATTGTCCTTAAAAACATGATGAGTTACATGATTGAAGTGTTAAAAAACATGTCTCAATAGCCTCACAATCTTTATGTTACTTTAAAAAGTGCTAAGCAATTTTGAAATGATGCATTGTCATGGCTATCACCCACATTTAATCTTTAGGGACCATATATTCAATTTCTAGAGAGGCTAATTGTACTAATGGCTAAAAAGCCAGATCTGCCTGACAAAATAATTACACTAAAGGAGGACCTAGAGCTAGTGAAGCAATTGATGGGTTTCTTCACTAGAAAATTGCAAGTTATACAAGGAAAATTGAATATTTTATCTTAGGGAATACAGCCCTATATACCATCAATTTTCGATACTGTCAACACAGTGATAGACTAGAAAGAGTGGTCAACTTCTTTTGATAATATTTTAATCCAAGAGGCTACAATGTCAATTTTTTAAGACATTTCATATATTCATATAATAAATTGATTGATTCCTTGTTTAAGGTAGAAATAGATTTAAATAAGTTCATTGTGGAATCCAAAGCAGTTATGGATGCCAGGTGGACTAAGGCGACTCAGGACTTGCAAGAAGTAAAAACTACAAAGTGGCCCACCAAAAGGGAAACATATGTGTGGGAAGCAGTACGAGAAATTAAAGCTCTACCAGTAGGAAGTAGTTGAGATATTTTGCATACAAGTCAGTGAAGGATAAGGAGGAGAAAAATTAGAGGCTCAACATAAATGTTCTTTTACTACCTAACCTACTCTTTTTTGGTCGATATTTTGGGATAATGTTTTGTATACCTTTTTATTCTCTTCCTCCAAAGTTTTTTGTATCCAGTAACTTTTTTACATGTGTCCTCCTCTCATCTATAGCTTGTTGTAATCCTATAAATGGATTTCCAAGATGAAGATTAGAGGTCAATGATCTATATAATTTTCTCATTTTTCATGTATTATTTTATAGTCTGTCCATTTGTTCTATAGTTATCTAAATGAGTTTAGTTATTTGCATACTTGAATACAAAAAGTGAATATTTAGGGCTTGTGTTTTGTCTATGTGTCATATCGTGAGTTTTCTATTTGGAGTATTAAGATCTGAATGAGAAGGATTTATTCTTAATTATCATTATCTTTGAATTTTTGTCTCTTTTCTCACATATCCATAACTTTGGGACTGAATGAACAAGTTTCATTTAGTTAAATGCAATTCAAACAGTTGTATATCTCTTATTGATTGTTGCTAATTTAAAGAATTAGGTAATTTATTTCTATAATGGATAAGGTTTAGGGTTTGTGAAAAGGACAAGAATCAAAATGAAACTTAGAGTTTAATGTTGACACTTTTAATCACAAGTTGTTTAAAAAGATCCAAATCTACTAATCTTTGACTCTATATCCCAATGGATAAGACATTGGTCCATTTAGAAATTCAAGAATACACTGATGATTTACTTAATTGCAGAACATTCATAACAACAAACCAATTTACCTTTTCATGCATCAAAAACTTAAGTACTAGTCATCACTTATTTGCATCTACCTTTTGGTTATAGTTAGTTACTATTTTCAGAAGGTTTATCAGCAAATTATAGAAGAATATAGACCATTTCTATTGTAAGGAATAATCTTGAAAGAGAAAGTATCAAGTTAATTAGATTAATTTCTTACGTTTTCCCACCTTGGCCTTGTAGAGCCTAAAGTGAAGTGAGTCCTCATGACTCTATTAATGTTGGCCCAGAACTAGGATTTGAACCTGTTGATTATAGGATTTAGCTGATCTTTAGGCTTCCTTCTATCTTTGTTTCCTGGTATTAGGTTTTAAATCTACTTGATATGTTCCATACCAAATAGAACTCCAACACAACCTACAACAACAAATATGAATTATTAATATAATGAATAGTAATGGTATACTAACATTAAAGATGACAAAAATGGCATACCTTAGCATACGTGACATAACTACATTGGATAAACCATTCATAACGTTCAAGTTCACCAACAACACTATAGCCGATAGAAGAGTTGTTTGGGAGCCTTGGTATAGGGGGTCATATTCCTCCTCAAGTATAAGTATATCAAGACCATCTCCATCATCATTATCAAATGCGCTTGTACCATTATTGTGATCATTTTCATTAGTTGCACCAATACCATCTTCTTTAATCATGTCCTCTTACACATTATCATCTTCTTCCATGGGAGCATTATCCTCAAGTTGGATATTCACACCTCCATGTTCCTCCAATTGGAAATCCACATTCACCAATCGATGAAAATCATGGGCCCCTTCATTGTGACCATGTTGCCTACAATGAATTTGGGTTGTTGTGATTAGAATTCTTCAATTCTTTAAGCCCTTATACTTTTTGCAAGGATAGTTACATTTATCAACTTTTCTTTGGAACTAAGACCATAATCTAGAAATTATCTCGTTATTTTATTTTGGGTTTATATTGCTAGGTGTGGTCTTTCTTCACAGGAAAATATATCTACAAAAATATTGAACATGTTGTACGTAATGTTTATAGTTGCACATATGGTTTTGAAAGACTAATTTGGTGTAATTAATGTGTATATCTACAAAAATATTGGACATGTTTTACTTTATGTTTATATCTGCGCATATGGTTTTCAAAGAAAAATTTGGTCTAATTAATATGTATATCTACAAACATATTGGACATGTACTTAATGTTTATATCTACACATATGGTTTTGAAAGAAAAATATGATCACCTCGCTCAAATTCACCCTTGTTATAATCAATGAAAAGTTGTCTGCTTACAATTCTCTTTGTTAATATCCTCCTTTATGTGACTTCATTCTTAATTCTTCTTGAAGATGTAAATTCTTAAATATTTTTTATTTCTTTGGTTTCTGAACTTCATCACTAAAATGCCTAATTCTTGATTTTTGAGTGTTTCGGTGTTCAATAATGGAAAACATGTTTGTTTCACCTTAGACATGAATTTCCTACCATTCCTAAAGGTTTGGGATCATTTGGTGTCCATTAGGATCAAAAATCCAAAAATTTGACATATTTGACAAGAAATTGTAAATATGCAAAAAATACAATTTTGGAAAAGTTGTCAAAAATGTCATTTTGGCCTCCCAATGTTCATAACCATCAAAATTTGGTTTGAACTTATTGGATGAAGGTATTTAAGACTCATTGTGTCCATTTCAAAATTGGTCATCAAGTTGTATGGAAGAATCAATATTTTATGAAGGGAAAGACCTATTTTCTAGAGAAAATTTGTTTTTTATGGCTCTGTACAGATTCATACGAATAGATGATGCACATGTGAAGTTGGATGCCTATGTTACCTTTCATTTTCAATTGATTTGGTTGAATTTGATTGATTTTCGAGGTAGTTATAGAAAATTTTCTGACTGCGGATCTAAAACCCTCATTTCAAGTGGTGGAAGCCAAGAAATGGCCATAACTTGCAATTTCACCATTGGAAACTGATGCCCTTCAGTGAAATGCAATTAGGTAGGATGAATTTTGAGATTTCAAAGGCTTAAGACAAGAAAATCCCATTAACCACTTCAAACTTAATGCCCTAGGCCAAATATGACTATGTATTTATCCTTATATGAGCAAGTAATCAATGAGGCAAGATTGTGGGTCATATTTTCTAGATGGAATAGTTCATTCTTGGTCTGTAGGATGTCACCAAACCAATAGATCAGTTTTATGCACCCAATGGAGCTAGTTCTAGCAAGCCCTAGCCTAATTTCTAACCTATAAAATAAAATCCAGAAAATCCTATAATTGGAAGTAATTGTAGTTTGGATTGTAGTAAGAGTTGTCAAAATAACTCATATTTGGAGAGTTGTTCCCTATAAAATAGGATCCTAAAAATCCTGTAAAATATGTTGAATAAAATGTGTGTGTGTGTGTGTGCGTGTGTGTGTGTGTGTGTGTGTGTGTGTGAGAGAGAGAGAGAGAGAGAGAGTAACATATTATCTTCTGTATAATAATTTTTGAAAAAGTAAGTTTGGTTCTTTCTAAATTTATATCAAGAAGATGAGCCTTAAATATTATTGTCTATTAGCTAGATTGGTTTTTTTGGCTTGCTCTTAAAGTAGTTGTATTTGATCCCAAGCTCTCTTTTCTTGGAACTATTCAGCAACCTCAAAGTAGTTTTATTTTATCTCAAGCTCTCTTTTTCTAGAATTGTTCAGAAACCTCAAAGTGAACATTTAGGGTAGTGAAGCAAGAGGTATGATGTCTATGTAAGCTATGTAACAAAAAAAATCTAAGCTATTGATCAGCACTACTTTGATTGGAGAGTGCAAAGGCTTGTTGCATAGAAAAAAAATGCAAAAAGGATACTTCTCACTTTGAAATGTGAATCTTGAACAAGAATTGGAATAAAATGATAAGACATGGTGAGAAGAAAACAAGACATGACACTCTAAGCCAACCTTTTTGGAAAGTGGGCTAAGAAGTAAAATTGAATAGAGTATCTCATGCTCCAAGTAATAGGTGTTTCTTTTCATCTAAGCTAAGTACTTGAATTGAAACCTTAGCTAAGCTATTCAAAGAATGTAATAATAATAGAAAAGAGCAGCAACATTTAAATCCTCAAATATAAACACAACCCTACAAAATAAGCATAATATTCCATAGTCCTGTCATTGTTGAAATGAGAACCAAGCAATAAGATACTATACAAATTACAATATTTACATAATTTCTTTTGTGTATCCATAAATTCTTAGAAGATAATGCAAATACTCTCTCATACTTCTCATCCATCTCTCTACTTCTGGCATCACTACAAATATGATATAATTCTAAGTATTCAACTATTCTTCAATTGAAAGAGTCTCAAACACAATTCAATTTAAGAAGCTTCACAATTAGAATTATAAGAGTTAGAGTCATGACAACATTAACTACTCTCTTGATATAGATTCTTCATATAATCATGGTGAACTTAATATTAGAAAAGCTTTCAATCAAGCATGATCAAGTGTTAAAATGATACAAACTTCACAAAAAATCAAAGTCTAGGCCAATCATAACCTTAACATAATATTGGAAATAGCATATCGATGCCCATAAAATTCAAACATGGTGTGAATTGCCTACTATATTGTTTTTTAGATCTTCTACATACTTTCATTTTGTAGTTGTTGCCAATTGACCTTTTCTTGTATATGCATTTGTTTTTTCTAATGAAATAGGCATTAATATTAAAAATTCTTTTCAAAAATACAAATATATCACTTAAAAATGTGAGTAAAGCTAGGCATTAATATATCAAGAGAGAACCTTAATCATCATATCCAAAGACAAAAAAATATAATAAGTAGCAAGAGCTAAAGCACTAGTTATCGAGGGTGAGTCATTGTCATCTAGTTGTCAGCTAAAGTAATTTATAAAACATTCAATTTAGAATATGATCTTAGGGCTTTATTTACCTAGCATCAATATCTTCAAGAATAATTTTTTGAAAAACTCTTCTTTATACATACTACAATTGTCTATGGATAGCCATAAAAAAAATCAAGTATATTGATAGGTAGAGTGGAAGAACTTAGAGAATACCAATGATCCACGAGTCAAAGAGAAAGGAGGTGTAGTGGTGATTAAGATAATGAATGATAAATATGAACAACTAACTGAGCTTGTGGGGATTATTAGGAATATGATCACCAAAGTCTAAAGGGGGAAGAGAAGAAATTTAATTTGAGGTTTAGGAGGCAAAGGCAATGGAGGAGAAGTATTTGAATTAGTGTAATTGTCATTTATTAGTAAGGTAAATAATGATACTTTCATGAAGAACATATTTGAAATAAGTTGAGGAAAATGCATTAAAAGATGCACAAGGGAAAGCTAGAGCTAAATTCTATGTAGAAAAACAAAATCCTTAAAAAAATAGACCTCACTGTAGACTAGTCATATCTAAAGAACATTATTTCCTTCATAAATATCTCCTAAGGTCAACCTTTAGACAGATCAAAATCTGATCAAATTTGAGCATAGAAGGTATAGAAATAATTGTACGAGATGAAATTAACCTTTATGAAAATCCTAACCTTTATCAAATTGGTTTTGGGTCTTGTTCTCGATCAACTGAATCAATAGCTTCTACCACTAGTAATAAAACTACTAGATATGGCCCATTGTTTTTATAGGCACCTAGAACCAAATATGATATGGCCCTACTATCCTCAAATCTGATAATGGATTTTCTTGATCCTGATTTGAATAGGAGTTGGTACCCTTGGTTGCCTACTCTCGTAGCTAGCTACTTAGCCACTCTGATAATGCCAAAAAATTTCTCACATGACATGTCCTAATCTCAAACACTAGTATAAAACTTCTCACAAATCTAATGCCCTAACAAGGGATATCACTAAAAAATGGTACACATCAATCAATGCTGGAAAAATAATGGTTTTGCTAGCAATTCAAAATAACCTACTAAGAAATATATTGAACGGCAAGACATGTTTAGTGTCGAATCTAACTAATACAAAATTAATTGAGTTAAAATTGTTAGCTGAGTGATCAACACTAACCTGAAATGGCTCTCACGCAAACTATCGCCAAACAATGCAAAATGCATCTCCAAGTTTAGTTCCCCAGAATTCAAGCCTCCAAAGCATGTAGACCTCCATATTAGCTCTTGCCCAAAATGCCCAATTGTGAAATAAATCTCACGCACACCTTTTCTTTTCTTTTTTGTTTATGAGCCTGATTTGGTCAAAAATTTGACCAAACTGGGCTCATAAACAAAACAAAAAAGAATTGAACAAGACAAAAAAAAGGCCTTGGTCAAAATTAAAGGTCAAAAATTGACCTCAAATGTAGTAGTGTATCTAGAATGAAACATTATCGAAATCAATGATCTAGAATAATTTATGTTCCTTACTTTTCCTTTCTGCATTTTCATTGGCCTTCTCTACTTTAAAATCATATAACAATCAATACACTCTTACCAATAAATGTTTTCAAATATTTTTCTCGATCTAGGGGAATTTTCTTTCCCTCTTGGTATGATTGTTACACATAGTTTTTAGTGCCAATTCAAACATTCAGTTGTCCTTTGTTTCACTCGGTAAATTATTTGTTCTAACTTGGGAGAAATGTTATCACTCGGTGATAACTCTACTTATAATTGCCTTGGTCAATAATTTCTTTGCTCAAAAAACATAGACTGACTCGGTAAATACTGAGCTCAGGTATAATTGTAAACTCATTCATCTCATCCTTCATTGCTCAGTGATTATAAGGATTTGGTGATAGTGTTCACCGACTAACACATTCACTTCTTCTTCTCTCTTTTTGACATTAATTAGAAACATATATATATATATATATATATATATATATATATATATATATATATATATATATATATATATATATATATATATATGGGAGTAATAGAATAGACCTTACTAGTAAAGCTTGAGCTAGTCATTTTTCCTAACTAACATTCCTTGCATATTGCATTATCGGGTTTGGCCAAAATAGGCATTCCTCTAACACTTTTCTTCTTACTAACTCTAACCAAATTATCAAAATTTACATGACAAAGCCTTTTATGCCACAACCATCATTCTTCCACTTTAGCAATCAAACAATGTCCAAAAGAAGTATTAAACTTAAAAAAATTACCTTTTATATGTTCACTAGCAGCAATCAATTCACCAGATCTTCCTAATATCTTGCATTTTCCATCACTAAACTCAAATCTAAATCCTTTATTGTTTCACTAAGTTACACTCAATAGATTATACTTTAATCCATCTACCCAATAGATATCTTCACAAGTAATGTTATCAGTAAGAGCAATAGAACCTTTACCTTTTATTACATAGGGAGAACCATTTCCAAATCTCATTGAGCCTCCATCACAATCTTCCATCGTAATGAATTTATCCTTATCTCTAGTCATATGATGTATCCATCCACTATCAATTATTGAGTCATTTTTATTGTTTGCACTTGATATTAAATATTTTCTTCAGTGTCTTCTTCCTTATTCGTAGAGGGATCTTCTTTCACAGCAACAAACACTATTTCCTCTTTTTTTTTTTCCATCAGAATTGTAGTCATTATCTTTTTTTTTCTCAGCTATGTAGCACATTTTCTTGCTCTCTTTTTTGAAGTTCTTGAATTTCTTGAATTTTTCCTTCTTTTCTTCCTCATTTTCCTTTTTGGTTTTATTAGGACACCTATGTGCAAAGTGACCTATTTGTTTGCAATTTCAACAGATAAGACTCTTTCGCATGTATCTTCCTTGTCCTTAAGGAAATCTCTTATCTATTAAAGTATCAAGTTATTCCAACTCTTTCTCTTAAACAACTAAATAGTCATAGTTCTCTGAAATATAAGAAACAAAATTTCCTTTCCTAGATGAACTAATATTCAAGGAAGCTTGAAAAGTAGTTTCAACAGCAGGTTGACTATTGTCATAATTACTCAACTCATATGCATCTATCTTACCAATTAATGAATCTAATGTGACTTTATTTTAATAAATTAACCTTATCACTTGAATAGAAAAATATCTAATTGCATACCTCTATGTAACAATTCTAAGAAATTTTCTTACAACTTCATCACCTTCAATTTTTCCTCCATCTTCTCTGATAGTAGCAACAAATTCTTTTATCCTTGATCTATACTAAGAAATGGTGTCACCTTCCTGCATCATCATCTCATTATATTTTCCTCTAAGACTTTCAACTTTGTCCTTCAATACATGTTCATCACCTCCATGTACTTTTAGTAGTTTATCCTACATGTCCTTAGCATTATCCAAAACCTTGATGTCAACATATTCTTATTTATTCAAAGCAGATGCAATCTCTATCATTACCAAGTTATGAACTAGTCATTCTCTTGTGCTATATGTAGTAGGGGTTCTAGTAGGTGGCATGTAGTTTGTAGTTAGATATTGAATAGTTGTGTCTAAAAGACCTAATAGGGGCACCTTCATCCCATTTTCCCATGCGTCAAAGTCATCCATGCTCTTATTGAATTTAGGTGTGTCCTTCTTATACATTTTGAGATTTCTGGCCTTATTTATTTAAGCCTTCTTGAATTAGGGAACCAATGCTCTAATACCATTGCAACTATATGGTTTATTATTGAGAGAAGCGAGGGGGATGAATCAGTAATCACCAACCCAATCAAAACTATTGGTCCAATAAACTTAATCAAGAAAATTTATCACTTAAACCTCTTTAACTTCTCATGAGCATTATAAGTAAAGTAAAGATTAATCAACATGCAACACATTAAAAAAATCCAAATAATTATAGCACTAGATATATCTCATGAAAACCTTATTAGAGTGAAAACCATAGTGTGAGAATGATGCTTACAAATATTTGTACTCTCTTAAAATACATTATGTTAGGAGCCTACCCAAGTAAGAGTTACAAAAGTATTGTTAGTTTCTAATCGGATTAAGGGATTTCCCTAAAGACTTGTTAGGATCTTATATCTTGTTGGGAGTAAACTTGTTAGAATATCTAAAACACCCTTTTGATAATGTCACCTAGTTGGAGGATTTTGTAAAGACCTATTAGGGTCACCTGATTAAGGGATTTTTCTGCTACAATGGTTAGAGTGTAACAAAGAAGAAATGATTTGTATTTTACACTATCTCTACTAAATCTGATCCTATAAAGCTCCTTAATACACCAACATACTATACTTGATCCTCATTATTGATCACACTCAACTCCATGTCTTCCCCTGTCATCGAAACCTTCTCCAACAATCTAATCTACTACATTATCCTATCACGATAATAAAATTCTTCATTTTCCTTTCTTAAGTAGAATCTCTTCAAACACAAATTCTAAATCTAAATCCATCAATCCAAATTAACCATAACAAATTTGACCATCCATATTATCTTTTTTTGACCTTGTTGGCCTTGCATTCGATCTTTACCTCAAGATTCTTTCCATCTTTGTAAGTTGTTTTGACCTTGTAGAATCTTCCTCGAATGTATTACCTCAATCTTTCTGTCATTTCCTTTCCTTAAATCACACCTCAGTCTGGAAGGTTGTTAATGAAAATCAAACTTTCTAATAATAATTCAACTTTACAATCGTGTCATGAATCTTTGCTAATTATTTATTAAGCAATGATAAGCATTCACTATATTCTTGTTTACCTATCATTTTTTTGTACTAATAAAACTTCTCTTTCCAATTTACCAATAAGACTTAGTTTACCAATAAGAATTTTCTTTTACCTATCCACTATCCAATTTACCTATTTAACTTTTCTTGTTTTCATCTCTTCCAACTAATCAAATCACCTTTACTTGTACTCATTATAGGGTATTATCTTAATAATATTCCATAAACATATTCATGAACCATATCCAATAATAAACTTTATGGATTTAATAGATCATTCAATTGTTCATCATTGACTATCTCAACTTTTATCAAGTTTGATTCTTGTCTTCATAGCTTACTCTAATCTTTATGTAAATGGGTTATATCATAGAATTATAATCTATACTCACCACTTAACATTTTGTACAATAGAAACACTTGAATCATTTTGTAACTTACTCATTCTTCTCATGAATAGGCGATAACATGTCAAAACACTTAGTCAAATAGCTTGACATCAATGACAATAATATAAAAGATTATCGTGTTAATAGATTATCATGTTATATTATGTACTCAATCATCATCAACATTACACCAACAAACTCCATCATCCAATTAACAAAATTAATTAGTTATGCCAACACTTAAATTCTCAAAACTCTTAAGATCTTTACTCCTCTTCAAAATTAGCTCACACTAAATATTCAAAAATTGTTGTATCAAAACCCTTTGGAAATATGACTAGAATATTTACCTACATTTCCAAATCCCTAGCTATGTAAAGCTCCATACACCCCTTCAAACCAAGGGATTCATGGATTAGTTTCATTTAAGCTATTTGAATCAATTGGATTAGGATCAAGACAAAATTAAGGTCATTAAAAAAATTACTAACCATTCTTCCCTTGTGAATCCTCACTTAGAATATATTTATTCCAAACTAAACAAAATAATTTATTTGGTCTCACATATTTAACAAAATGTACAATGAGCTATCTTGGCATATCAAATTCTAGGTGCATTCTCTTAATGATTTCTAATAATGTAGATTGTATACGCATTCTTGTCATGAATAAATCATGTAAAAATGTGAGATTTCCATCTTGTTGGTAAATAGATTGTTCGTCTTCTTCTTCTTTAACTCTTAGATGCCCAAATTCGTGAACTATATCTAGTTACAATAGTGGGAAAGTTGCCTTTAAAAGACTAACTTTCCTCTGAATTATTAGGTACAGCTCCCTATTGCAGATTTATGATGAATTATGTTTGTTCCTAAATCTAAAGCGGGGTATGTTCTTAACCCAAGAATAGGAGAGGTAAATCGAGCCAAACTTATACAGGATTTAACTCAGGCAAGAAATGATTTCAGAAGATTAATTAAGTTTATGAACTCGCACATCTTATGAACTCATAAGACTTAACAATTCAATAGTGTATACTAACTAATATTAAACTTATTAGAAATAAACTAATTATAGAGAAATAAAGATTAACTTGAAGTAAAACACCTAAAGGATCTCTCCTGAACCTACAATGACAATATTTATCAAATTCAGCTCGCTGTCTCAAAACACGGGAATGAAACTCTGTTAGTTTCTTATTTTAATTCAGATAAGAGAGAAAACATACAATTAACATCTAATAGAATGGAACAAAAAATAATTGACACAAAATACCATTCAATTGACTCTACAACATCCAATATTTCACACCAAAAATTAGGCGACCTTTTATTAATCTTTCATTCCAATACATATAGGATTTTGAGATGACTATTACAAAGGAAGCTTAATCAGTTCATCTCTTCAAAAATAAAAAATGGAAAGGAGCCAGTTTGTCCATGACAATGATTACATCAAAATATGAAAGAGGTAGAATATGAATCACTTCACCTTCTTTCCCTTTTCTGTTTTTGTCCAATAGGCCTTAGCTGCTAGAATGATTGGAATTAATTCTTCATGCCTATGAACATGTACATTAATATATCTCAAGAGCCATTTAGAATTCTCTCTAGCCAAATCTTTGACATCACTTAGTCAATCTTGTATTTCCTCCATGGCCACGTGCACACATCCACCAAGTTTTTGAAGCTCATAAATTATATTCTGGTGACTGGAAGATATCCCCGTTAGACTATCTATGTAATTGGATAAGTTTGATTGCATGATGGCTACTCCAATTATTCCTTTTCCTTGTCCACTATTTTGCGATTCTATATGCAAACCTCTTAGGAGCTCATAATTTCTATCTTGATCTTTCTTCACTTTAGCTTCAGTTTCCTTAAGCCCTTCTTCTAATGCCAAGATCATTTTAGACTTGAACTACATGCTCTAAAGCCATTCAAATAAGGGCTCATCTCCTTTAGCTAGATCTTTGCTTCGACAGCCTCCTTAGTCTTCATATGAGTGATCATCTTCAACAAAGAGACACAATCTTCACTCTTTGTTCTCTCTGCAGCCAAGGTGGCTCTATTTGATGAAATGTTATATTTCTCTATTTCCAGCCTCAACATAGCATTTTCAATTTTTTCTATAATGGAGAGTCCCTCCAACTTGAGTTTCTCACTACACTCTCTACCAATCTGCCCAAAGTGTTTGTCTTCTTAGAGCTAAGAGATGAGCACTTGAACATTTGTAGTAGTAGGATCACTAGTAATAGGAATTCTAGAGATACTTGCCAATAGGTTGACCAATTGCCTGATGAAGCCATTTAGTTCTTGTATCTCAACCTTCATCCTAACCTTTGACAATTTAAGGCTTTCCAACTATCCTTCAATCACCTCATTTGTTGACTTCCATAAGCCAACCTTGGTATCATGTCTACCTTCCTTGAGATCCACTGAATGCAAGGTAAAATCATCAATAGTCATATCCTCAATTCTTCCTTCGTTGGTAGGCTTTGCTATCTCCATTGTTAGAAGCCTTGTTTCACAATCTTATCTAAGAATGGACAAGGTCTTCTGCTTCTTGACCTTACTCAATGCTGATCTAGAGTGGACAGTAAGAGATAAGGTATCTTTATTGGGAGCTCCTTTATCTTTCCTTTTTCTCTTCCTATCTAGAATATCCTCCAACCATGAATCTATGCCTATCACTTTGGAGGTCATCCCAAGGTAGTCAATGCTAAACATCTTCCTCTTGACCAGAGTGATTTCTTTTGTGGTCGAAGAGAAGGGATTCTTTGGAGCCTATAAAATGAGCTTTGAAGAATCTTGGCCTTTCTCTGCCTCTGAAGTCTTATGTGCTACCTCATCACATTCAGTGGATTCACTATCACTACTTCCTCCATCTCCTAAGTCCACTACCTACACTTGAGGACTACTCGGCTAGAGAAGTGTGGCACTTACAGATGGAACTGGGCTACTATGAGGCGAGGGGGCTAGAGTGATCACACCATCTTTTAGATCCTTCACTTTCTTCTTCTCAGCTTCTAGTTGGGTTCCAATCACCAAGAGGGAGCCATCTTGACAAGTTTTAGCTAAAGGAACATTTTTTTTGGGAGGTTGATCACCTCCGCTTGATGGTTGAGTTGGTCCTTGAGTGATAGCCAAGGTTACACCTAATGTGCCACCTTGAGAGGAAGAGGTTGCTACAACTGTTGGAGAAGCTTGAGTAGATGTGTTTTTACTTTGACTCCTTCTGGTTGTGGTCCATTCGACCCATTTCCTAGTCCTCTTGATAATCCAAGCCATCATTATATCTAGCTCCTCTCCTACATCTTAATCAGGTTTGGAGCTAATTGGAGTACCTCTTAGCTTGGTTAGATAGGTGTTACTATACATATTTTGACCATCATCTTCTACTCCTTCAACATCAATATTAACTTTATACACCTTCACTTGATCCACTGTCAACTTGGCAAAAGCATGATTACGGCTCTTGAACTCATCCTTGCAATCAGCCTAGTAGTCTTCAATGGTAGTGATATGTTTAATTACACTTCCAATCTGCAATGCTTCCCTTGCATATCCATTCAGATCAAACATGGGCCTTAAGACTTCATACATCTCCAATTTATATTTCATTTTGAATACTTTTAGCATGTTCTTTGCATCAGAATGGGACTCACAACTGAAAGCTCCCACCTTCATAGGAAACTCATACCCTTTCTTCTTCAAACTCTCACTCAACACGTTCACTTAGATTGATTTCCGCACGATCTCAATCAGCACAATCATATCGCTAGGATACCTTGGCAGCTTCAAGGGGAAACCATCAAAAGCTACAAGATGCAAATACGAAAAAGGATGAGAATTGAATGAAGTAACTCTCAAAATGGCTAATGGCTACTATGGCTTCAAGGCCGAATATCCTTTCTAGACATCCCTGTAGCTCCTTGCAAATTCTCATGATGAATGCATCATTAACTCTTATATACTCTACATAACTATTTTCCAATTGTAGACATGGATAGAACTCATAAGACTTCACATCATCAGAAAAAATTTCTACCCTTGGGAGGCCTGGCCATAATTGTAAAGAAGCTAACATGTAAATAAGGAAGGAGGACATATAGAATGTGTTGTAGAATTTTGCAACACTAAGAGCATTGGATAGAATCTCACTTACCTCGTGAGCCCAATCAATATATTGGGTATCAAAGTAGATGACTTGCACCAAAAAGAAATATTGCTCAACAAAGTTTAAAGCTTCTACCTCATCTTTCAATCTATGCAAGAGGACCAAGATGTTAACAATCTTAGGTTTGATATTAGTCCCAAACATAGTCTTAGGAACCTTACTCTTGGCGCTCTATAGTTTTTAGAACCATGACTGCATGATTTCCTTTCTCCAAATCATCTTCTTCGTGGAGAACTCAATAATGGCTCCTCTGAATGTCAAATCCAAAAATTCTTCTTGTTTTAGAACTCATAGGAAATTCACCATAGTTTGTCTATCAATGGAGATCAACACTATATCATTTGGTAACACAATTTGCCTTGTGTGTCCATGTTGTAACAATTTATACATAATTCATAGATTAACTCTGGAGCTTGAACTGCAACTAGAAAACTAGTTGCTTTGACCAACCCGTATCCTCGAAGCTTCTCAATAATGGGATGGATTGGCTTCAACCTCACTCTCTTCTGAAACTCTTGCATGTCATAGAAACGAAGAGAAGTATCCATGAAATTCTATAGTGAAGACTTAATTTCATTCAACCTGTCGAAACCTGCAAATTGAGTTGCCATTCTATTTGAAAATGAATTTTGAATCCAGAAAAAGAAAAGAGTAGCAAATGCATAGATACCCATTTTTTCCAAAAGTTATGCAAATTAACAGAATAACAGTTCAAGAAAGAGAGGTAGTTTGTGTAATTGTTCATGTTTCCATTTATATAGGAGCTTCAATTCATCCATTGATCTTCAGAATTCGTGCCACACAAATGAATTAAAGAAGAGATCTATTGAAATAGTAAATGCATGGTTTAAACAGATATCTTGGTGTCTTTTCACTATTTTGTTGGCCCAACGGTAACTTTCTATCTTCCCATACTTACTTTCCCATTTTCCTTTAAGTTTTGGGAAGTTACCAATGGAGTACTTTGTGGGAAAATATCCACTGAGTTGAATTCTAGCACATATACTCTTTCCTATAGTTATTAGATTCTTTCTATTATCATCTTGAGAAGTCTTATGCACAAATTATTGGTCGAATCTACTTATTAACTTGATTTTCTTTAAAATCTGAGAAATTGACTTCGTGGGTTGAAAACCTGCGGAGGAGAAGACAATTTCCATTTCTCTGCCCACGCTTCCTTTTCAGTTTACCTTTAGACTATTGTCTACTTTGGGCTCAAAATTTTCTAAAAGGAGTATGAAAAATCATTAGGGACCCACCTTTTGTTTCCTTTCCTTTAGAATTACCTTTTGCGAAAAACTAACTTCATGGGTTGAAAACCCACCGAGGAGAAGTTAGTTTTGAGTTTTCTGCCTAGAAGAATATGAGAATTTTGACAGATCTTGAACATTTTCTGAGTTAGATAATCATAAAGGGAACATGAATTTTCCATAGGGCACCTTACCGTTTTCTTATTTTGATCCAAATGCATCATTTGGTGCTCTTCGTGGGAAGTCATCTTCATGGGTTGTAAACCCGCCAACGAGAAGATGAAGTCCAAATTTTCAGAAGCTTTTGTTCTTATTGAGAAAATGATAGACCGTAAGTAGATAGAACTCTTGTAAATTATCTTTGTTATGAGCAACGTGAATCTCCATCGGATTAGGCACTAAGCTACCCGTATGATCAAATCAACACAAAGGAAGAACCACCAGCTATGAAATATGGAGAAGGGGAAATGGAGAAATCTGATGGAGACTCATTCCACCTAAGGGGGCTTAGACTTAGACTCAAACACAAATATAAATTCACTAAGACACAAGTAATCACTTTTATTACTCAGGTAGAGGATGAAAAGTGGGGCAACACATCTTTTGGAAAGACCCTAAAAGATTATCATTTCTATTAAGAAGACATTCTCTATATTCAAAGTAAAGATTGGGAATGTCAATCCAAAATAGAAAAGTAAATCAAAAGTAGAATCATTAACAAACTTGGAGACCAAATTGCAATAGTGAAGATGGAATTCTTGTTGAAAACAACATGAGACTAATCACTTCATCATTGAAAATGACTAACACCTAGACCTAATGAGTGCTAAGTATTCCACTTATTCTCATGAGAGATGGATTTGTGTTGAATCACTACTCATGAAATATGGGTCAAAGAGTTTGACTAAAAGACTACATAGTTAAATCCTAATAGAAATATCACAAAATGACTAACACACTAGGGGAAATAAATCATATTTCTTTGTTACTTTTTTCCATTCTTAAGAGCCCATTTTTGAAATGGAGAAAAGGGGATATCTAAGGTTAAACATTAATGACCACCACTTTCTTTTGCTAATCAAATATTTGAGAAGTTCTCTTCGAGTCAACAATATCAAGAATTGAAGAAGAGCAAACTTTCTTTTTTCACTAATTCAAAATATTTGTAGTTTTTTATTTCTATAGAACCCATTTGATCATTCTCCCCAAGAAAACCCCTTCAACACTGATAGATTTGTCATGCTCATTGTCATGTCCCAATTTTAATATAGAATTTTAATAATAATTGATAATATAATATCATTAAATAAATAATGATGATAAAATCACACTAACATTACTATACAAATAGAAAGATAAGAATTTTATTTTTTTTAATTCTAAAATGGCAAGCTTTGCGATATATACAAAAACTGTGAAAACAAACTCTAACAAGTTCGCAATTCTCCAATCACTTCTAGAAGACTCCCCTGTATCAGAAAAAAAATTCATCTATTGGGCAATTTCACAAATCACAAACATACATTCTTGGATATCAATGATCTATCTTGTATATCAAGACTCTAGATCTATCCTATCACTTTGTGAATCAGACATCTACATCAAGACTGAATCTCATACTCGACCAATCCCTTCCTGAAATCTGCAACCCTATGATGCTAAATCAAGAATTTACATGACTCCTTGAATCACAAACAAAATATACCAAAACATACAACCTAAAAGAGGTTGCATCTGGATCTATGCTCTTTGTTCACAAACCATAGAAGATTACAAAAAATCATAAATAGGAGACAAGAATCAGACTGAAGATAAACTCATTGCTGCATTTTATTAATTTCCTTGAAACAAATATATAAAGGATGCATGAAACTACTTATAAAATAACTGAATAGATCAAAACTATCTCTATATTTTTATCACTGTTTTTCATACAAGAAAGAAATGTTGGGCATAAATGGCAAGATCACAGCTAGAGCTCTGCTCAATAGTCTGAAAAACAACCAACCATCAACAACCATAAAGAAAGAGAAGAGAAGAGACTAAATAGAATGAAAGCAATTTTGGATCTACTATGATGTTACCATTTTTCCACTTAAAGAACTTCAATCTGTTGTTGTAGAACTTCTCTCTTCTCTCTTCCCTCAATTGAAAATCAGATCTCATCTTTGTTGTTGAAGAAAGCTTGAAATTGCCCAAATGATGAAGAAAGAACCAACTACAAAAGATGCCAAATCTGCTACTAAAACAAGAGCCAAAACACTCACTAAACGTGTGCAAAGGAAAAATAACACCTCTAGGAATATTTCCCCCAAATCTGAAGCCAATAAACCTCTCTATTTGCTTTCAAATTGAACCTGAAACTCCATTATGAAAAACACTTGTTCTAATGATAATGCCCCTATTTTCACAAACCTGCTTATAACTTCTGCCTAGTTAAACTTGCACATAGTCTAACTGCAGATTTGAAAACTTCATCTTTTCCCCTTTCCAACGGTATATTACACTCCATATTTTGGCAAAAAATAAGGCCCCGGGTGTGGGGTTGAAAATTCTGTCCCTTGACCATGAACAGACATTTTTTAATGTTGTAAATTTTAACAGGCTGAACTATACAATATAATCAAATTTTATTTAAAATTTTAAAATCTGAAGGTGAGCGCTCAGTTTTGAGAGACATTTGATTTTAATATCATAGAGTTTCATATTTTAAGCCACCTACCATTTGGCATCTTTATTTGCCAACTCACCCGAGCGGAACCCACACAACCTTAGGCGTAACTTTGGAAGATTGAAATTTTTGCTTCCCGATCTCATGAATTTCGTGTAACTTTGGCTTCCTGATCATATCTTCCTGACTCTAATTCTTCCTCTTCCTGAACTCATGAACTTCACATCACATAGCTTCACAATGTTGAAAATTTAGCTTCCCGACCATACGCTCGGGTGTAATTTTGTAACAATATATTTTTGGTCTACCGAACTTATGAATTTTTGTATCGTTGTAACTCCAAATTTCAGATTTCCAAACTTACAATGACCTCCGGAGTAAGTTCCATGTCAGCTTCTTCCTCAGTCTGTGTGATGTCAATCAAAATCACCCCTCAATGTGCATCAAGCTGATCAAGTGCGCCCACGAGTAGCATTGTCTTAGTGTCTTAAGGGGGAACTCTTAATCCTTTCTTTGACTGCTTCACAATAAAACACTTTAAAATATCCTTGGGCAATGAATGTGGGCAAATATTTTTGACAATAAATCAAAAACCTGCCTTACACCCTTAACAATAACTGGGGTTTTGTAGGCAGACATTGAAGAGTCTGCAGATATGAGGCATCCATGCTCTCATTCAATAAAGTCTATTTATATCTCCTTCTCGATGAACCCTGTCGGGCTTCTTTCAATCGTCGAATGCAACAGCAGAGGAAAACATTGATGACTATCTCAAGAGTGTGTGTGGGTATCACAGTTGGGTCCATTTCGTTTCATACACAAGCTGACAATCGCTATCCAAATTGGAAGGCTATTCGGTCAATTCTGACAGAGATCTGAAGCTAGAAACTCAGTGTCAGTCCGCCGAGAGAAACTTTGATTGCTTCCCGCGTAATCCTTTGCAAGGTACAAAATTTTCAGTGAAGAGAACAAGATAGAGAAGTGTTCGTTTGTGATAATAGGTAAGGGAGATCGACAGCCTCAAGCATTCCATGTTCCACATAAACAAGAGCTATAATCTCCTCCCTCCATTTTTTATAAATGTAGATAAGAGGCCAGACGTCAGTGATTATTCCTTCATATAGGTAGCCTTGGTTTCATTGTCCTTTTTCAACCTTCCTCGTGTTATTGGGGTTCCCTGCAAGATGTGAAGTGCAATAAGGTTAAGTCCATTATAATGGTCGTTGAAAGCTTTGCATAGTGGGGGTTCTCAAAAATTTGGAGGAAACAATGGAAATGTGAGATAGGTGCTCAAACAACTCCCTCGATCTCTAGTATATGATGGCCCAAAAGGAAACAATATGCCAATCTAAGGATCATCTCCTTTTTATGTCCTTTATTAATCCCACATACCAATTTGATTTGCAATGATAATAAGGTGTATTAAACTTATATGACTCAACAACATTCATGTTTCACCCACTTTAAAACTATATCTTTCTTTACCATCTTTAGTACATCTCTTTTGCGAGACTCAAAATGCCTTCATATACATTTCATCTTGAATTTATTGTGTGATCATCATCAGTAGTCAAACTCCCCATTTTCCTTTGTACATTATGCATATTAGCTCGCAAATAACCATTTGATATCTATTTATGATGCATACACACCAAACTAATATAATCATCAAAGTCACTATGAAGTCTCTCAAAGATTTTCAAACCTCATTAATGTTGTGTCAGTCTGATGAGTTAGTCGAGCCCCAAAGTGGGTCCGGCTAAAAAAAAACTATTTTCAAACGATTGATATTTCATGTTTATCTATTCAACTCCTCATATTGATCAAATTTAAATTAGATCACTATTTAATCACTTTAAAACTCATTTTACACTTAATGCAGATTGTGATTTTCTGTCTAGAAGCCTCTGAAATTAGCTTTAAAAATTGACTAAAATAAATGGCCTGGCCCTGAGATCTGACATATCTATTCTCTGATTCACATTCTTTTACCCTATCAGATTTCGTGTCATGATGACATCTAGGTCAAAAGATACTGACCATCAAATTTTCCTTCTTAAAACTACCTAAAAACAAATATGTCAAAAAACAATAAAGTGTGTTTGGTTTTGGCTTTGAAAATAGATCAAATGATCACTTGAAGGTACAAAAATTGAGGCGTTAGTTTATTGTCACAAGGAGAGTATAAATATATGATTTTGGCTCATGAGAAATAACTAGGTGAACTTGGCAAGTGGTCAAAGTTGGGTACTTGGATTTGCAGAACTGGGAACATTAGCAAAATAGTGATTTTCACAAACGGAATAGACATGTGAAAGTGGGCAGATGGGTTGGTCAAGACTTGAAAATTGGTACGATTGAAATATTTTCTAAGTAGAACACATTGGTACAATCTATTTGCTCTCATCTATCACAGATTTAGAGTTATGACATCCCGAACAGGGTTACCGATCAATGTGCACTTTTTGACACAAGTAAAACTTTATAAATTGCATTTGGAATCACATTTAAAAACTAGTCAAATGGATTCATCATAGGCTCAAATATGGAACATAGAAAGTGTTTAACCCCTAGAATACAATGCAAAAGGGATTTTCTCATTTTGGTAAGTTGGGTCAAATTTATAACTAGTCAAGTAGGGCTTCTCGAAATTCTAAGAAATATGCATCAGCATGACAACAGTAAACAACCAACTTTGAGGGATTCAAGACCTAGTCAAAACATATCAAAATGATCTAAATGTGAAACGAAGGTTCTCTGATATGCATACTAAACACTTCCAAAGCGTTGAGTCGTGAAATTGAACTGGGTGCAAGATATTCGATTGCAAACTAGGCTTCATGTTGTTGTTTGACACTTAAGCAACAATGTAGATCTGAACAATGCTCAAAATGATGCTTCACAAAATGATTTGGAATGACAATTTACAAACATAGGGCACATGCATATATTGAATGCAATATGTTAGAAACATAAAATACTTCATAGGCCTCAAAGTGACAGTCGAGTACACATGTATGAAAACCTCTTATATGGGCTTAATTTGACTCAAAAGTTAGAATGGTACTCAAAATCAGGGCTTCAATTTTGAGTCCTAACTGATTTTATGGCAGATAATCTCATAAGAAGATGTTCAACAGGTATACCTGCCACCCAGAATGCACCCTACAAAGTAATTATTCCATAAAGTCACGCATACATAAATACATAAAATATTATTATTATTAATCACATACGTACTGATAATTGTTAGATGGAATGTCAAGATCTAGGTCCTCTTTCCTATTAGAGTGGGCCTGAAACTAAAAATTCTAATCTAATTAGATGTTTGAAGGACTTTTGTGGTGATTAGGTAAGTATATCTCATGTCTCTAATTGTTTGATCTATATTTATTGCCAAAACAAATTTATTAAGGATGATTCCTTTCAATTATGTATTGTTTCTATAAAGGTTTCTCTATTAAATTCATTCAATGGGAACTAAATTTTCATGAATCTTTGGCTAGGAAACATCAAGATCCTATATGGGTAATTATTAAATCGATATGTTCAAAACTTAATCAAATTGAAATTCTCAAATGCATTGGCTTTGCTATAGGAGAACTCATTGGAAAAGAAGTGAATTTCTTAAATAACAATGATATTAAGTTGTGTATAAATTTGGAGATACGTATCTATGAACTCAAACCTATTAAAAGCATAACTAATAGATAAATTTATGAATTAAAATATACAAGATTTGAAGGTCACATAAAAGAAATTATCCAAATAGATCCAATCTAAACAACTAATCTCAAACACTTAGCATTGAACTCATCTCTAAGAGAAATCTTTCCAATGATATCTATAAGAAATAAAAATATTAAAAAGAAGGATAGATCATAAAACATGGATCTATTAAATTATGAAGGAAAGATAGGAAGATTTATTAACAATGCAATTTCCTACAATAAGATCAATAAGGAAGGTGACATAAGAGAAGAAATAGAGGAAGGGGAAATAATAGCTAGTGAAACAAATTTTAAGGATACACTTTAGAACCAAGGCCATCAAGTAATCATAAATCATATAGTAGAGAGTAATGATCACCAAGAGGAATTGGGAATGTATATGATGAATATTATCAACATTGAAGAAAATGTTCAAATAATGCAGTAGTGTGAATAATGAATTCTACAAAATCTATTTATTGAGGATATCAAAAGGAACTTGATTAACTAAAAAAGGTTGACAAATGGGATATTGTTAATTCAAAATGACATCAGTGATCAACTTATACTATGGGAAGAAGCCTACAAGGATCATAACCAACTCATCAATCTGACAAAGTTAGTTAAAAATAGAGCATAGTCTAATATAAGGGAGACAAGATCAACGAAGATCATAAGAAAGGAGGAAGAAGAAAGCAATAGCAACAAAACTAAAAAAATTATATTAAGGAAGGAAACTAGTATAGAAAATCCTTCCACTACAGTTCAGGAAATTGGCTAGTTGAAATCCAAACAACAAGAAATGGACAATCTTGAAAAATATCCCTTAATTAAGAATCATAAATATATGAAGGATGGTAAGTTCTTAGATTTAGAGTATGATATTTTGGAAAAGAAAGATTATTTCCAAGATGAGATTCAAATTATAGAGGAAGGTGATCCTTTAAAGGCACAAATAGATACCAAAATTGTGAATAAGTGCAATGGAAACACAGAAAACACATCACAAGCAACAAGAACTATTGATGAGCATAGTGCTCTACTAAACCAAAATATTATTCAAAAGATCCCATCATAATTAACTCCTAATTTTAAGGGGAAAGGATTAGTTGTATCTCCCAACAATACAGGGAATATTATAATCAATAATATATTGGAAATCAACCTTTCCCCTCTAGAATTATCAATCCAATTGGAGCATATCATATTCAAGAAAAGAGAAAAAGAGGTCAAAAAGAAATCATATAATTTTTGGCAAATGCCGCAAAATGGGAATGATCCATTTGATAATAGTGATTTACCAAACAACCAAGATGAAATGGAGAAACATAGCTAAAATCTTATTCTGTTTGAGGTAGAAACTTTTATGAATGAGAGGAGGACAAATATAGATGAAGACTCAAGTCAATACAAAGAATTCAAAAGAATGGCAAATATAAAGATAAACTCAAAAGAATTATGGGAGGACTTTGGGATGCAAGATCAAAATGATGAAGATCATAATAGTATCAAAGAAAAAAGGAATTAAAAATAAGGGGAACTAAATGAACCCTCATATCACAAGAAAATAGACTTCAGTGAACGCATAATCCAAGAACTTAGAGAAGATGGACAGGAGTTAGAATATGAATCAATTGAAAATAGCACACATAATGCAAGGGAACACAATGGAATTTAGGATTAGCACTCAACATGGAAGGCATAGAAGCCCCAAGATATGGTAAACAAAGTAAGGAAAGAGGAAGAAACATATTAGTTGAACTTAGAGAAGCAATAGGAAAATCAAGAAACCAAAAAAATATTCAAGAGGTGCTTAAATAAGGGAAGGGGAAACTCCTTTCCACAAGGAAATGAGGTTAATAACATGGAATGTTAGGGGACTAAATACCCCTAACAAGAAGTGTTTTCTTAAGTGCAATTTAACTTTATTTTAATATGAACTTATCATACTTAAAGAAACTAAAGTAAGTGAAATAGAGGGAGAAAAGTTAAGAAAGAAACTCAGATATTGGAAAACTAATATGATAGAATCTAAAGGTGCCTCAAGAGGTTTTAGCATCATCTATGATCCCAAAAAGTTAGACTATAGTAGAGTGACAACAAATAACAAGTGGATGGAAGGAGGGATAAAAAACTTCAAGAAAGACTTACAATTCATTCTTATAATTTTTTACAAACCTATTCCAACAATAAGTAAGAAAGATTTGTGGAATGAAATAAGTTCTTTTATGGATAACCTCATTCAGATCTCTTTTTGGATTGGTGGGGATTTTAATGCCTTACTAGAATTAGAAGAAAAAAGTGGAGGATCTCAAACAGTCTCTCAAGTTATATTAGATTTCAAAGAATGGTTCATGAGAGAAAATCTAATTGATATTCCTCCAAAAAATGGGCTTTATACTTGGTATAATAGAAGGAAGAATTTTTGCCAAACTGTAGAAAGGTTGAATAGATTTATTTTCAAAGGTGATCTGAAAGCATTCAATTATGTTTTTTAGTCTACAATTCTACCAAATGCAAGATCGTATCATTATCCTACCAAATTAGAGATGGTAGATCGGCAAAAAAACCTCTAGAAACTTGTTCAAGTGTGAAAAAATGTAGTTTCAAGATGAAGAATTCATGACTAACATAAAAGCAATGGTGGCAAGAAAGTAGATTTGAAGGATCAAGGGTGTTATGTTTTGTATCTGAACTTAAGAAAATATATTAAAATAGAACAAAAACCACTTCAAAAATATTTAGAAGAAGAATTAAAAGAAACTCAACAAAGAAATTGTAAAAAAACGGAATGGACAACAATAAATACGTAAAAGAAAAGCAATTATTGTCAAAATAAGAAAAACATACTAGTAAAAGAAGAAATATTTTGGAAATAAAAGTCGAGAGAAACATGGTTATTGGAAGGTGGTCCTAATACAAATTTTTTTCACAATAGCACAAATAACAATAGGAATATCAATAGAATATCTAAAATCAAGAATAATGAAGGTAATTTAGTAGAAAATCCTACCCAAATTGCAGAAATGTTCACAAATTACTACACTAATATACTAAACAATTATGAAAATTCAAATCCAAGAGCTCAAAATATTATGGTCAGTTCAATTCCAAAAGTAATAACAAATGAGGAAAATAATTTTTTAAGCAAGGCCTTCACAATAGAATATATCAAAGTAGTCCTTTTTAGCCTAAATCTGGATAAATCATTGGGGCCTAATGGGTTCCAAGCTTTTTTCTTAAAAAAATGTTGGGACATCTTATGAAATGAGTTGTGGAAAGCAAAATAAGCTACAAGAAATTCAGGATCTCTTTTAGCCAAAATTAATAACACATTTTTAGCCTTAACTCCTAAGAAATCTAATCATGAAGAACATGGGGACTATCAACCAATGTCTTTGTTTAACACAGCATATAAAATCTTAACTAAAGCATTAACAATCAAACTCAAAATAGTATTGTTTAAATTAATATATGAAGAACAAACAAGATTTTTTCCTAATAGATTAATATTAGATGGAATTATTATCATTCAAGAATTAATACACTATTCCCAAATATATAAAGAGGTGTGTATGCTTATGAAACTAGACATTCAAAAAGTACGTGACAAAGTGGATTAGAGGTTTTTGTGTAAAAACTTGGAAGATTTTGGGTTCTCACATCAATGGATAAATATTATCTTCAATTGTATTGCAACCCCCAAATAAAATTTCCTTATTAATGGCACACTAGAATAATTCTTTAGCATATCAAGAGGAATTAGACAAGGAGATCCAATCTCACCCTTCCTAATTATCATTATGGTGGACACTTTTAGTAGAGCTATTAAAAGGGCTCATGAGGAATTAAAAATTAAAGTAGTATTAGCAACATAAGGAATACCCAAAATCACTCATCAACAATTTGTCGATGATACCATACTCTCGAGAGAAAGAACATTGGAAGAAGCTCTAAATTTTAGACAAATTATTACTACATATGAGCATTAAGTCAAATGGTTAACACTAAAAAATCTAAAATATACTTCTTAAACACTCATCCAAATATAGATCAAATAATTTCTCATCTGATGGGTTATACAAAAGGTTCCTTTCCATGTAAATACCTAGGCATTCAACCAGAAAAAGGTAATAGAGAATCTAAATCTTGGAACCCCATTGTAGAAAATTAGATAAAAAGATGGAAAATTAGAAAGGGAAAAATGGATAACCAAGGTTGGGAGAGTGACTAAAATAAAAATAGTTTTATTATCTATTCCAATCTACCAAATGTTGCGCCTCCCTCTCCCTACAGGAATAAAATAAACTATATAGCAAGATGAGAAATTTATTTTGGAATGGGATAGATGAGAAGAAAAAACAACCCCTGATTAAATGGGATAATATTTGCAAACATAAAGAATTAGGAGGATTAGGAATTAAAATTTTGAGTTGGCAAAATAAAGCACTAGGAGTGAAACTAGTCTAGAGAATGTTTCATGAAAAAGATAGAAAATGGACAAAAATTCTTCATCATAAATACCTCATGAGTTCAAATCATTTATCTTTATTCTAAACTAACAATCCACCAAAAGGATCTAAAATATGGAATGTCATGTTGCATTGTTGTTCCCTCGTTTTTAATAACTTAACATGGGACATTGTTGAAGGTAGGTATGCTTTGTTTTGGGAGGACTTGTAGGATGAGCTCCCACCTTCGAATATATTTAATCTTCCCTTGAACATTAAGAATACATTAATTAATTTATGGGGGAACCACATTTGTAACTATCCATAAATAAAAAATGCAAATAAAAAAAAAATATGTAAATAGAAATCAATAACAAATAAAAACTTAACGGAACAAGAAAAACTCCTTTATGAGCAATTTATTAACCAAATGAGAAAAAATCATAAAGACAAAAAATAAAATAATATGGGAAGCATCTAAAGGTGGGATTTCCAAAGTAAAAATAGGTTATGAGTTAATTATAAGCTCACAAGCATGGGATAGAATAGACATCCCTCTCACTCTCTATTGAGACCCAGCACGCCTACCCAAGGCATGCATATTCCTATGGATGACTCTTCAAAATAGAATTCCTACATTAGATAAATTCACAAAAATGATCTTTGAGGGCCCCTCGAGATGTACTTGATGTAAAATTAATTCAAAAATAACTAAGCACCTCTTATTTAATTGGCCATGTGCCAAGACATGTTTGCAATAATTATGTCAAAAGTTCAACTAGTCAACACCTCCGAACAACCTTTAGGAATGTTTAAAAATTTGTCCTTAATGCACTAAATCTAAGATCTATAATATCTTATGGAAAATTACCCCTGCCATCCTTCAATGGGAAATATGGAAGGAAAGTAAGTGAAGAATTTGCATAAATGAAGAAATGACAGTCCCTTACTTCTTGAATAAAGTAGAGGTTAGCATAACTGAAGCAATTAACAATGAACTTAGAAACTCAATCAAAGAAGAAGGAACATTTTTAGATTGGGATGCAAAAATGAAGAATAATTGGCAAAATCTTATTAACACAAAAATGATATACTCTACATCAATCAAAAAGGTGAGAGAAAATTGAAAATGGGACCCTCCACCAATAGGATGGGTAAAATCAAACATTGACGTAGCATCAAAAGGAAACCATGAAATGCAGGAATAGGTTGTATCATCCACTCAGCTGATAGCACATGGATAGATAAATGGGCCAAATATTTAGGGATGTTATTGAATAACATTGCAAAGTTTGAAGCCTTAATAGAGGGTTTAAACCTTAGTTTAGAGTTCAACATTAGAAAATTAGTTATAGAAGGAGATTCTCAAATCATTCTAAATGCCTTAAGAAAGAGAAAGACTCCTAATTGGATACTCAACTCAAAATTGGAATATGCTTTATTACGAGTTGAAAATTTTGAGGAAATCATGATTCAACATATTTATTGAGAAGGGAACAAAGAAGTAGACATGGTAGATAATTTAGGTGTTGATGGACAATACTTCATTATTAAAAGCAACCAAGCAATTATAAACTAGAGAAAATGGGTAAGATCCTATCTAAACCTAGCGTTCATCGAAATTGATTTCAAATTAACATTCATTAACCTCTACTTTCCCTCCTTTATCACTTTTGAATCAACATCTTTTGAGTTATAAAAATTAAGAAATGTAACGGCCTTTGCTTCTTTGCCTTTGAGTTAGTTATCAATCCCTCATAAATAGCCATGGAATCTAAATAGAACCAATGCAACCAATTATAGCATGATTCAATGATGACTCTCATCAAGTTGAGGGGCCCTACAATCCAAATCACATTTGACGGCCCCATTAATGGTTGTAGACTTCGCGGTGTTATGCTAGCTACCCATTTTCTAGTAGTCAAAGTAGTGTATAGGATTTTGGGGAAGGGGTTCATTAACAATGGGGATAAATTTAGAGTAAATTTGGATATCCTGGAAATGTTCATAGCCTCAACTATATAGGTTTATCTTGACAAAGTTTGCATCAAACTTCTCTACAAGAGAGTATTCAAAGCGACTTACACCCAAGACTTGGAGATGATCATTTCTAACATTAAGGAAGACTTAACAATTCCAAAGCCAATATTTGACGAACAAAAGGTCATGGGAGATAGAGTAGTTCTAACATACCCCATTTTGGATGTAGAGGACATGAATGAGTTTCTCGATTGGACCTTGACCCTACGGATGAATCTAGATTTTTTGTTCTACTTTTTACGTGTTCATCTTCCTCAAACACAAAACTAGATAGATATGTTTATAGTTGAGGATCAAATTTGGAGCTTAGGAGTGGGAATTGAGCATGACTATGAATGATGAATTTGAATATATCTCATACTATAGTATCTCAATAGAACTAGAATCACTATGATTTAATTTTGAATGTAATAAAGAGCTTCGCAAAGGCTAAATATGACTAAAATTGGTCATTTCTCATGAAAAATAATTTCCTCAATTTTATTCTAATGAGTATGCAATAAAGGAACATGGCTTATACTTGCATCATTTAATAATTATATTCGAAGCATGATACTTATTCTTAAATATGGTTAAGACAAACCTTGGGAATTTTGAGACTAGTAAATCTCTCTGCACGTATCAAAAGATTAACCAACTCACAAGTATTTAGCCTTGATGATATTGTCAAGTATTAAATGTAGCTATACTCCCATGTCATATGGCTCTATGGTACAAAATCAAGCCACATTTAACAAGCATATGATCAAGGCAATAAAGAAAATAATTACAAGTGTTGGTAAATGTGAATCATCCTTCTCTTATCTTTTCAAGTACTCAAATATGATTATCAAGATTTCTATTTAAGAAGGACCTTCTTGTGATTGTAGCTCATTTTTTTGGGTTTTTTTATTCTAATTTAGGTTAGTATTTGGTAGTTTTAGCAATGGATACATCGATCTGCATGAGGTTTGGGAAAAGGGAAATGTCATTTTGGGGAGAAATTAGAGATCTTAGGATAAGTAAGATTGTAAAGACTAGAAATGCTCTAGTAAATAGGGTTATTAAATTAGTTGTAGGGGGGGATTTTCTAATATTATGGATAGAAAGAAACACAACATAGACATAGTAGCCATGTTTATAGCCACCATACTACATGTCAACTTGGATAAGGATACTATTAGAGATTTTTGCAGAGAGGTTTTTAAGAAACTCATTATTAAGGAGATAGATATAGTCTTGGAGAGCATTGATGTCAACCTATGTATCCCTAAACATAGTGATTTTGGTGTCCTTAACCATCCTATTCAAGTCTTCCCAATTCTGGAGATCAAGAATCATTGGAATTTCACAGAGAGAATAGAGGAAATCACGTAGAATTTCATGTTCCTGCTAGTATCTACTCACACATGCATCTAGATCAAATGGAAAGGAATGGATGTTTGGTACCACCAAAAGGAAGGCATGCATTAGCTGATGACACATGGGCTAGGGAAATTTTTGGTTTAAAATTTATGGGATATTTTGGATGTCTCTAATAGTATGAAAAGTAAATTCTCTTTATCTGTTATCAGCTTCTATAGTCTAGTTAAGTCATCCTTTGTCTATTATGGCTTGACCTTCTTCTCTTAGGTTTTTTTTTTGGGCCCTCTTGTTTTGTTCTTTCTTCTAGGACCTATTCGGTTGGTTCATCTATCTTAACCTTGGATTTTTTTTCCTCTCATCCATGGACATTTCCTGCAACTTCATTTAATTCAATTTTTTTATGGGCATGGCTTTGTTTTAGATCATAATATCTTTTATATTGCACATTCTTTTGTTACTTTTAGGCAAAAGTATGGGTATCATGTCAGATCCTAGAGTTATAGTGTCAAGAAACAAACTTGTAAATATATAACTATAAATGATAAATGAAGTTTAAAGAAAATCTATGGCATTATGGTTTAATTTCTCCATATTATTTTAATTTTTAGTCAATTTGTAGATATCAACATTATTTTCCTTTCTAAATTCGCCCAAAGTTGAAGGATGAAAAATGTAAGATAACCATCAACAATCAAAAACTCCATTTTTTATCAACTTAAGTAGAAGCATAAACTACTTCATTATTTTCTCTGGTTTGGCTATGAGTTGTAAGGTTTAATATAATTTTTAGAAGTGTAAATAAATAGAAGGGATGTTGTCAACGATGCTACATACATTTGAAATATTTTAAGGTGATTACTAAATTAGTTTGAATAAGAAAACAACTCCCATGCTTTTTTAGTGATTATTCACAGTATAAGATCATCGTCCTCCATTAAAGTTCACAGACTCCCATGTAGTTCATTTCCCTATAAATAAGTTTCAATAAAAATTAACATATATTTTAAGTTATGGGAAAGGGGTTATAACCATACTCAAACAGAGGATTACCACATGACATTTAAAATAATGGTGGGTCTTCTAATAGCTAGATAACTATGGTTGATATAGGATAATTATGCCAAACATTAAGTAGTGACATAAAAAAAAAAAACAATAAATAAAACATAAAATCAAGATAAAATAATCAAATAATCCTTTTATCTCATATTGCAAACAATAAAATTCATATACAAGCTAAAATATATAAGAAATAAGTTCAATCCATAACTAGATTACAGCTAATTTCCTTAATAAAACTCACATCAACAAACTAAAAAAGTAATCATGAAAATATTAAAACTTTAGCAACTGGTCATAAAGGTGTTCCAAGGACTAGGAATATTGATTTGATGATTACTACAACTCACATAAATTGGTAATCAGATAAATTGGACTGGCATGCTTGTCTTAGATCAACAAGACTAAATTGACAACTAAATATTATGAAGCATAATTGCTAAAAAAATAAATTGAAACACCTTTCCAATTACTAAGTTGAGATAGAATTGATTATATTACAAAGATAAAGAGGGGAAGAATGACATAGTAGATTGAGGAAACTATTTTGAATTATAAAACGTAATGTTTTAACAAAGTAGGAATTGTTAAAATAAGTTCCTCATTTTTTTATTTTTTCTTCTACTAATTGAAAAATATTTCAAAAATTCAATAGAACAATTTATATGGATGATAAATATAATCTGATAAGACTACTAACATCAATCTTGGCCAAGAAACCAAGTTGTGCAGGATAGTGTAATCTTCACATATAAAGAGGATGTTGGATAAGGATTAGAGACTCAATTGTATGAATTATATTAAATAATGAGGGAATGCCCTCATCAAAATATCTATGTAAATAGGGGGATTCTTCTATGTCTTAATTTTTGTAATCTATTAGTGGATGGAAGTCCTCGGGCTAGACTGGATCAAGTTTTCTTGCTCTGTTATTTCCTACCAGTGCCCATTTTGAATGGAGGATCTTTATAAAAAAATTATCATTTATTAAATTATTAGGGCTTAGGTATTTTATATATATATATATATATATATATATATATAATCAATAATATAATATTTAGTATAATATTTAAAATAATTAAATAATAAGAAAATTACAATGATGATACATAAATTAAATTAAATATAAGAGAAAATATTGTAGAAAGTACATTATCTTTCTAAATAGGATTTAAAAATAAATGATAATAAATACCAAAAACATAAGTAAATAAATAATAATATAAATTAACTAAATCTAGCAAAAAGTCAAGAGATATATAATAAAGAGATGTGATTCCTTCAAATTAATATTTTAAAGGGAGAAGAGTTTAGTTTTAAATGAGGAAGAAGGGGGAGGAGAAGACAGGAGTTAAACAAGGATTGATGGAAGAGAAAAGTAATTAGAAGAAAATAAGGAAGGGACTTTTTCAAAGGTTGCAATGATAAAAGGATGTGACTCTTCAGAAAGGTTGCAATTATGAATGATTCTAACTTATCAAAAAAATTGTGATTATGAAGTGTTGTGGCTTTTTTAATGGATTTTAATCATAGAGTGTCATGACTTTTTGAAAGGATTTTAATTATGAAGTGTTGTGACTTTTCAAAAGGATTTTTATTTTAAAGTGTTGTGATATTTCAGAAGGATTTTAAATATGAACTGTATGACTTTTTGAAAGGATTGTAATTATGAAGTGTTGTAACTTTTCAAAGGATTGTTATTAAGAAAGGTTGTGATTATTTGAAAGAAAGAATATGGATGACAAATGAAACAAGGTATGAAAATAGGGGGAATCACAAAGACCAATCAATAAAGTATCAATAAGATTAAGCATAATTCATTTTGGGATTAAACCATGTGTGTTGAGAAAAGACAAGGTAAGGAAGGTGTATTTATGAATTATATCTGTTTAATTTTCTTTATAAATTTATTTATATTCATGAATTATGATTGTGGATGATTTACATATGTATATATGTATATGTAAAGGTGGAATTCTAAATGGATAACACATGTCACTTAATGGTTAAAGGTTTAAGATCAAGAGAGTCCTTTTTCAAGGAAGAGAGTGGTCTTAATATGGCATCACCTCCTTTATATAGTTATGTGAGGTTAGTCTCCATTTGACCAACATGAGTTGGGATGATATTCTTTAAGTCCAAAATATTCTTTTGAAAGTAACGTATGCATATGTGATAAGGGCCCTGAATAGATGATATCTCTTCCAAAAAGGACCTTAGAAGGAGCACTCCATAGAAGTCAAAGAAGTAACTGATGATAGTGCTAGAATTTATATTATATCATTTAGAACAAAAAGGGTTATTAATCCTAATGTGGAGATGTCTTTAAGGTTAGGGTTAGGATAGAGGGTAGATAATATAGTTAGACTTATTATTGTTTATATTCAAACATTTAACTTTTAGGTATTACTTGTCCCCAGATAACCCTAATAGTGAGGACATTACACCCATACTTTAACTTTTGATATCTCCTAATATTAAACATGTGCCACTATTTACTCTAGATTGTCTCTTTTCATGGAAGGGGTTTTTTTTTTTGTAATTAGTTGGTTTGCACCCATTTGAATTTTGATGTTGCCAAGGATATGGTCTATAACAAGACAAAGGAAGCTAGAAAAGAGTAAGTTTTATTTTTTTTGTGGTTTTGTGGGTTATCTTTGAGTTTTAGTATTTTTTTTTAAGGATTTATCAATGTTATAAATTTATCTTATAGGTTTCAAAGTAGAGGAAATGACGATCACATGGATTTTTTGGTGTATTTATATATGGAAAAGTGACACTAAGGTCAATGAATCTATCAGTGGTAATATTTATGGCATCACATTTTGATGGACTATTCTAAACATAACCATTGAAGGTGCAATTGTATGAGAGTTGGACATGGTTGTCTGTGTGTTTGAAGGATTCCTAGTCACTATACAACTAATATTCCTAGAGTTTTAGGTTCCATACACACTGCATGGACCATATGTGACACATATATCTTTATACATGGACCAAAACATGCTCTTTTGTTTTTGTCTCCATCAAATACATACACTTGCACTTGTCTGAACATGGTTAGCAATAAACATATGAGTTCATTAAAGGGAGGGATCAATGTATAGATTTTTAAATCGCGTAATTTGTTACCTTCAACTTTGATATTGACCTCATATTTGTACATCATTTCTAGAACTCCAATGTAACTTTTTCCATCCCAAGTTTTAGACTTTCAATACTAAATAGTATTGTTCCATGTTGAAATTAATTGTTCAACTCCTATTTGGTTTTAGATCTTTCTTCTCTTATAAAATCTTAAACGAAAAGGAATATTAAATAAGGAGGTAAGTTGGAACAATCACTTTCAATTAAATATTTTATTTCCCTTTTGGGGTATTATGGGAGTTCTTTCTACATCTCATGACACAATTAAAACAAAAGAGTTGTATAAAATATCCCTTCATTGGAACTAATTTGGTCTATGAGGGCCCACCCTTAAAGATCTTATTCATGTCTCTAAGAATGAATTCCATTTTCAATTGGGTACTTTGTTTAGAGATTACAATGTCAAAAATGTCAAGGTTGTCATTGCACCAAAAGATCAACCTACCAATGTCTGATACAACCAATTGTCTTATACAGCCACAGGAGGGAATTAAACTATTTCATGAATCCTGTAAGGGATGTTGGCCCACTATCAACAATCCCCCTCCCAATGTCACTCATCATGACCTACGAGATTCGAACCTGTGACCAAGCTCTGATACCAATTATTAGAAAGGTCAAATCTACTAGTTAATGTCACATACAACTAATAGTCTTATAGAACCATAGGAGGTGCTTAAGCCATGCCATGAATCTTATGAGGGACCCTAGCTCGCTACCAACATACAACACTCTTTACACGTGGTTATAGTATATTTAACATAGAGGATAAATGGAGCATAATAATTTTTTTAAAAAACTTACCAGACATACTTATCAATGATGGAAAAATGAAAGAAAAGGTCAATTATTATATATAGTGAATTTACATTATCTAAGTTAGATAACTGTGACATTAAAGATGGAAAGAAGTTATGTTAGATGAGTGTGACTGTGTTGCATAAAAATGTAACCAAGGAATAAACATCAAGAAACTAATGCACATTCCTACATTATCATGCAAAACCTCAAAATATGAAAGAAAACAATGTAAAATAAACATAACATGAACATCAAAATAGCACTATGCAAACCTCACAAATCACCAAGTGGAGATGATTTCATTGCTCATGGGATGTGGTTGCTCGCAAGTCCAGCAACATAACAATAAGGTAGATAGTGCTTGTGGAAATGAGGAGAGGGCTCTCCTTTTATAGGAAAATGGATGCAATGGACGGCTAAGATCAAATGCAAGATGGAGGGCTAGGATCTCTCAGGATCGATGAGGTGTTAATGAGGTGGAGGCCAAGTAGACTCCACGTGGATTAGGTTTTGACCATTCAAAGGGGGCAATATGCTCACACATGTGTAAATAACCTTTGATGGTGACATGATCAATGAGGTGTGAGAAGCATGGCTTCTCACACATGTGTGAGAAAACTTGATTCTCATGCAAGAGGACAAGTGTACAAGAGGTGTGAGAAGGATGGCTTCTCACACATGTGTGAGACAACTTGACTCTCATGCAAGAGGAAAAGTGTGCAAGAGACATGCAAGACATGAGGTATGAGGAAAGTGTGAACATCTCTCACACATGTGTGAGGATTCCTCACACATGTGTGAGAACACACTTGGGATTAAGAGGTGATTAGCTAGGATGATTAGGAAAAGAAAGCATGATTAGGAAGTGGGTAGGTTTAGCATGATGGGTTAGATAGGATAGTGAGGTTAGATGAGGGTTAAATGTAGGAGCCATGTGCTCAAATAGGATTAAATGCAATATTGAATTCCTAGTGGGATTAGGATGGAATTAATTAAGTAAATGACATACTTAATTAAAGTGAAAGGGGTTAGATGCAAGTGGGAATTGGTTAGGATTTAAATAAACCTTAGTTTATTTAAATCAAGGTAAGGAAAACATAATTAAATAAATGTAAAATTTATTTAATTAAGGTAGGGGAATTAAATAAATAATAAATATTTATTTAATTGGTCACGAAATGGGTTTTGGACAAATTTAAGTGTCTTCAGTGACATCACATGCCTTTTTTGTCATAGTTAAGCACACATGGTTGTACAATAAGTCATGATTTGGTTACATTTTCAAATGTAATAGAATCCTCTAAGGGATGCGTATTGACATCATACGTTTTGTGATCCACTATCCAACTATTTGTGTCTCACTCACATCCCCATTGTTGGACCCACATACATTCATTTATGAATTTTTTTTATACATATGTGCATGTGTATCAAGTTTATTTATTTATGAATTAGTATTAGAGACATTTGCCACTATTAGTATGTACACATAAATGAATATATATAGTCTTGGATACACAATTATCACACAAACTTCCTCATATTTATATTTTCCTAATTAATATATAATGTGCAATACTCTCAAGGTTGAAAAAGTGAAATGTAGTGTGTGAAATAGTAATGTGAGGTGGAAAAAAAGAGATCTAAAAATAAAGGAGGAATACTATGTGAGGCAATAGAATAATATATAATATGATGAAACAATACAAATTCTATTGGTGGCATCATGCATCAAAACTATGTAGCATATTACAGCTAAAAAGTTTGTGTGGTCACCAGTCTAGACATAGGCATGGAGTCAATCAAGCTAGCTTATATACATAGGAACCTATAGACAAGGTATCATGGGTGTCTTGTGATCACTATGGATTTCAAATTTCAAGCTACAATCTAAGCGGGATAATCCTTTAGGGTTTTCATTCAAAATTGGGGATTGTGATATATATGAAATATTTTCAAAAAAATTGTGTGAGAGGAGAGAAAAGAAATTTTTAAATAAATGGGATCCAAGATCACCATTGTAGTAGTTGTTGTGCGAACAAGAGAGTTCATAAGGGTATTCAACTATAATAAAAAGTGGCAAGTGCAGAATGCATGAAAGAAGAAATAGAAAAGCATAAGGGAAGTCAGACGCAAGCCAAGACATCATCTGGAGATCAAATCATCTTCAAGGAGCCAAAGAAGAGGATCTATTAAGAAAAGTGTTTCAAACACTTAGATCTATTACTTTAGTTTTCTCTCTAACCATTACATCTATTTTAAGCCTTTAACAAGGAAAACTTGTAACAAGTCCTCAAAAAAATTCTAACAAGGTATCTCTCATAAAGAGATCAAAATCCTCTAATGGGATAGTTTTAATCAACTAATTATATCCTAATAGGTTACTGGTATTCCTAACACAATGATTTCTTGACAAGAATAGATGTAAGCTCTTAAGTGAACTCATGGATGAAAAAGGAATTGTTATCTAAGCTAGAGAGGAAGCCCATGAAGAGTTGAGGTTAGCCAAGGAAGCTAAACAAAGAGGTTAAGATCTAGTAAAAGGAAAGGAAAATTAAAATAGAGAGGAATCCCATGAAGAGTTGAGGTTACCCAAGGAAGCTAAACAAAGAGGTTAAGATCTAGTAAAAGGAAAGGAAAATTAAAATAGCTCTCATGATCAACGAACACGAGTATGTAGAAAAAGAGAATATCATATTGTAGGAGTATGATCATGAAAATACTAGACAACTAAGAACTCTTATAGAAGTATCTCAACAAATGGAAAAATAAATCCAATAGCTAAAAGGTGAACTAGATGTAGTGAAGGAATAATGTGACAAACTCACTAGGTCAAGGGGAAGTGACTCAAATGGACAAATCACAAGGAACACTCAAAGTGGACCATCCAACCCTACTAATTCAGAGTTATAAGGAATCCATACTTCTAAAAGAGGAGAATCCTTGAAGAAGAACAACTCACAAACTACAAAGAAAAAAGGGAAAGAGGAAAGAGGTATGTCACTAAGAAAACCCACTTCTCCTTGTTGTGGTGAATTAGGATGTAAGTTAGATGAGTGTTGGCATAGACAAGCAACAACACGTACAACCAAAGAAAACAAAGAACTATGTTATAGTTGGTATCAATATGAACATAGCATATATAAATGTAGAGATCTTGCAAATAAAGAAAAGTAGTGTTCCTACTATGACATGTATGGTCATAGTTAAAGCTACTACGCATCAAGCATTGGATCACATTAGTTGTCCCCTATGAGAAAAAGATGGAATTGTTTCACTTGTGGAAATATAGGGCACATAATAGCTCATTTCAAGTGGACACAAGCCAAACCATGGAAAAAAACAAGAATGACATGTTACAAGTGTCATAGAGTGGGTCATGTAGTCAAAAATTATTGGATGAAATAGAGACCCAAACAACATAGTAATTTTTGGTTTTTTTTTAGACTAGTAGGTACTTTAAACCCAATACCAAAAAATGTAATACCAAAAACAACCTAAGGATTAGCCAAATCCTATATTTAGCAAGGCTAAATCTTACTTTTGGGCCAACATTAACAGATTCATCTGGACTCACTTCACTTTAGGCTCTGCAGGGCCAAGGCGAGCAAACCTTAGGGATTGATCTTATTAACTTGATATTCTTCTCTTCAAGACTATCCCCTATAGTAGAAAAATACTCATAATCTTCTTCTTAGATTTGTAATAAACTTCTTGATGACAATGGCTATTTGTAATCAATAGGAAAGAAATTACAAATAAGGGTTGACCAGCAACTTTAGTTCTTCATTACTTGAAATGGAAAATTGATTTTTATTGATGTATATATCTTGTAATTATATGAATCATCAACTTGCAACTAAAATTAAGTGATCAGTGCCTTATCCATTGTTATATAGAGTTAATACCAATAGTCTTGGAACTATTTAACTGACTTACAATTAAATTTTGTCAACTGTGAACTTTGAACTTCATTCTTATCATATCCCTCTCATATACCCAAAAATTTACCTCTTATTGAAAGAAATTACTCAATTCCTTGAACTAAATGCAATCAACAAGAGATATACAATCTATCTGAATTGTAATAAACTGAAAGAACAATGCTAATTTCAATCTCAAAATCATAGATATGCAAGAAAGGAGACAAAACTCAAATACACAAATATGCATAAATTATCTCTTGCATTAATTTCCTTTGAAAATATTTACAACACTAGATATAGACTCATGATGTAACTCATAACTTGGCCATTTGATCATTCATATTCATTATTCTCTCAAGTTCACAAGTTTGAGCACATTCATACAATCACCAAAGATTGGACGGACTGTAACATAACATAAACTGAGAAATGTACAAACTTCTGACCTCAACTCCTCATCATGGAAACTCTTACATAGGATTACAACAAGCTACAGATGGGAGGAGAACACATGGCATTACCTTAATGGAAAAGAGAAAGGTAAGACATAAACAAAAAGATAATCAAAAAATATTCTCCTGCACTTGATACAAAATTAGGAGGGTACTTGAAAAGTCAGTAGGTGGCACTTTATTGTAGCAACTTTATCTTTACTCTACTTTGTCTTATTCTACCATCTGCTTCCTCAAAAGTTTCAAAATTTGATAGGCCTATTTATGAGAGTTTTATCCTTCTAATAAAGTAATCAGTATATATGATCTTATCTTTTAATCTCTTATTTTCCCTTAACCTTAATAATGTTTCAATTGCTTCCTACCGATAAGGCCTTTATTTTGCCCACTGCTTCCCATACATAGATCTCTTGCTTGGTGGGCCATTCTATAGTTTTTACCTCCTCTAGGTCTCTAGTGGCTTTAGTCCACCTCGCATTTGTAATTGCTTTAGACTCAATAGAAAACTTGTTTAAGTCTATCTCTCCTCTGAACAAGGAGTCAATCATTTTATTATATGGGGTATCAAAGCTATCTTCAAAAACTACCACAATGGCCTCTTGAGTTAAAATGGCACTAAAGGAATTAGACCATTCTTGCCAATCTCTCACCATACTAGTGGCATCCAAAATTGGTGGTATACAGGGTTGTATTTCCTCAGATAAAACTTGTATCTCCCCTTGTATGAATTACATTTTACCAGTGAAGAAGCCAATTAATTCTTTGACTACCTCTAAGCCCTCCTTCACTGTGATTATCTTATCAGGCAAATCTAGCTTTTTAGCCATCAATACAATAAGCCTCTCTAAAATTGTGTATATGGCCCCCACAAATTGAATGTGGATGATAGCCATGAAAGTGCCTCATTACAGAATTGCTTGGCACTTTGTAAAGCAATATAAAAATTGTGATCCTATTGTGATATATTCTTCAAAGTCTCAACCCTATGGCTCGTCAAACTTTTAAGGACAGTAGTCCTTACCTCATCTCCTTGTTGATTAGTTGGATCATCAATGCTCATTCTTCTTGGTTCTATTGTATTCTCAACCTCCAAACCATTTAGTTCTGTAGGGGCCTCAGTTGTGTCCTTGGTTGGTTGCTCCTGATCTTTTTGCTCTTGTCTCTATTTTATAGCAACCACCTACTCTACATTTACAAGTTACTCTCTAAGAGATGCAACCTCAAATTCTAGTGTTTAGACCTTAGCCTCAAGCTCTACAATTTTCTCCTTATACACATGGATCTTTCTAAGCTCATCCTCATAGAGCTTCCTTACATCAATGTAATCATGTATGGACTTGGAAAGTCTAGTCTCAATCTCCTCTACTTTAGCCTCATTTATGAATGAGAAATGCTTCATGGCCTTTGAGATTTATGTACCATAGGTTCCTTGCAAACTCCACATAATCATGTTACCCTATTATGTGCTCTACACATCCATCAACTTTGGTTTATTTGATGACGAAGCCATGTGCCAAACTGTCATAGATTGTGTATCTATGTTGAATCTAGTTCCCCTCTATAGTCCATCGGCACCAAGTGCCTCATATGAGATGGCATTCTCATGTCTCCTTATTTGATCAAGCATAAATGCTTGTTCCAAATCCCATCCAGGTACTAACAACATACCACTCCTTTGCACAAGGTCCCTTGCCTCCTCTAGAGTCATGATTTCACTCTCAAGATCATAGGCCTGTAGCTTCTCAACCTGTTCTAACTTCTGCTCATTTGTTTCTCCTAGTTTCATCTTTAGCACCAACTCACTCTATTTTACCTTATACAAAAAGCTCTTAACTAATTTGATTTGATGAGTTCATCATCTTCTATTAATTTTTGGGCCTAAATGATCCTATCATCTAGCCTTGCTACTACTAGTTCCAAGTTTGTGAGTGTGTTCTTAGCTACATTAATTCTATCCTAGAGATAGCTCTACCTCTAGTTAGCAAAATACTGACTATTGCCTAGTAAAATTTGGAGGGTCCTTTGTTTCACCTCTGCAAGGATATGGACCACTTTCTATCTCTTATTTCCTTTTGTGACCCATGATGCCTTAGGAGCATCATCTTCCTCTATTTCTAGAGTCACATCAGGTTCAGGACTTTCTAGGCACACCCTCTCTTCTTCTCTCATAGGTCCCTCTGGCATCTTGGTAATGATTTTAGCATGGTCAATGAACATCTTCCTAATCCTATGAGGATAGAGGATATCTACATAAAATCCTATGAAATTGGGATCAATTCTCTTCATCTCCCCCTCTACCCTCAGAACATCATCCAACTTTTCGTGTTTATCAACCACCTCACCCTCTGTAACTATATTTGGAATAACATCTTCATGTGGTACCTCCTTAGTACTTGGCAACACATAATTCCTAATTTCTTTAAGGGTTCCCTTCATCTAATTGTCAGGATCATGCATCTTGTAGGGACCAATTGAAAAGTTGTAGTGGTGGAGGAAAGAAAGGATTTGATCAAGGGCCTCCTTTCCAATTGAAAAATCCCCCACCTTGAAACATCTACATAAGAAAGTTCCTTTATGCACTTTAGGCCCTAGATACTCCATATTGACCATAAACAACTGCTATATGAATTCTATTATAACCAACCTAGGGGGGATAAACTTTTGTAATATGTGGGGTGGCTAGGATAACCATAGACTCTCATCAAGGAAAAAGTTGTAAATAAGAATATTTCCCCCCAATTATGGTCTAATCTTTTACCCTCAGGAAGCATGGTTGGTCTCAATAGACATTTCAAAATCTCAGGTGCCCTAAAATAACCTGGATCTAACATTCTCATTATCACAGTACTAAAATTATGTAAGAATGAAATAGAATCAAAAAAATGATAATTACTATCCCATACTCATGTCCACAACTAAACTAGCGGCTCTCCATCTGCATTAGTGGTATGATCAATGAAATTAGATCTCACATACCCCACATTCTTGTAGAGGATCAGGTGCATTAGTAGTGAATAATGATGGAACTTGAAATCTTTAAACTCTTCACTCCAAGCCAAGGAAATGTTTTCTTCCTTACCTCCAAAATGTATTCAACATAATCATACTCCTCCCCATGGTAGGAGTCTTGCACATCTCTAGCAATAATAAATTTAGCTCCATATACCATGTCTGTTCCATCTTTGCCAACCACCTTGTAGACATCATATACTATTTTTACAAAGTAATTTTTAAACTTGTCCAAAGGCATCATTTTTCCACCTTCTTAGGGTAATCACCCACACTCTTTAAATCCATAGGGATATGATTTAGCATAGACTTCCCAGTGTAGGCCTTGGTATTTCTCTCAAACTTCTTCTGCAAATCCTCCACATCTACAGGTTGGCCCATGGTTCTATCCAATCCAAAAGCTCCAATAAATGAAGCAGGGTCAAGTGTACAAAGGATAGTTCCATCTCCCCTATGGAAGGATTTGGTGGCCAAATTGTATGATTGAATTAGGGCCTTCACCAAGACTACATCCACAAAGATCTCTGGAAAGATCAACTTTGCCAGGTTCTTCTTCCATGGATTACACATCGGGATCTTCTCCTTCCTGTTATGATAAAAATATTTGAATAGCTCAGAACTTGTGACCCTGGGGCATGTAGTATCTCTTCATAGAGCATATGGGTGGATGAAAGCATGGTCTTCTGTAGCATTAGCATTTAAAGAACCTGGAAAAAGATTAATCCATTCTTTGACAAACCTATTAGGTTTTCTTTGTCGCGTTTTCCCTCCCTTATACATTGAAGTTTCTACCACTTCCATGTCTGATGCTTGAATTTCTTCTACCTCCTTAATAGACATCTTGAAAGTATGTTGGAAAATATTGTATCAACTTAGCTCTCAAGTACTAAAAACAATTATTTGTATGCATCGAAAACTCTGCAACTGCTCAAAAATCCTTTTCTCTATAAATATTAAACTATAACTGATTAATAAGATATCTTTATAATTCAATGTCTATTATCAACATTCATCTTTTGCATTGATTTTTAGCATGCTTGAGCAATAAAATTAGCTTATTCTATCACCTCAAGGGAGCTTTGTCATTATTATCTAATATTGTACTTTTTGTTCATTACTTAAATCTCATTGGTCAAGAACCCTTTATTGTTTCTAGCTTAGAAAATGGAAAAAAAAGGTCAATGTTATGATTTATGATCCTACAATCAACCCCTGAGTCAAAAAAATTGTAATATCTTAGGCAAGGAAGAAATGCCCTTTGATCTTATAATCACCTAAAATCAAAAACCCTTATCGCACTAACACAAGGCTTGGAAAAAGTCTCTATGATCTCATGAAAGATTGGCCATTGCAACATCGAAGCTTTCCTTTAAAATATTTATGATCTCATGATGGGTAGTTTATGGTGCACAACATAACATCTCATCTTTCTTTGGCTTACAATCCTACAATCAGTCTCAACTAACTACTTCATGACTTCGATGATCATCTTCTTTACCCCTACGATGCTATGAAAGACCATTACCTCCCTTTATCATAACATCGCCAGCCTAAAAAATTACTTTTCCAAATGCATTTCCTATCATAGCATCACAAGACCCTTATGCTACTCTTAAGATCTTATGAGACACTGATTACCGAAAGACCATAGAACTAAATCTGTCATATTGCAGACATATGTAAAGACATTTTCAGTCCCACTAGCTTAACATAGCATCCTCCTTGTACACTTTGCATTATCTAACCAATCAAGATAGAACACCCATCATATTTCTAACTTGAATTGCTAGCTTGCTTTATCATTTTTTGCTTTACAATCTTACGACAAGCCACTTATCGCACAGTCGTAACACCTCCATTCTGCTTTTATGATACCCCAACTTCCTGTCTATCATAACATCGCCCATCGTAAGTTAAAAATTCCATTAGAAACCTATGATACTATGACTATAGCATATCTTAACATTAGGGAATCTAAAAGATCACTCTATGATCCTTTGCAAAACCTTGTATCATAATATCGAGAGTAGGAAAAACAAAGCCTGTGATTAGATGCCAAGTCCATGATCATAAGATTGGAGCTCTAGGATTTGAAAGACATAAAAACTCCCACCTAAAAAACTTAGGATAATGGCAAAAAGGTTGCATTTTTTTATTAAAATTTTAATGGCAAGATAAGAATACAAGTTTAAATACCCAAATAAAACCCTAGGGTGGGATTTTCACTGTTTTGAACTTGGGTAGAATGAAAATTGCTAGGGTTCACTTTAAAAATTTGAAATACATGAGACACAAAACCCTAACAATGCACACAACTTTAGATTATTTTCACAATGAGGATCAAAAAAATTAGTACAGCAAAAATGAGGGCTATCAGTAATGAAAAAAAAATAAAAGGGAAAGTTGTTGATATCAAGCAAACCAATAGGGACTCCCCCAAAGCTTGGTTCAGGAAATAACTGGATAACATCAGACTAAAGATTGGGGAAGGAACAAGTTCACTAGGGAGTGGTGAATCATCCCAATCAAGTTAAGCAAGGATGACCTTGATGGGGTTAGGAAAGAAGAGTGAAGCTTGCACCAGTCCCCTCATGCAAACTATTAAGTCATGATAAGTGACTCCAAAGATAAAGGTCAAATATCTCCAGCAAATGGAAGATAGGTTCTCCTCAAAATTTGAATGTTAGACTAATAATGAAAATACCTTTATTGCAAAAAAATAGAGGTAGGTGAGAAATAAAGTTATTGTTTGGAGTATGATGGTGCTCTTTCAATGAATCTATAAATAAGTATTTTGCCTGGACAATAACCATGATTAAAATCTTGAGATCAATATAGCCTTTTTCTTACAAAACCCTAACTATCAAAGAGACTATTCTATGAATCAAGTGTCTACAAAAAAAAAACAATGGTTTTGAAACCCTAGGTTTCATTCAATGCAAATAACAATAAGATGGAGGTAGCGTTGAACAATCTAAATGGAACAATACAATGATTTTTTCGACATCAAGTTGGTGGATGAACAAGATAAAGAATTACCCATTTATGAGCCAACATTATTAGATGTCAAAAAAAAAGAACATGAACAAAGCCCTATCTTCACTCTCAATCAGTGTGGTACTGCTAGAGGATGTAGGAAAATATCTAAAAACCAAAATAGTAGAAATAGGGGACAAAATGATCAAAAAGATGCATGAGGAGATCCAAGCGAAGGAAATAGGTGAAAAGGATGCAAAAATTCTAGAGGGTAGAACCCTAACTCATGCCCTAGATATTCCAAATATCTTCAGAGTAGAATGGGCTAGATTTGTACTTAGTTGGGTACACTACGAGTACATATGACTAGAAAGGCCATATAAAATTGCTAAAGAAGTAATTGAAAGGGTTACAAGGTTTAGTAGAACCAGAGAAAAGCTAACCACTAGATTGCACTCAATAATAGAGGTAGCTGAATTGATTGGATGCCACACAAATGGCAGAATATGCACCATAAATCACATTCTAGATGAAAGGATACAATTTGTCATAAGAGTGGTAGCACATAAATTCTACCTATAGATTTAGCCTTACAGTGTACCTATAGAAGAAGTGTATGGAGTGCATCAAATAATAATGAAGAATACAAAGTTGGATCTTAGTGATTGGCTACACAAGAAAATGATAAACAACCTCGAGAAGATCAAAATTGATCATGTAGCCCACTCCTTCAATTTGCAGATATACTAATATGCATCTTCTTCTATTTCAAGGGAGAGTATCCTAGATATAAATTTCTCAAGTGGAATTCAAAGAGAAGTCTCATCACACAAATAACTAATATGCACGACATGTTAAGAGACAAAGGCATACAAAAACTTGAAGCCTACTTCAAGAAGTTCTAGGAGGACATGCAAAAAAAGAGAATATCAATAAAATTGGTAGATAATTACAAGAGAAACATTTGTTTCTTGGTTGACACTAATAACTACTTTGTGCAAGTAGTTGAACCAAGAACACATTAGCTAACTGAGTTCCCATACGAGATTGAGGAGGAACCCACCAGAAGTGTGATTGTAAAAATCCTAGAAAAGCCACTTAACAAGAAGAAACAAATATTTGGCACAATAGAGGAGGTAAAGAAAAATATTTCTAAATAAGAAGATGAAGCTTTAGAGCTAGAAGAACCAAAGAAGAAGAAAGGAAAGAAGAAAATTGCTAAAATAATAAAGGGAGAAGTCGAGTAACCAAAGTCGAAGGGAAGCTCCACTCTGGAACCTAAGTCCAAAGAAGAGGAAGAACCCCCAAGAATAGGATGAGCAAGAAACCTCCAAACCCTCCACGTTGGAGACCTACAAGAGAAAAGGATCAAAAGAGAAGAAGAAGCCACCCACTCAATTGGAAGAAGAGGAACAAGATGAAGAATTAGACCATGAAAACCTAAAATCTACAAAAGGAGGTAAGAAGCTTTCCCTACAATACATTTTAGAAAATATTGAAGGATTTATGAGAACAAATCCACATATCCAGTAGAACACCTGCATGCAAGAGCCTATCATAGAGAAGAAAAAGATAACATAAGGTAAGGGTTTTTTTGGTGCTCAAAATTATCAGTTGACTTCTTACGAGCTTTCTTACTTGATGCTGGGAAACTCAACACAATTTTGGTAAATGAAGAAGATTGAAACTCAACCTTTTGTTCAATCTCCACATTTATGGCTCTACAAATCCTAGGTGGTTGTACCTTACTTGAAAATTCTAAATAATTTGAAAAATCCAAATTAACAATACTCTTGAGTTGGCAAAGTTCTCAAAGAGAAATTGGTTGTATAATGAAGTAAAAAAGGGGGAAACTTATTAAGATGGGATATAATAGTACATGAAAGTGGGTTAGTATTGATTGTTTACCTTACACAAAGTTGTTCTTAAATTTTTAAACCAAATATGACCAATACCTTCTGAATTGGAGAATAGAGTACAATTTGATAATACTTATTTGATTTTGTTTCTTGGAGACGAGTGTGCCACCATCAACTAGTAAACAATTGAATTAAGAGATTTTAACAAACCCTAAGCAATTGAATTTAACTTTGAATTTGAAGACCAATTATGTAAAATGTACATAAGCATATCAGTTCTTCTTTCAAAAATTTTCCCTCAATTTAGTTCTATAAATAGTATAAATCTATGAGGACTCAAGTTCAGCAAAACTAATAACCAATTCCCTAGCTTTTTAGAAAAGAACATAGTATATTTTATTGATTCAAAAAATGAGGTACAAATGGGTTGTAACGAGTTGTAGTATCTAACATTTATGTTCTCTACTATATCCCTATCCTATTTTGTATATATCGTTCACTTACTTTTCCAGGCCTGGTATCCTTTCTTGTAGAACAAGAAAGGATGCAAAGAAGCTTTAGGCCCGTACATTCTAACTGACTGCACTTGTTATAGATTAATTACAAACAAAAAATCTCCCATGAGCTTATAGTTCTCTTAGAATATCCAAAATTTCCTCCAACTGCTCAGACACCTCCTCATTAGGCACTCTAATGAGCATGTTCAAGGCTTCAATATTTTCCTCTTCCATCAATATCTCATGACAATCACTTTGGTACCATGCATAAGTTGTCTCTAGGTCGCATGCAACCATGCACATGCTATTGATGACATCAAATTGATCCTCCTCTAGCAGCTCCAACCTAGGTTGCATGACTAGTCGAGGTACTGAAATGTCCCTTTCTCTGATTTTGTATGATATTTGAAACCTCTAATTAGATCTTTAAGATCGAACAACCAATATTTCAAAGATCTACCAATTTCTCAATAAACCCCAAATCGGGTATGCCGAAAATAGTGCCAAAAACTTCACAGCTTCACATATTATTAATAAATTTGAAAAACCACAAATCTGCACTGTTCAGCACAAAGGAAAACTTTGCATGAGCATGCACATGGAATGGCTTCAAACTCCCATCCTTAGCCTTCCTGGAAACCTGCAAACTCCTGTTCTTGGGTCTCCTTCTCCACAAGTTTGGTAGCCTCTGAAGAATAACAAAGAAATGAGCAAAAATCAAGTTCTAGAATGAGCCCAAAATGCCTCCAAACCTCTTAAAAGAGGGCATAACCCTAACTCACGTCTAAGAGGGGCTAATAAAACATATTTTAATATTTATTAGTCCATTAGCTTCCAAAGATTATCCCCTTTTTCTGAAACTTCACCTTTTTGGGTCTGCCTGCCTTAGAAAAGATTATTATTTTTAATTATTTGAAAAGGGACATGAAAAGTCCTCCCCTCCCAAATATTTCTTGTCCTCAAGAAATGGCTAAATAATAAACCAATCAATCCACCTGGATCCCAAATGTAGTCATGAACTATACTACTATCAATTAACACAGGCTCCTGCAATATCCTCTGCAATATGAACAAGAGGAATCCATAATCAAATTGACAATTATAGCTCAACCAAACTCCGAAATCACCACTACCACAGTTAGAAACCCATGAGACACAAACTCTGAGAACATTAGAACCCAAGTAAAGTGGACAAATCAAACTGTCAACACAATAAATACCATCAACACATCCCACTAGCCTATATGGAATGTACAATCTGACTCTGCAACAATGGTGAATGCTCCCGAATGAAACTATACCAAGTATGGAGAATCCACACACTGTACAACTCCTGTAGTCAACACAACTCTGCAAATCAGTGGCCACTATCTCATAACCATAACTCCCATGCACTGCTGATGGTGAAAAGACATTACAAGATAAATAGCAAGAAATGGAACCCAAACCTAATTTTCCATGAACAAGTGATACAACCCACTGTGACTGACCACCAGCTAAGTCAGGAGATGTCATAGCCAAAGGAGTAGAATCAATAACAACAACTGCTGAAGCAACACTCCCAAAATCCTGCTCTAAGTTATGTATTATCAAGCTGTCAACTGCAGAACCTATCAAAGTACATCTCTTTATCATCATCTCATCAACATGGTCATCAAAGGTAAATTGATGAGCATACCTCACAGTGTAGTGCTAATGGAATGCGCCAATCTCAGTCGATGGCTCAGACTGCAATCCAAATGAAACTAACTACAATCGATCACTAACCAATTTGGAATTGACTACTACCTCTGAAGACATTGCCAAAGGAGTAATATTACTAGCAAGAACCATGCCAACTGTCGGCTCACCAATATCACACGTGATCTTTGATACAACATCTCTAGTCTCTGTACCATTAGTACTAGAGGCCACCACCATGTCAGGCATACCACAACAATCTACTGCAGCACCCAACTCAATTGAACCTAACTTTAGTGGGAATGAATCTGATATGCCAATGTTAGTATCAAGGATGGATGTATCCCCATCTCCACTATCTCTGAAAATCTCGACCATGGACATCCTTAGATCACTAGACACTACAGCTTGTGACTGTACAAAATTTGGTAAATATTGCAGTCACTCCAACTCCATGGTCACCTTAGTCAAATGAAACTGCAACTCCTTGAAAGCCAACTGTGTACTCTCAAGAATCTCAGAAGTCACCTCGAGTTGCTGAGTAAGCTCATTCACATCATCTTCCTTGGCCAATAATGCATCATATGTTGTACTCCCCCAATTTGTAAGATAATCTCTGCCGGCTACCAACTACATATAATTCTGTCTCAAAATCTAAATAGCCTCCCATAAAGAGTGGATCTCTGTCAAGGAAAGATAACTGCCTCCCTGCTCATCACTAGTAGGAGAACCCCATCCATAAACTACTAACAATTGATGAGCAGCATCAAAATGCTAGAAAGTCATAGCAATGTCTCGGTCACTAACTCTCAACTGATTAGAGACATGATGGCACTAGCTTGACTGTCTCCTACAAACCTCCTCTGATGCACTGTCTAAAGGAGTATCCTCAAAGTTACTAGTCTCTAGAGTATTACCATCCATATCCTGTGAATCAACTCTAAAGCTCATATCAACATACAGAGTATCAAAAACTGTAGCACTGTTGTCCAACTCCTTTGTACCCAAGGGAACTAAGTCTTCAAAACTGCCCACTACATCCTCTTGGATTTCATCAATGCCAATATGATCCTAGGACTCATATGTACACACTGCCAAATATGAAAGATCATCAACACATTCCAGCAAGTATGGTTGACTGGATATATGAAAAAATCCCAACATCGGTGTATAAAAACTAATACCAACATCGGATAAGCTCCTGGCACAAGAAAAGACAACACCGTGCAATCTACTAATCAAATCCATGATAGCACCCAAACAAACACGGCTACCAAAAAGTGTTAAAGATCTCTAGTCAACTGAATCCCAAATTCCAATATAACAATCTCAAGTCCATATCTGTAAACTAGAATCAGCTGGTAACTCAAGTAAAATCCTCACTTGAGTAATACGACCAATACCAACTAACTCCACATACCTGTCATGATGAGATAATGAAGTCACAATATTATCTTTGTTCACTTTCAGCTGGCTGGACAAATCGTGTGAAGTACTACCAGCCTCAACCTCATGTGACGAAGCATCTAACTGTGCCTGGTACTCTTTCTCAGCAAAGTCATGAATGCTCAATGTCTACTCATCTCTACCAGGTTCTCACCATCATGCACAACAACAACCTCATAATCATCATCTGAACCCACTACACTATAGTCACTACCTGTTGTAACTATACCATCCTAAATACCTGTGATATCACACTTTAACGACCTGTATACAATTGTCTCAATTTGAGTATCAAGTTGACCATTACTATCAATCTACGTAATATCCTTTCTCACTACCTCCTGTGGCGGAGTAGAATCTGAGACCTCTGCCTGGCTATAAGCTAGTTTCTCAAACTCCTCATGCAAGTTCTTGGTAATTATGTCACCTGCCCTGTGAGAAAATCTGCCAAATAGAAATCTAGTCAACTTATCCACCTTAGCTGGGTCACACAACATGTCATTCATCATACGGTGGTGCTCAACCAACTATTCAGACATGTCATGGCTTATTTTCCTAAGTTTATCTCGAATGTCTAAATAACCATCCTTCTTACTGTTCTGACTCTGCATATCAATTGTCCAAGATCGTGTCCTCTGAGACTCTGTAATATACCTATCCATTCTGGATAAAGTAAAGTGTAACCCCAATAGGTTATAACTTCTTCAAACACCAAGAACTAACATGCAACCATAAATTTTGACATGCAGTTGATTAGAAGCAATATGCAACCACAAAATTCACCAAGAACTAACATGCAAATGATTAGAAGTAGCATGCAACCATAGATTTTGACATGTAGCTGATTAGAAGCAACATGCAACCACCAAATTCACCAAGAACTAACATGAAAATTATTAGAAGTAGCATGCAACCTTAAATTTTGACATGCAAGATTTGGGTAGTTGTCAAAACTGACATGCAAACTTCTACAAACCCTCAGGCTGGCAAGATCATAGCTTTGATACCACTAAAATGTCCCTTTCTCTGATTTTGTATGATAATTGAAACCTCTAATCAGATCTTTAAGATAAAACAACCAATATTTCAAAGATCTACCAATTTCTCAATAAACCCCAAATCGGGTATGTCGAAAATAGTGCCAAAAACTTCACAGCTTCACATATTATTAATAAATCTGAAAAACCACAAATCTACACTATTCAGCACAAAGGAAAACTCTGCATGAGCATGCACATGGAATGGCTTCAAACTCCCATCCTTAGCCTTCCTGGAAACCTACAAACTCCCATTCTTGGGTCTCCTTCTCCACAGGTTTGGTAGCCTCTGAACAATAACAAAGAAATGAGCAAAAATCAAGTTCTGAAATGAGCCCAGAATGCCTCCAAACCCCTTAAAAGAGGGCATAACCCTAACTCATGTCCAAGAGGGGTTAATAAGACATATTTTAATATTTATTAGTCCATTAGCTTCCAAATATTATCCCCTTTTTTTGAAACTTCACCTTTTTGGGCCTGCCTGCCTTAGAAAATATTATTATTTTTAATTATTTGAAAAGGGACATGACAGGTACTCTGTCCTCATCGTGTGATTGAACTAGAAAACTCATTTATTCTTTCCTACAAAAAAAAACACATAAGATCACACAAGAATGTTTTCTTTCTTTAACAAAATAATCTTACCAAATGTCCTTATAATGGTGATCACAATAGTGCATATTTAATGTCCATATTTCCTTCAAATCATTTGCATGATTTATCCTCAATCAATGTTATAATTAAGGTGAAAATCCACACAATCATAATAAATCTTTGGCATAACCTCTTCCACCATGAAATAAATGCTCTTTTTCTAATCCTCAAAGTTACACAAGACTACTAAACTTTTGATACCAAAATCGTGAAATCAAAAAACATGAAAAATTCTATTTAGTCAAAATTGGGAAATCGGACATCAACTGGAAGCTTATCCTTAAAATGGTGAAATTAGAGATCATAAACATCACAATTCCAAACTTGTAAAATCATAGACAATAGATATCTCCCTTGTCAAAATTGAAAGATTACTCATAACATGGTCCCAACTTTATGAATATGGTCAAATAATTGAAAAAAAATTGGGAGGACCGTTAATGGCTCTTTCTGGGGGCACTTATATCTTCAGGATATGATGAGAATCTAGTTATCTCTGAGAAAAAAAAAAAAACATTAGCCATATTAGCTCTAAATAGTAAAGAAGTAAACAACTAAGAGAAGAAAGGCTTTAAACAATGTCTGTGGACAAGAAACTCTAATATGTGTCCATCAATTTCTTGAAGAAGAAAGGAATGCTCTCCCACTTTATCTAATATAATATAAGGCCCTAACCACAAGGGGTAAAATTTTACATCCTTTCCCTTATCTTGACCTTCGACATTCCACTTTAAAACCCAATCTCCTGGGTTAAAAGTTCTCTCTGAGGATTTCTTATTATGTAAATTTTTCACAGCCTTTTGTCTTTCAAGATTGTGCCACAAAGCTTCTCTTATTTTTTCATCTAACTCTACTAGAGAAATAATTCTTTAAATAAATATCTTCAATATGTTAAGTTCTGATAAATCTATATATTGGTAATAAATTGTTTTCAGGAATTCTAGCCTCTTGCCCATATACAAGTTCAACAATGAGAATCTAGTTGACATTTTCCTCATTATCCTATCTGCCCAAATAGCCAGATGCAACTTTAAAATGTAGACCCTCTTATTATTGTCTAACATTCTTTTTATGATCTTGAGGATACTCTTATTCATTGATTCAGCCTAGCCATTCCCCTGTGGCTGATAAGGGGACAAATATGACATAGTTATTCCATACTAAGTACAAAATTTTGTGAATTCTTCTAATCTAAAACACACCCCATTATCAACAATAATATTTCTTGGGACACCAAATCTTGTTAATATGTTATTCATCAAAAAATATGTGACAACAATGTTGGTAGACCTTCTATTTAGGATTGCTTCAACCCACTTAGTGAAATAATCTATAGTAACTAAAATCCAACTGAATCCACTACTTGACTTTGTATTGATTTAACCTATGAAATATATTCCCCACATCTGAAATGGTTCTTGTGCTTGTAGTTTCCTAAGAGGAAAAGCTCCATCATATTTCAATTTACCTTAAAACCTTTGACATGCATCACATTTTCTCACATAGCTAAAACAATCCCTGAAGAGATAAGGCCAATAATATCCAGCCCTCAAAATTTTGTTGGCAGTAGTTCGTAAACAAAAATGCCCTCCGCAGACTCATTTATGGAGTTTCTTTAGAATAACAGGTGCTTGATGTGAATCAAGGCAAAAGTGTAATATGTCATCTTTGTTTTCCCAATATAAAACTCCTTGAATAAGGACATATTTGCCTACATGCAGTTTAACCATCCCTTTTTTATTTTCACTCCAATTATCATGGGCTTTCATGATTCTTAAATAATAAACAACATCAATATATCGAGTACACTTTTCTACGATGACTATATCATGATTCACTTCTATTTGATTGACTTGTGATGCTACCAAATTAGCATCTACCATAATCTTTTCCAATCCCTGAGCTCAAACTAACTTGGTTATTTGGATGTCATTATTAAATTCTTGGATTTGGTTAATCCATTTACATCTTCTTCCTATGGTTTTGGTTTTCCTAATTATGGCTTTAACAACCGCATTGGGAACATAAGAAATGATGTTAGCACCTACCAAATATGAGCAAAAGGCTTTAATAGCTTTAACCAAATCATATGCTTGTTTCTTTTTTATATCATGATTTAGCTCTAAATTCTACAAACTCTTGTTGAAAAAGGAAATAGGTTGTTCATGTCCTTCCTCATTCTTTTTAAGCATCATAGCAACAATGGTGTGATAAGATGTAAAAGAAAAAAACTTGAAAAGGTTTATTAAAATTTGGAGCTTTGAGAACCGGTGCTTCCTTAATAGCTCTATTTATATTCACAAAGGCCTATAAAGCTTCATCATCCCAAACCACATTAGCCCTTTTTTCAACATTTTTGACATTAGCTTAATAATTTTAGAAAAATTGAATACAAATCTTATAACAAAGCTGGTCTAACCAAAGAATGATTACAGTATATCTTTAACTATCTTCAAGATTTTTATATTATCAATAGCCTTTACTCTATCAAGATCCATTATGATGCCTTCCTTGGTAACTATATGACATAATGATTTTCACTCTATTACTCTGAGTTGACACGTCTTGGGATTAAGAGACACTCCATATTCAAGAATTCTTTTGAAAATTTTCTCTAAGTGGTTATAATGATCTTCTACCTTCTTTGAATAGGTTGTCAAATTATCTTGATAAATGGCCAAAATATGATCAATCAGTCCATCAAATGCAACATCCATAGCTCTTTGAAATGTTTCTCTAGCGTTGGTTAAGCCTAAAGGCATCATAGCGTACACATATATTAGAAATCTTAATTGGACACTAAGATACTGAGAGGGGGATAAATCAGGATCGGTAACACTTTAACCTTTTCAACAATTCTATAATGCATTCACCACATTCACATCTCACATCCAATTTCTTATGCATGTATAACTTATAAAATTAAAATTGTAATAGAATATATATCTAATCTATCAACTACATCCATGAAAAGTAATCACATGACACAAAGATTTTGGTTACCTAGAAACACTTCTAAATGAAGGTAAAACTAGGGTGGGGATGACACCTACAAATCTTCACTATTGTAGTAATAAAGTTAACCTATTAGGGTAACAATGTTTAACCATATCAATGATCTACCATGTGAGGGGTTTTCCCTATTAAAATCTTTTGAGACTATTAGATATCACCCTATTAGGGGATTTCACACTTACAGCAAAGTAAGGACTTTGTTATGAGATTTACAAAGATTTGTTAAGACCATTGTTAAGAGAATTGCCTAGAGTCAATCTATTAAAATTGATTCAATACCTGATCTACAGTTTTCTCTGATAAGATGATATTGGATCTCCTCTTTCCAATCTAATCCTGATCTTTGATCTGATAAAGCTTTTATTTCCTTCACTACTTGACTAGGTTGATTTCTCTGTTCTAGAATAATAGAACTATTTACCTCTTCTGCAATGTTAATACATTCATACTAGAGTCATATGAATAGAATGTTCACTCCTTCATATCATCATATCATTCAACTATATCAAAATGGGTCAAGTTCTTCCCTATTTAAATATTTCATAAAGAGTTTTCTAGATGTTTCCTTGTTTCTCCTCTCCATCTAATTTGTTCATCACAAAATGTGGGGATATATAATCCATGTCATAAAACACGTAAAACTCTTTGAAACAAACTCTAAAAATATTAAATATCATGTCCATATCAGCCTAAAATATTTTACATCAAAGTTTTCATCAATCCTGACTTAAATGTAAATTTTGCATTGCTCAGCACTCATTGTATATGTTGTTGACACTCAATCTCTACTATGCTCGACACCTTCTGTATAACTTGGTAACAATATGCTCAAACTACTTGATTAATATTAGATTTGGCTTATATTTAAAATACTCAACAACCATCTACTTGCTCAGCTCCTATAGAGCTTGGTATATACACAATTTTATGTACAACTTTCATGACTCAACCTATATAGTGTAGCTCAGTCATAGTGATGATCATTTGACTCTACTTAGTATATTACTAAGTGTTTGACACTAATAAAAAACAATAGTTAGAAAGACCAACAATCTCCCCCTTTTAAATTAGTGGCAAAAATACTTTGTCATGAGTACATTGTTACAATGCTAATATGAGTACTCCCCCCTAAGCTTATGACTTAGTTCATATAGAACTACAAAACTTTGACTCATGCCAAAAAATAAATATCGAACAATGTATACACATGACTCTAAGAATTTTGTTCATATAGAACTACAAAACTTTGACTCATGCCGAAAAATAAATATTGAACAATATATATACATGACTCTAAGAAGTCTGATTTTAGTGTCATACTCTATGTCCCTTCTAAACTCTGATTTTCTTATGATTTTGAACTCTTATTATCACCATTGCATTCCCCTTGTTCTCTATTCAAGATATGTAATGATCATTACATTTCCCCCTTGTTTTTGTCACTTATGTTTGTTGTTGGGGCTGAATAGGTGGAATAAAACCATATCTTTCAATAAAAGGTTTATGTACTTGGTTAACCATAGCAAGTGCATGATCCCAAGTGGTTCTTGTTGATTCCAAAGTGTGATTTTGCAACTGTAGCCTAGTTTCCAAATCAATTAAACTATTAGCCACTGAAAGATTATGATATTCATTGATAAGATCTTGGGCTGTTTTGATTTCCTTTTGCATAACCTCCAAATGTGGTATCAAATTTGATTTAATAGAGATTAGTTGTGACCTTATGTCACTATCACCTACATGAATCTTAGCCAGTTTTCCTTGAGCATTCAATAACTTATTATAATGTTGAGTGCTAGATTCAACTGGCTGCAAAATAATATTGTGTGATATCTGGTCCACCTCACAATAGGTGTGCAATAATCATGCCCAAAGCCTTACTTAGGAATAGTTTATTCAATCTAAGGATTATTTCTCCCACCATGAGGTGCATTTAATTTGTCAACCCAGGGATGTATACTTGAAATAGTCAGCACAATATGTGCATTAGGTTCCTTGAACAGTCTTATGCTTATGTTGCAGGAAAATAAAATGCATATAAAAAACCTACACTAGTGTTGTAAGAAAGTGACACACTTATCTCCTTACTGAAATGAATGCTAGAAATACAACTCTATGTTAACCTATATTTCACCCCAGACCATCTACTATAACTGCTCTTGTAGATGCTACAGGAACATTCACAAAGTACAATGTTGCAGGAAGAAACTATAACTTCTATCTAAAATACTAGAAATGCTAGAAGTAAATCTACACTACTTCTAATCTAATCCACCTCCCAAGTGGGCCCCCTTGGTCAGCTTCTGCTAATCTACTACCATAGAATGTAAATCGAGAATTACTTCATTATATTTCAAAAATTCCTTTCATAAGAACAATACATAAAATTGTAGACAACTCACTACAAGAGTCAACAATGTTTTGCCATAAACATTTTCAAAATCCAAAACTATCAATCCAATCCCTATAAATGAAGGATCAAGACTTATTCTAAAATAGGAAAGAAAACAAACTAACTAAAAATCTACCAAAGAAGAAGAAGGAAATATAACAACTCGCAATATAAGCAATAAAGTTTGGGTAACCAATTCAACACAATAGTAAACGTAGAGGGAATATAGCAACACTTCATCCCTACATTCTTAGAATAATAGCTCCTCCTTTGTAGTAGCCATGTCTTCTATGCCATAATGATTCCTCCAATGCAATTGGGCCTTGATACTCCTTGAATGTTGTCAACCACTCTTTGGCTTCTTTCTTTCCTAGTAGGTTAGTTGCAATGTAGAAATATTTATGCAAATAAGTATAACCAAATTAAATCCAAATATTAGAAAACACATTCTGATGGTTAAATGAAATACTGCATTATATGTATGATATTGGCAAAATATGACATAACTATCTACCCATGGTTTAACAATTTTATCTAGACTTAATCATAAGTTCAACTGGTTATGAGTGCACAAATGTCCTAGTAGTATTAAAATTAATATAAAATAGAGGTAATAATTGGCATCATCATCTACCCCCTGGTAAATTTAATGCTTGTCCTCAAGCATTGTATCTTTTGGTCATTGATCAAAAGTCTCCAACCTCAGTGCTCCCACACCTTTTACTCCTAAAAGTGTAGTAGAATCCTCTTGTTCTTTCCTAGACTTCCCTCATGTGATCTGTTGGTGTTTGAAAACATTACCAGCTTTCAATTACTCTAATGAGAACAAAACACATCTAGGGGAAGCTAACTCCCATTTTCAACATGCCCATTCAGACACCGAGCCAACTATAAGGCTAGACCCTTCTTCTTCTTTAGGCTCTGCAAAACCTAGGCGGGTGGACCTATAGATTCTTTATATGCTACCAGTTATCAAAGCATACACTGAATCTAATATGAAGCAGATAAAACCCTTATTTCTCCTGATAACTCATGAAATAATCATCAATCTACAGTAGCTAAATGCAAATTTAGGAATCTCACAAGCTGAGTGAGGGTTCAACTTTTATAGCTCTTTCAACATAAAAGGGAAAAAACGTTTGATTATTGATGTTGATCTCAAAAAAACATCATATGAACAAAACAACCTTATGATCCTTCAAAATGATCAGTGCCTTATCTATTGGGCAACTCACACAAAACCCTAACACACATCCCTGAAAGTCACTGACATATGCCATACATCAAGACTTCCTGATCTATCTATCCACTTTGTGAATTAGACATCTGCATCCTTCTGAACCTCATACTCAACTTATCCCTTCATGAAATCTGAAATCCTATGATGATGAATCAAGCATTTACATAACTCTTTGAGTCATAAGCAGAATAAATCAACATATACAACCAATAGGTTGCAACTGGGTTTCATATTCTTTGTTTACAAAATACAAAAGATCACATACAACATGAATGGGAGACAAGATATCAGAATGAAGATTGATTTGTTGTTGCCTTATCATTTATTTCCTTGAAACAAATTACAATAAGATGCATGAAATTTAAATGCAAAGCTACATAACAAATCAGACTATCTGTATTCTTATTTCTTGGTGTTCATTACATGAGAAATTTGCTGAAGAATGGTATCACAGATCTGAGAGAACTCAAGATTGGAACCTACTAGTTTTTCAGTCACAAAAACTAGAACCCTTCAAATGGAAGAAAGAAAGAATAATATAGCAAGGAGATGAATTCCCGAATTGAAACTAAAACCAACATCTGTCCACTAGGAATTCAATCTTGTGCAACTGAAAACCTCTTTCATCCTTTTACCCATCTGATCTAATTTTTTGTTTCATCATTACACTCTAACATATTGGAAAATATCTCTGTTCAAATGATGAAAGCCTTTTGATTCACTAAAATATTTGATATCTTCGTGAAATGCCGAAGGAATCAAACTTTAACTAATTTGAAATTAGTTCCATTCGACCCCAACTGTATTTTACTATCTTTTATGCATGTCCAGGTCATTTCCATGCTAGAAAACAATTTTGAACTCTGATACCTGAAATTGGTTACAATTTGGGAACCTGGGAGAAAACCTAGTATAGCTTGAACACATTGCTACCTGTTCAAAAATTGACTCCAAAAATGGATAGCTTGTCTTTTCCTGATTTCGACGATATATAACATTGCCTATTTTAACTTCTAGAAACCCACTGAAAGTCCATTTGAAAACAGTCTCCTCTAGTAGAAATATCAGGTCTGCACATTTGGATTTTAAATTTCTTGAAAAATTTTAAAATTTTCTAAAGTCAAAACTTTAGAATAAAATCTCCTTTTGGAACTTAAAACTCTGACGTGCAACTAAAGTTGAAAAAATGATTAAAATATTTCTTTTTTAACTCTTCACATTTTTCCTCTATCGTTCCACTCCATGGTCAACCCTTCATTTGACCGATGCCACGTGGCACTCCATGATTGGTTGACCTCTCAAATGCAGTGTCATGTCATCACTGGGCGGGCTCGTGCCACATGGCAAAAAATTGCATTCTCGCATTTTTTAACGACCGTGCAACTTCTTTTTGCAGGGAAGCACCAGCCATCGGATCATGACCCATGTCATGATCTGGTCGCTTCTCGCTTGAACCTACCTTGCAATGCCATCTCATCATCCATGAGACCCGCTGTCATGTGGCAGAAATCTGCTTCCCCACATTACTTAACGGGCGAGCAACTTAATATTGTGATTTTGCGCTCGCCGTCCATCTCTGCCATGTGTCGACATCTCGACCCTCATCTCCACATCATCATCCCTATGCATTTGATCAAAATTTTTCTTTGCCTACGCTAATGTCACCTCCACAGGCATAGGGCCCCCACCACAAATTGCTGCCTCACAAGGCCATGTCCTCAAGATACCAAGAAAAGTGCAATGAATAATATTTAAAGTCTCAGGAGTCCCCTCCCACAGGAAATCTGGGATAATGTGTTTTTCCTATTAATAGGGGGCTAACCCTATTCATTGCTTCTTATATATGCTTTCAGACTTTTGGGTGAACATCTTCGTGGTCGCGACCAAACCCTATGTCTTCTATTTGGCACTTTTTCCTTTGCCTCTGCCTTTGGCATGATTTTTAGTTTTCTATGTCCCTTCCTACGTTAAATCTGTGGGTTCTTTTGTTTGTTGTGTGCTTGGCAATGTTTCTTCTCTTTAGTGTGATCTCCTTCGCTTTGGAAATGAAGCCTTTTCTTTGTCTTTTGATGGCTCTACCCCTGCGTGAAGAAATCTTCAAACATTGCATGTTCCTCTTAAAGCTCGTGGGCTGTCTCTTTAATTGCCCCTTGCTATGTGTGTTTGTCGTTAGCTGAAGATAGCCTTTGGTTCTCATGATTATAATGCTCCTGTTTCATTCTGTGTGGACTTGTGTACAGCCTTGGACTTGCAGTAAAGTTGAAGTGCTCGACATTTTGTAAGATTTTAGGCCGCCAATGCTATCGGGTAGATTTTTTAAGCTTATCATTGTGCTAAATTTCTAGTCTGTCCAGCTGACTCAATTTCCCAAAACTATCAAGACGTTTAAAAGGGATGGGGGTAATAAGAAAAAATTAGTTTGTGCAGATTAGGAAGTTTGCCAAAGTCTTTGGGCAAAGAAGAAACACTGCATCCTCCCGAGTCCATATTAACTAAGCTTGTCCAGCGTGGCTTCATCATTTTTCAGACAAAATACACCTTCTCTGTATGTTCACATGGGCTCCTTTTCATTTGCGTGTGCCTCTGCTGATATAGGTGTCTTTGATTGCAACTGTAATCTATTGTTGATAGATGATCTCCTTCCTTTTTGCATTGGTGTGAGTTCCTCAACATTTGCAATGAACCTGTGACTCTAGCTTTTATATTGGTGGCCTCCTTCATTGTCTTGTCTTGGCGAGGATCTCAACTGTGGCTTTTAACTAGCGGCTTTCTTTTGCGTGTGGAGTTTCTTTTGAATGTGCCTGTTCATTTCAACTATGTGGGTACTCTGCCTTCTTGATCTGTGTGGGCTACCTGTGCTCAAACACGTGAGCAGAGCTTCCTTCCTTCTATCAACATTCATTGCTTTATTTATGGCGGCTTTGACTTTATTTTTGGTGGCTCGAATCAAATTCACTAGCTTTCCTTTGTTTTAACTACAGCTTGAACCTCATCTTGATTGTCGTACCATTCATCTTTTTTAAAACTAGTACTCTGCACTTTCCTTCTTTGTGCTGCTACCTTCCTAGACATAGATATTGAGGCCACCCTTTCATGAAGCTCCTTTAGCTTGCTTCATATTTTTTGATGGTTCACGACTTTACTTTGCCTGTGATGATCAGTGTGAGGCATTTTCCTTTCCGCTCCAATCTGAGACTTTGATTCTCTATGTTGATATGCCGCCAAAAAAAATAAAAGCTTTATGTATAAAACCGTGATCTCAATGACCATTGGCAAGTTCACTCAAATTGGAAAGAAGAAATGATCTTGGCACCACTTCTCGGGTCATTTATCACCATCATGCCTTCGGTATCTCTCAGGACCAAATAGTTGAAACAGAAAAAAAAAAAAAAAAAAAAAAGCCCCAAAGGTATGACCTTCTTCATTGTGAAATCCAGTGGAAAGGAAAGTTGTAATTCATTACAATACCCCAAAAAAGAACTTCTCTTATGTTTTCAAATCAGTGCATCATTCTAAAGCAATTAGTCGAACCCCAAAGTGGGTCTGGCTAAAAAATATTTCGTTCTCAGACGACGAAATCCTCAAACTAAACATCTCGAACTAATTAAAATCAAATTTGATTATTGAAAACTCATTTTACCATAGATCTGGAAACCATGAATTTTGTGCCAGGAGGTCTCTTGACTGGCCTTAAAAACTGACCAAATCACCTAACTAGGCTCTAAAAACTAGCACACTGGATCTTTGTTCCGCATATTTTCACCTTGTCAAATCTCATCTTATGAAAAAATCGAGGTCAAAAGATATTGACTATTGAATTTGACCACTTAAAAACACCTGTAGATAAACATGTCAGAAAACACTAAATTGGGTTCAAAATCGGCTTCAAAAACTGGGTAAACTAACACATGGGAGGACGAAAACTAGGGCGTTGATTCTCTATCATGAGAATAGTATGAATATGCAATTTGGGCTCATGACAAATAATTGGGCGCGAATGGCGAGCGGTCAAAGTAGGCTACTCAAAATTTTGCAACTAGGAACACTGACTGAAAAGTGATTTTGGCAAACGGAATTGGCCTGGAAAAGTGTGCATATGGATTCGTCAAGATTTGAAAACTAGCACACTTGTAGTATTTTTAGTATAGAACATAGGGGAAAAAACTATTTGACCTCACCTATCATGAATCAGGAGATATGATGTCATGAACAGGGGTTCCAATCAATCTGCAAATACTGACACCAGTAAAAAGATAGAAACTGCACTTGGAATCGCGTTTGAAAACTGATCAAACAAATTCATCATAAGCTCAAATCTGTAACATACAAAGTCTCTGACCCCTAGAATATAATGCAAAAGGAATTTTCTCATTTGGGTCAACTGGTCAAAAGTTATCACATGTCAAACAAGGCTTCCCAGAATTTTGAATATTTTGCAAATGTGTGAAAATAGTAACTGACCAACTTTGAGGGATTCAAAACCTAATCAAACGAACTCGAAATGACTCAAAATCTAAAACATAGTTTCTTAGGTATGGACACTAGACAATATCAAAGTGACAAGTCAGGACACGTTTCTAGGTGCGAGATATTCATTGGCAAACACAACCTCCTGTCGTTGTTTGACACGAGCAAAATTGCAAATTTGACAAATGCTTGAAACAAGACTTCGCCAAATGACTCAAAAACTCAATTTAACTTCATGGAATGCTTAGGAATGCTGAATGAAAGGGGCTAAAAGTATTAAACACCTTAGGGGTCTCAGATGGACAGTCGGGTACATAGGCATCAAAAGCGTTTATAGGGCTTGATTTTCTCATAATTTCAAATGGATGCTCAAAATGGGAATGCAATTTTGAGCGCCAACAGTGGCTCTGTCTAGGGATGCATGTCCGTTGTGGGCATGGAAAGATTTCAGATCTCTGGGAGAAGCAAACCACACACTTGACAGCAAAAACTTTCTCTCTCGAACAGCTTTATTGAAAATAGAGAAACAACTACAACTACCAAGATTATGTACACACGATGGCCCCGGGCCACTGAACTTCAGCAAAATTGTTTACCTCTATCATAAACATGATTCTCATCTAAACTTTCATGAGGTAAACTGAATTTTCTTCTCCTATCAGTTTCACTAATCATATTATCATCATATAAAAAATCACTTGGCAAAACAAAATCATCACTCTTACTTTCATAATCCATATAAAAACTTACTTCATCTTCAATCGTTAGCTCATTATGAAAATACTGATCAGCATGCTTAAACATATTAGACTAAAATTGAAAACTCTCTTCAGTTAATGGCTCATGCATGCTATCATTCTCGAATATGAAGGCTTCATATTCAACTTGGGGAAAAAGACCACTCATACCTTCAAAATGTGTATCCTTTTGTATAACCGGATAGGAATCAAATGAACAATCTGACTGATACTCACATATGTCATCCACATCAGAATTTGAAACTAATCTGGGATCTTCAAATGATTCTCTGAAATCAGCAAGTGGATTAGTCATCACATTAAAATATTCATCATAAAACTTAGTACAAGGTGTATGTTGATTTTCAAGAACAACTTTGTCAAACACCTTGTTATCATAATCAGATGCAATATCATGATCATATTCACTGTCATATTTGATAGAAGAACAGTCTGACCTCTTACAATAGTAAGACAAAGTATCATCATCAAACTCATTCTCAACTAAATCTAAATTGTCCATGTGTTCTTCAAAAAGAGGATTGATAACTCCATGCAAAGCGCCTTTGTAGACATTAGAACAAGTGATGTGTTGATCAATGTCGAACTCCTCACCATATAATGGATTAGTGAAAACTTTAAAACCATCTCTAACATCACTGTCATGGACACTTTTAGCATATGAAGAAGAAAAATCAGAATCATCACAAGAGGACACACCATCAACTCCATCAACGAAGCATGCACAATATAAATCAAAGTTACTTTCATTGTCTTCATGTAGGTGATTCAAATGTCTTGCAAGCAAATCATCATTTATCTTACTAATAGGTGTTGATGCATTAATCTTAGAATCACTCATATACTGATCATCACTATACGCATCCTCAAGACATTCTTTTACACAATTAGGTAATATGTCCTTATGGATAACCTCTTTGTCTTCATATTGTGTAGACATATTTTCTTTATAACTTTCAATCTCAAATTGATTTACACAATTCTGAAATGGAAACTCACTTTTAGATTTAGAAATAGTACTCATACCTTTACTAGCAAAAGAGTACTCACTTCCGTCATTACTTTCTTCTTCCCAATCAGCATCTAATTCACATAAGATGCATATGTACTATCACAATCCTCTTCTTGACTTGAGCAACAAGTCTCTCCATTGTCTTCACATGATGCTTCTTCACAATATGTTGGGTCAGCAGTTTCACCTCTATCACTTGATACATCACTTCCAAGTTCTTCATCCTCATACTGAGATAAATACTTTTCCTCTTCCTGATTCATTATGTTTTTAACACAATGCAAATCATCAATGAGAAAATGAATGACTGGATTTATATCTTGCATGCATAACTCATCAAGTGAATCAACTCTATCATTTGCTACTGTAATACCATAAACATGTGCCTTCAATTCAGCACGAATGGAATCATTTCTTCTTTGCAACAAAGAGATTTCATGCTCACATGTTTTTATTTTTGAATATTCAAAAAAACTATTTACAATATTAGGGGTACTTATTTTTTGATCCAAAATTAAACATTCTATATGACATTGATTTGTTCTTTGCATCTCATCTTGTCGGCAATCATTCCTAGAGAAGTGATTCCTGGTTAAGCCATATTTTATGTTATTCTCAATCTCTATCATTGTCATGAATGCTTGATGCAAAGCCTTAGGTTCTTTATCTCTCAACAGATAGCTCATCGTCTTATCAAATGCACCAAGATAAACCACTAAACACATTTGATCATTCGGCTTGTAACTTTCAGGAATTTCATTTAAAACCTTTGCAAATCTGATATTAAATTCAGGAACTAACTCACCATTCCTAACTTGGATATTCAAAAACTTATCAAAATAATCAGAGATGCTTACTCTTTCCCCGAACTGCATCATGAAGGCTGACAATAATTCATCCCAAGATGAAATTGAACATGCTGGTAAAAATGAAAACCAGTCCCTAGCATCATCTTCTAAAGTCTGAACAAACAACTTCATCTGAACGTCTTCATGAACAATTTCAAAATCACCAACCAAGTCACTAAACAACTGAATATGATGATTGGCTGAATTTTCATGGTTCCCACCAAACTTAGGCAAATACTTTATGAGGTTACAAGGTATAGTATTTGGGAAACCATGAATACCATTAAAATTTAATGGCATATATCGCTTGGTAGAAATAGATCTAAAACTTTCACTAACAGGCTGCATACTAGATGAGATGAAACTCAACATTCTTCAAACTCAAGACTCATTCACCATTAGAGACTTTCAAAATTTATCAATTGCAGCAAATCTGGAGTTCTTTCTACCAATTCAAAACTTCAAACATACTTTGACAAATAAAACACTTTTGCTGAATCTACTTTCCACAAAGCATGTTGAACTGTACTGAACCAATCTCCTATTTAATGCTATAAACCATTTGATGGAGAAACTTTTGAAATCTTACTTTCATGTAAATGAGAACACATGAAAGTGGAAAATACCTCTCAACATGGATGCCTGCAACTACTTCAATGCTGCAAATAATAGCATATTCAAATCTTAACCAGATTATTAACACTTGCACTGCATCTCATTTGATTCTTTTACCCAGTGTCAAGAACTTGAAATGAATTCTTCAAATCTGCCTTCCCACTATTGTTTCCTTCAAAATACCTTCACATTTTGAAGCACTGGTGCAAAGATTTTACTTTGAGTTGCCACTCACTTAGTGAGAAAAGATTATCCAACTTGCAAAACAAAACAAGATGGTCCAGAACTTACAACTAGTATTTGCAAACTGTATTCAACAACAAGGGAATTTCACATTCTTGACAAACTAAAAGAACATGACATTAACTCTGAATTTTGATAGCAACTTATCAAAACTTCAAGTGACTTTGATATTACAAATTATTCAATTCAATTAAACTTTTGTTGTCAATGAATAAGAACACTGGGGGACATGAAACTTCAGCAAGGAAATAAGAAACACCTCTTGCTATATATTTGCTATATCCGATCTATTTCATGCCAAAGATATTGATTCTTTCTATATGCACATCCCCAGCAGAGTCGCCATTTTGTTGGTGACTCGGATGGGAAAACCCAACTGAGAGTAGGACTGAAATTTTCAATCAACACCAAAGACTCTTATCCTTTCAAAAAAATGGATTGTCATCTTATCTCCCCAACAGAGTCACCATTTTGTTGGTGTTTTAAAAGGACTAAAACTACTAAGCAACAAAATGCTAATACCAAGATGATAATACTCATACAATCTAAAGGTCAGCCAATTCTTGTTAACAATTAAATGTGTAAAGCATTTGGACCCAACTTCAACAAAACCAAAGGTGATTTTCTACTCTTTTGGCTCTGCAAAACCAGGGTGGGTATACCCAGTGATGATTCAAGAGTGGGAAAATTGTATGACGATTATTTTTAGTTTCATTTTGATTCTCATCTCAAAATCCTCAAACACATACATAATTCTTAATGACTTGATAAACACATCCTATATAACAGATATGGCCAAAATTTCTTCTATAGATCTACAGATGTTCTTAACAATAGTGGCTAATTGAAGCTAAAACATTCCATGCAGACATGTACTGGCCAGCTTTGAAGATCTACAGGAAACAAAAGTAAAATTGATTTAATTCTGCATTTTTGACAACCATTTGTGACATACTTCTCCTTCAGCTAAATCAATTTGATCAGTGCCTAATCCACTGGGGTTCAGAGTCTGTAGAAAATTATTAGATTTAATTTGTTGCCTTACAACAAATTCTATTAGCAATTCTTATCAGAATTTATCATTCAAAACCCTTTCCATTACTAAAGAAACCTTATCACATTCACCAAAGCTTTTACTTAATCCATTGAATTAACAACAGTGATAAACAGATATACAACCCAACTAGATTGCATTCAATTGCACAAGCCTTTACTTACACAATATTAAGATAACCAAGTAATTAGAAGGAGACAAAATTCATAAAAATTTGATATGGGGACAGTTCACAATTTGTATTCATTTTCTTTGAAAATTGTATATCATTTACAATAGACTAAGAATGACCTTTAGAAAGAAACACAGCTCATTCTATATTCATGTATTCTTAGAGAATTGATAGAGAAAATATATCATAAATTTGCTTTCAAAAATTTGGACCAAAGACAGACTAAGCATATCACTTAGAAACAATAGAATTCGGACCATTCTTTAGCCTTGGAATCTCACTCAAATAGTGTGAGATGCAACAAGCTTTAGGCTAAAAGAAAGTGACAGGTGTCTTCTAAAAGATACTAACATATATCTGTCATAAAAGAAAAAAGAAAATAATAGAAAGGCTATTACATCGAACATTCCTTGGTGGGTCCCTTTCTGTTATGCTTCTCAATTGTTGAGACAAGAAAATATGATCTAATTCTTCATTTATTCTTCATCCTCAGAGTAAGTGGCCATGAGGTTAAAAAGTGATATATCATCTTCAACTACCTGCAAACTTACTTTAATCTGGGGGTTTTTCATGTCTTCATTACTAACTATGAGGGTAACTTTTACTTTTGCATCTTCCTCCTCATCATCTTCTGACATTTGTTCTATAAACTGATTTTTTCATTTATTATAAGCAGCATCATCTGGCCAATCAAAATTTAGAGCCTCTCTTTGTATAATCACTAAAGGATTTGCAAATTCCTCTAAATCATCAAACTCTTTTCTCTTGGCATTATAAAATAACTGTATCTTTACTAACTCTTCGTTTGTCCTTGCCCAAAACCAGTGGCCAGTTTCACTCATGATGTTCTTGATCCTTTCATAAAATATTTCATCCACCTCTTTTTTCCACTTTTCCTTTTCCTTTATTGTATCAACAGATTCTAAAGCACAAGGAAATAAAATAAATTTTTCAGCAATATACTGGGAAAAACACTGTGTTAATCTTTTTTGCAAAGAATCGCTTTTATCGTCAAAATCTTCTAGTTTATTTAATAAATCAAAAAAATTCTCTACTTGATGATAAGGCATTTGGATGGCAGATATACACATAATTGTGATATCATTATTCCTCTCCCTCCACTTCTGTGCAAGGGGAGTCAATTTATCCTTATCTCTGTTTAACTCATCCATGAGGGTTGCAATTCTTATCAACTGATCAAAGAAGGTTGACCATTGTATTTTATCCCTTAAATACATCACACCCTGCTTTCCTTCATATTGATTTTTTAATTCTACCTGCAACTCATGTAATCTGGTTTTTTCTTCTTCAAAGTCCTCTGCAGTATAGAATCGGGGCCTTTCAGGGGTGTCTGGTATTTCAACGATAGGGGTTGCTCTATCAAATGACTGTGGAGGGTATGCAATTCTAGGTGCACTGGATTCTCCCACCTTTCTCTTCCCAAGTATCTTCTCCATTTGAGACACTTTGTTTTCCAGTGACTGTATCTGTATACCCCTTTCCTCATATGCTTTTAAAACTTCTTCAAACCTGGCATTGAGTTGGGTAAATCTATCTTCTTCCTAGCCAAATACAACACCACCAAATTTCAACACTTCTGAGGCCATTCCCATCATTTTCTTACTACTTACTTCACCAGCCCTGTATATTGTCAATGTACCAATATGCTCTGCAGTGGGAAACTCATACATCCTGGTATTTTCCCTCTTTTCCATGGACCATATAACAAGGGCTTGGTGGTCATCACTAAATTTGACTCCTCTATGAGCCTGTAATATTTCTTCAGCAGTTGTTACTTGAACATCTTTCTACTTCCTTACTGAATCAAAAACAATTACATTTGCTATATCCCATTCTAACATAAGGAGGACTCCTAACTGTCTAACTATTTGCCTCCTAGCTTCAGGAGTAAACTGGGCAAAATCATTCAAAAATTTTGACTTCACCTCTCCCTTAATAACTGAGTCGGGTTTATCTGGTTGCTCAGCTTTGATTTTCTCACAAGCTTTCTCAAAATTTCCCATATTTAATCTCCACAAAAACTAAGCAAAAGCCCTAGATCTTACAAAATTTTCATCATTAATAAATCTTTCAGAATCCTGTGCAACTATTGGGTCAATTTCCTTACCTTGGTAATCAGCAATGGTTAGGTCCAAGGAAGGTGTAGGAGGTTCTTGTGGCTCTCCAACATCCAAGTCTGTAGAAGTGACAATCACATCCCCTTCTCCACCCATTTGTCTAAGTTGTTCCCTTAGAGATGCTTCATCAGCTATATGGATTGGGGATTGGCTTGGGGAGTATTGTTCCTTTTGAGAAGAAGAAGAAGACCCCTACTCTAATTTTTTTCTTTTTGGAGAGCGGGCTACAGATGGGCTTCTTGACGTTTGCTTCTGATGAGAGGGTTCTTGTTGCACATTTTGAATCATAAAATAACCTGCCCTCTTCTGCAATGTATATTGGCTAGGAGCTACCACATTTCTACTGCTTATTCTTCTTTGTACTTCTGCAGCCTTGTCTGGATGTGTCTCAACATACATAGTTTTCTTTTCATTCATGGTTTGAATTATTATGGAAAAATTATTCATTAATGCTTTTATTTTAGCTCCCCAGTATTTCTTATCTTTCAATGGGTCATACTGGGGATCAAAAGCATTAATAAATTCTAGGGTCTTACTGAAAACTACCCATTTCTCTTTTCTCAATTCTTGTTCTTGCCATGTGAAGATATTTTTGATTATATCTTCTAGATAGTAAACCTGATGTACCATATGGGAAGCTCTTACCCTTTTTTTTAAAAGGTCATAGAATCCTTCAGGATCAATGAATCTAGCGTGAGACTCTGCCATGTTATATCTATCCAAAAACAAATTCAAGTGCTTCCACCCTTTTCTGACAAAGAAAAAATCATGCACTATAGTAAAGAAAGTGCCCTTCTTAATCAATTCCCTCTCATCTATAGTGCCTATCTGCCACAAGAGCTCAGCAATCCCAATCTTCAAAGGTACATGAAAAGGAAAAACATGTGGCTTTCCCACAAAGCCATATACCCTTATCACAGTTGAAACATTATAAGGGATTATATCCCCTCAATTATGACTAACCAATAGCCCTTGTGCATGATCACTAGGTCTAACCAATTCCAACAATGCTTGTGGAATTATGGGGCTGTCCCCTCTCAAAAGCAATCTCAGCCTAGATGCGAAAAATCTGTCAAACCTTACATAACTAGCATCTGTGGCTTCTGAAGTCATATCCACACTCCATAACTACACTGGATTCCTTTCTCCATCCTTGGTTGTTTCCAACTCCATACCCTTGGAGAAGAAAGTGTATCCCTTGTATAAGCATACATGCATCAATAATGAATACCAACAGAATGGTTTGTTTACTTTTCCCCTTGCTATTCTAACCAAACCATTGTGAATCTCTTTTGATAGAAAAGTGGCAAAATCTAGAATGGTACTCATTCCAAATTGAAGGGTTTGAGCCATTATAAGGACAATAGAACCTGGAATATCATCACCTTCATCTATCCCAAAAATCTTGCAAAGAGAAAAATACAGTGCTTGAGCTCTCAAGTTGAAAAGTCTTCTCAACAATGGCTCTGGGGTACTGGTTGTAATCACAGGCAAATTATCAACCTTGGAAGCATGCTCCTATAGTGGCCCTATTCTTAGGTAAATTCATTGTGCATCATATTTGGCTTGTAAATCATCCATATCAATGATTTCATGCACAGCGTGGTTAGGGTTAATGTTGAAAACCTCACTGAATAGCTCAGGGCAAACACTAAAAAGATTGATTCCAGAATGATTTTTTACCCATCCTGTAATAGGATCATATTTCTTTGCTAGGTCCATCAATAAATCACTATCAAAGAAAATAGTGGGGACTGTTAATTTACCAATATCACACTCCCAAACATTGCTCATAGGAGTGTCCAGTTTTAGCTCTGAAAACCATTTCTTAAATAACTCTAAACCTCCCATGGAAACTTGGGCATCTCTTACCCAATTAGCTTTGTCGTAAAAACCTTCTGCTACAACTATTATGGGATTTTTTGGGATGAGTTCCCTCCCCTTAGTTATTTCATGCACTGATAAGGGGAATTGTTCAAGAAAGTCATCATGCATAGAACGTTTCAAATAATCTGGTTTCCTAGTAAACTCTTTTCGGGAAGGCATTTTGAATGAACCCTAGAAATTTCAGAACAGTAGATACTTTTAATTTACTTAGAAAACCACAAAGTACTTACTGGCAAAAATTTGCACTTCTGCACTATGTGATAACTTCTACAATTTTACTAGATTGTTAACCAAGAAATTCCATGCCCTAGCTCTGAAAATTTTGTATGCCCTGATATTCTCTCTATGCTTTAGTGGTTCATTAATGGTGAAATTGTGGGCTCTTACCATACAATAAAATCACACGCATAAGGTCTGAATCATATTTACTCTTAGTAACCGTTACCCGCAATTTGCATCCAAGTTTGAATCCCATCCATAAATTTTCACTGGATCGAATGGTCCTGATTTAAAAGGTAACAAGCATTATGGCTTTTAAAACAATGCTATGTGTCACAATTTTGCTTCCCTGCATTATTTAAAATTCTTTCATCTTAGAATTTTAGGGAAGTGTTGTTCGTCGATCAAGACAAGATCGACAATCAAACTAATCCACTTTCTAATAAAAACCAGTCAGCTGTACTGACCAATAAGAAATTGCCATATGAGCTCATGCCATATGACCACATTCCATGCCAGCATATCCCATATCTTCTTTTGGGCAAGCAAGTACTTGGCATCATTCAGTACACGTGTCATGCTAGTGCATTCCCGCTTTCCTTATCTAACAAGCATCTTCAAATTGTGGGCTTTCATCAGTCGTCAATCTTTGAAAGATAAACGGCGATACTGATTTTACCCTGTAGGGCATCTAAACAAAAATTTTGATGTCACCATGGACACATGTCTGCAAGGCACATTCCTGTTTTGTTTAAACTTTGCTCAAATTCAAAATGCGGGGAAGCGCCTTTCATTGATCAGGATAAAGATCAACGATCAGAAACAACTCTTCATTTTATGCTTGCATTATCCACTTGGGCCAATGACATGACTGCTTTTAACCCACGTGTTCTGACTATTGTGTTTATTTCTAACATCTTTCTGGCCCAGATCATAAATAGCTCCAGCTAAGCACATTTGGCAGATCCTATGGCATGACTCCTGCATTCTTCATAGTTTGGTCCCACTGTGACACGCATCGCAAAGGCACATTCCTGCTTTTCTTATCTAACTAGTAGCTTCATAATGCGAGATTGCACTAACTATAGATCTTCAAAAGATCTACAGATGATAAGACTTCATTTCCATCCAGCAGTCAAAATCCTCCAATGGCACATCTGGTAGTACATGTCATCAATCGTTTATAGTGTGGCATACTACATTGCAAATACCTAACCCCACCTTGCCACATGTCAAAAATCCGCTTGCCCACATTACTTATTTCCTATGTAGTTTCAAATTGTGAGCATGCGTTGGCCTTTGATCTCTAATAGATCAACGATTATATAAACTTTGCCATTTGAGTAGCATATTGGCTAATAGTGACGAATGATGTTCCTCCACTTGTTCCAACTCATCTGAAACACACCATGGAGGACATCTCACCATTATTCTTTTAACAGCGGGCCCATCTCATCAGACCGTGCCACTTGTCAAACTTTTGCTTCCTCGTATTATTTATCTGTCGAGCATATTCTTCTTACAGGGAAGCACTAGCCCTTGATTGAGATGAAATCAATGGTTGATGCTTCTTGGTGATAAACTACATATCTTTGCAGGCCAATCCACCAATGACATCGCGAGAAAAATAGGACGTGTGCAAAAGTACTGAAAAACCTACAAAAGTTCCTGACAATTTATGATTCACCAAAATTTAGGAATGTAAAGGCTATGTGTCACCAAGTCGCATGCCCACATTACTTAAAGGCCTTGCATCTTGAAATTGTGGGTATGTGATACTTGTTGATCTGAATAGGATCAACGATTGAAAAGACTTTGTAGAATCAGAGGTAATTGCTAGCAAAATGATTAATCAATTTTTATGCTAAGCACAGTCACGTAAGATTAAACAAAAATATAATGACCTCATGCTTATGCAAGCCCTCCCTTGGGGAAAAATGTTATTGAAAACATTTTTCTGAAAACAATTTTGAGGGTATTCTAAAGCTAGGGCAATTTGATGATTTTGAAAAAACACAAGGAATAAAACCCTAATTTTCAAAATTTCAAGATTTAAATGATTTTTCACAAGATTTCCCCTTAACCTCTGCATAGTGAAAAATCAGGCCAACAGTAAGAAGTCGGGATGTCATATTCAATGAGAAAGTGTTGTACAAAGATCTTTTGCAGCAACATGAGAAGAAAGAAGATGATTATGTAGTGTTGGATGATACTCCAAAAGCTAATCTTCCAGCCATTCCTCATGATGTGCAACAACCGCAACAACAAATACCACACACACTAGTGAATGTTAGACAGTCAATGAGGCAAATTAGACCTCCACAAAGATTTTCTCCCTCTTTGTATTCTATTTTACTTACTAATGCTGGTGAACCTAAAAGTTATGATGAAGCTGTGCAGGTGGATACTAAGATTGAGTGGGAGTCTGCAATGAAAGATGAAATGGACTCTTTGCTAAAGAATAAGACATGGGATCTATGCAAGTTTCTTGCAGGTAAAAAGGCTTTACAGAATAAGTGGGTTTACAGGTTGAAAGAAGAGGAAGGAGGTCAGAAAAGATTTAAGGCCAAGTTAGTTGTAAAAGGATTTGCACAGAAAAAAGGAATTGATTTTGATGAGATATTTTCTCCTGTTGTTAAAATGACTTCTATCCATACTATTTTAAGTCTTGTGGCTACTGAAGATTTGCATTTAGAGCAGTTGGATGTTAAAATAGCCTTTCTTCATGGTGATTTGGATGAATAAATATATGTGGCTCAACCACAAGGATTTGAGGTCAAAGGTAAGGAGAACTTAGTGTGCAAATTGAAGAAAAGTTTATATGGCTTGAAGCAAGCACCTCGGCAAAGGTATTTGAAATTTGACAGGTTTATGCATGAACATGGCTATAAAAAGTGTCATTCATCTTGCAAAGAATTCAGCTCTGCATTCTAAGACCAAACACATATAGTTGCGATACCATTTCATTCAGTCAGTTTTGGAGGATGGACAGTTAAAGCTGGAGAAGATGCACACCAATGACAATCCAACAGATATGTTGACAAAGGTTGTAACAAGGGAGAAGCTAAACTCCTCTTCAGCTTTGGTTGGTCTTTTAGACTAAACATGAATAAAAGAACAGTAGAGTCCAAGTTGGTTTGATCCAGTTGGAGCCCCATATGGTAGTAGTATTGCTACAGGATCAGTCTCCAAGTGGGAGATTGTTGTTTAGTGTAGAGCCTAATCAGTCCCCAAGTGGGAGATTGTTAGATTGTGTTGACTGATCTGGAAAGTACTATACATACTTCATAATTAGTGGGCTTCAGGGCATTGCCCCAAAAAAAAAAATGGTACTATTCGTAGATTCACCATTCATAGATTCGCCACTAAAGTTATGGCTGATTTATGGCTGACATGTTATAACCCTAAAGCGGTTTAATACTTGTATAAAAGGTTTTAGGGTTGGGTATTTTCATTATGTTGTGATGCAAACTTCTTGCGACGGTATTGAGCTATAAGGGATTACGGATTGTAATCAGGTTGTAATCATTAGATTGTGATAATATTGGACTTGCTGTTTGATGGATGTATCCCAAGGATTGGGTGAACCACGTTAAATCTTGGTGCCTTGTGTTCATTTTTGTGTGATCTATTATTTTTTGTTATTGGTTATATTTGCATGTAGTTTTTATTTCTGTCTGTGGTTTATCCTAACATTATCTTGGCTAGGCTGCACATTAGGGGCAATATGAGGTTGCAGGGTTTTATGTTGGACAAGCTCTATCCATGACATAGGAGAGACATCCCTAAGAGGTCTCTATGACCAATTTAATTATGGCATGGTGAGTAATAGAGTTAACATTTCCTTTTTGGGTTTCCTCGACACTAATGCATAACATATCAAACAAGAAATTGGGGACATTTACTAGAAAATTATGCCTTACATAACTAACTTAAAATGATGTGCATGTAAATTAGAAAATATTCCTTCATAGTTAAAATACTTGATAATATGCATGGCCAACTCATTGTACGATGGTGGAATAGACATTCTTTTGCACCCTTGCTTAGTAATATCCAATGGAGGGTCACCTAGTAGGGAAAATTGGGCCCTAGCTAATCTAGCATCATGCGCATTGAGGTAGTGATCCCCTACTACTAACAACCTGATTACCTCTACTATTCATTCCTCTATGGCAATAACTATCAATCCCCATACCATTTCTTCACCTTCATCAAATGTATTTGTAAATTCAATAGCTACTTCTTCATCATACTCTGTTAATTTCAAGAAGTATCCTAGCTAGTCACATGCATTAAATCTTCTTACTGCTTCTACATCAGAAAGTAAAACACTATGTTCTACTGGTTCACATTGCTACAACTGACCTCCCATTTGTGCTTACTAATATCAATCTCTACTCTATTTTCAACAATTACCTTCTTCCCTCTGTGAATTTTAGACTCTTTTTTTCATAAAACCACAGACCCTTTTCACATTCTTCTTTATGAATTTATTGTCATGAACAATAATAATGTAATTTTAATGAGAATAAATCATAGATATGCAAGAATCACTTCAAAATTCAATTCAGGTCACATCTAATTTAATTTAGCTTACATCTTAGTTTGACAATGAGGGATTATTCAGGAATAAAGGTACAACACTTGACACCTGTGTACTATGGCAACTGGATTTTAATCAAACAAAGAGAGAGTACATATTTGAGGATTTTTGAATGAATAAATAGAAATTTCATTGGAAATTAGTAACCTTCCCTACCTCATACAAAACATGGACAAGTGTCCTCACTTGTCATACTTGGCACAAGGTACAAAACTGTCGTAATGCCTCAATGATATATTTAATGCAGTAATAGATATGACCAACAAAACCTATGTGCTAAAAATGAATAAAATTTGAAAAGTGTGTACCTGTCAGTTGGATCATTGTACATGCCAAATAAAGGAGGGAAGAATGGAAGAATGGAAATGACAACATATGTTAGTGGACTCGCCATGTGATTGAAAGCATAGGAATTAATGATGTGGAAGGTGAGTGGGTGGTAGAGAAATAAATGAGATGAGTTAAAAAGAAGAATGGAGAAAGTGAATGGAGAATTGAACTTTATGTAAACATAAAGTTTTTATTATAGGCATGCTCAAAGGAATTCTTATTGAAGAGCTACAAGAAGAAGGTTGGCACCTTCTACTACAAGAAGTGTTACCTATTGTTAGTTTGAAACTAGTTGTTGAAATTGTTGTAGGAAGTCTTCTTTCATTTGGATCTAGTGATACAACTTTAGTTTATGTCCATTAACTAATAACTTGAAATGTATTGGATCAATTGTGGTTAACTAGATTGCTCCATTTGCAAATACATGGCTTATTTCTTAGGGACCCATCCATCGTGTTTGCAGCTTGCCTAGTATGTTTTTGAATCTAGAATTATAAAGTAATGCCCAATCTCCAATTTGAAATTGCTTACTTTAATGTGGGAGTCATGCCATTGTTTCCTTTGCTTCTATATGATTTTTGTGTGTTCCAGATCAGACTTGCGCATTTCATCCAAAGAATTAAGATGCAGTAAGCACTCTCTTTGTACTGCAAGAAGATTACTATTTAACTCCAGTGTTGTTCTTAAATTTTTGTGTTCAAATTCAATGGGTAGAATTTCTACTTTTCCATACAACAGTTCAAATGGTGTGAACCCTGTGGTAGTCTTCCATGTTGTTTGATATGCCCAAACAACTTCCAGTAGTCTGTTGCTCCAATCTCTGTGATGCAAATGAATTGTATTTGTCAAGATGGCTTCTATCTCCTAATTTGTAACTTATGCTTGTCCATTAGTTTGAGGATGATAGGAGCTTGATTTTTGATGTCTGATATTATATTCCTTCGTGAGTTTTGTGATCAAATTGGAAGTGAATTAAGCATCCTAGTCAGTAACAAGCTCTCTAGGTACACCATATATAGTAAGGATTTCTTCATACAAAAATGCAGCAACTTTATGGTCGCGAGCATACTTCATGGCTTTGACTTTGACCCATTTTTTCAGGGAGTCAGTGCATACAATGATGTATGATTTCCCATTGGATGGAGGATCTATTGGACCAATGAAGTCCATGCCCCATTTTGTCGAATGGTGTTACCACTAGCTATGGATTGAGAGGCATTTTGTCTTATCTTGTTGGTTGGCCCATCCTCTAACATTTATGACACTTTCATGTATAATTGGCTACATCTTTATGAAGTGTAGGCCAGTAGTAACTAGTTGTTGAAATCTTCAATGTTGTTCTTTTTGCTGCAAAGTTCCCTCACATGGTTCATTATGACATGCATGTAGAATGTCATATGTCTCATCTTCTTTTACACATCTCTACATAACCTGATCAAGTCCAGTATAAAATAGTGTATTATCAATCCAAGAGAAATGAAAGCTTTTCTCTACAAGTAGCCTCTTATCCTTGTAAGAGAAATGTGCGGGCATTTTTTTAGCTACAATGTAATTAGCTATGTCTGCATACCATGAGATTTGGACAGAAATATGAAATAAATGCTCATCTAAAAATGTATCATCTATCAAAGTAGTATTTTCTTCATCATGGTGGATTCTGGATAGATAATCAGCTACCACATTCACTTTCACAGGTTTTCCAATGATTGTGATATCAAATTCCTACAAAAGAAGTAGCCATCTTGTTAACCTGCCTATAATGGCAAGTTTGTTCATGAGATACTTAATTGTTGCATGGTTTGTATGGAAAAATATGGGATAACTAGTTACATAATGCCAGAATTTGTTCAGAGCATAAACTACTGCTAATAGTTCTTTTTTAGTCACTATATAGTTTAACTCTTGGCCATGAAGGCTCTTACTAATATAGTAGATCACATTTTCAAGGTGTTGAGATTTTTGTCCTAGGACTACACCTATGGCATAGTCAGAAGCATCTATATGTATTTGAAAAGGCAAAGTCCAATCAGGACCCCTAAGTATTGGTGCAGTTGTCAATAGTGACTTGAGCTACTGGAAGGAGTCACATTCCTTTGTCCAAGCGAATTCACCCTCTTTGGTAAGAAAAGTATATAAAGGACTAGTTATCTGACTAAAAAATTTTATAAACCTCCTATAATAACTAGCATGTCCTAGGAAATATCTGACTTCTTTTTGTGTTGTAGGAATAGGGAGTGTGAGAATTGCCTCTATTTTTGCAGGGTCTACTTGGATTCCAGATTTAGATATAAAACGTCCCAAGACCACGCCTTCCTACATCATCAAAAAGCATTTCTCACTGTTGAGAGGTAGGTTTTTTTCTTCACATTGGATTAGTACTTTGTCCAAGTTCTTTAGGGCTTCCTCAAATGTGACACCAAATGTAGTAAAGTTATCCATGTATATCTCTATGCAATCATGTGATATGTCAACAAAGATGTTGATTACAGCTCTCTGAAAAGTAGAAGGTGCATTGCATAAGCCAAATGATAATATAGAATAGGTATAGGTAACCCAAGGACATGTAAATGTGCTCTTCTCTTGATCTTCTAAAGCAATACTTATCTAATTATAACCACTGTATTCATCCAAAAATTAGAAGTATTTATTTCTAGCCAAAGTATCCAAAACTTGATCAATAAAGGGCAAAGGAAAATGGTCCTTCTTTGTGGCATTATTTAAGTCTCTATAATCTACACATATTTGCCACTTACCTCCTTTATTAGGTACAATAACTAAAGGTGATACCCATTTTCTATCAGAGATTGGATAGATGAATCCAACATTCAACAACTTTTGCAACTCAGTCTTAACTATCTCTCACAATGTTTTAGTTATTCTCCTCTAGGGCTGATTGAGTGACAAGATTCCATCATTGATCTTATGGGTGCAAATTTTAGGTCTCAGTCCTACCATATCCCCATAATCCCAAGCAAAGGCTTTTTCATGCTAATTGAGGAGCTTGGTTAACAATCCCAATTGTGATTGGGACAACTTGTTGTTTACATGGAGATTATGATCAAGAGAAATTTTTGTAGTAGTTGTTAATTCTATCATTGAAACTTACTGGTACTAAACTTGTAGCTAATTCACTTGGTAGTAATTGATCAATTATCTCAGGGCTTGCTAGGTAGACACAGTCTTCATAGGTACATAGCTTTAAGATAGAACTCTTAGCAATATCTCTGGCCACTATACATTTATTAGTAAGAATGCTCTATATTGTATCATCTTCCTCCTAAATTTTTAACAAAGAGTATTTATACAACATCATGAGCTAGGATAAAAAATTCAACACTTCTTCTTCATCCCCTAAATCTGGCCAAATATGTTCTCCCAAGTCTAGTTGGGGTTGGGCAGGTGGGTATAGAACTAGCTTCCTTATGGTTTAACCATTTGAAAGTGTCATATTGTCTAATATTCAATTAATTTTAGCATTAGTGATGGATAACTAGGGTCTCCCTAATATGATAGGATAGCTAGCAAGTTTTACTTTAGCTGATAGGATAAGAAAATTAGCAATGTATTCCCATGAATCTAAAGTTACTATCACATCTTCTATGAGACCATCTGGAGTGAAAATTGAACTATCAACAAGTTGTAACACTATGGGAGTTTTCCTTAAACCTTCCATGCATAACCTATGCATTATATTTTTACTCATCACATTTATTGCTACTCCCAAATCAACTAAAGCATTTTTCATAGCTTGTCCATTAATGATCAGATTAATTACTGGACTACCAAGATCTAAATACTTTGGTATCACTACCTTCCCTAACATGATATCAACTAATTTCTTGACAACATTGACTATTTGAGGGTCTTTCTTCTTCTGCCCTGGGTTCTTAAGGTATGCTTCCTTAATAACCTTTCCATAAAGAGGGACATTCTTGATAGCTTGGAACAGAGGGATTTGGATGTGCATGTTTTTCAACTGCTCAACAATATCAAATGTCTCTTCCTCTTGGGATATATATGTCTCTTTATTTAACCTATGTGGAAAGGGAGGATTCACTAAGGTATGGTTAGTAGTTCTACTAGGTACATCAGTTGGTGGGTTGGTATTTGGCAGTGTAGTTTCTGGAAGTGGTGTTGCAAGAGTGTCTACAACTTCCATGATTATAGGATATTTTGGTGTAGAAAGAGGTGTACCAGATCTCAAATGGATATCAAGCATTTCTAGTGAATAAGTAGGGTACTGCTGAGTATTAGTAGTGTACATTTGTTGTTGTTGTTGCTTGTTGTTTGGATTTGGCTGAGATTGAGCAAGCAATTGGGTTGGCTTAGGAATAGTTTATTCAATCAAAGGATTATTTCTCCCACCATGACGTGCATTTAATTTGTCAATCCAGGGATGTATACTTGAAATGGTGGGCACAGTATGTGCACTAGGTCCCTTGAAGAGTCATTATGCTTATGTTGTAGAAAAATAAAATGCATATAAATAACCTACACTAGTATTGTAGGAAAGTAACACACTTAACTCCTTACTAAAATGAATTTTGGAAATACAACTCTATGTTAATTTATATCTCAACCCAAATTATCCACTATAACTACTCTTGTAGATGTTGCAGGAACATTCACAAAGTACAATGTTGCAAGAAGAAACTATAACTTCTATCTGAAATACTGGAAATGTTGGAAGTAATTCTACACTACTCATAATATAATTCACCTCTCAAGTGGGCCCCCTTGTTCAGCTTCTACTAATCTACTAATACATAATGTAAACCAATAATTACTTCATTATATTTCAAAAACTCCTTTCATAAGAAAAATACATAAAATTGTAGATAACTCACTACAAGAGTCAACAATGTTTTTCCATAAGATTTTTCAAACTCCAAAACTATCAATCCAATCCCTATAAATAGAGGATTGACACTTATTCTAAAATAGGAAAGAAAAAAAATTGACTAAAAATCTACCAGAGAAGAAGAAGGAAATATAACAACTCACGATATAAGCAATAAAGTTTGGGTAACCAATTCAGCACAATAGTAAAAATAGAGGGAATATAGCAACACTTCGTCCCTACATTCCTAGAATAATAGCTCCTCCTTTGTAGTAGTTGTGCCTTCTAGTGCCATAATGATTCCTCCACTATATTTGGGCCTTGATGCTACTTCTTGAATGTTGTCGACCACTCTCCAGCTTCTTCCTTTCATAGCAGGTTAGTTGCAATGCAAAAATATTTATGTAAATAAGCATAATCAACTTAAATCCAAATATTGGAATACACATTCTAATGGTTATATGAAATATTGCACTATATGTATAATATTAGCAAAATATGACATAACTATCCACCTATGCTTTAACAGTTCTATTTGGACTTAATCATAAGTTCAATTAGTTATGAGTTCATAAATGTCCTAGTAGTATTAAAAATAGATTATTAAAATTAACATAAAATAGAGGCAATAATTGGCCTCATCAATGTCTTCATATCAGCCTGAATTATTGGATGTTGGCCTAAAAATCACTTGTGAATCTTGGCACATCACATAAAATATTGTATAGGTTTTATTCTTTTTGAATTAGTTCTACTATCTTATATACATGTTCCTGCAATTGAACTTTCTACTCAGCAATAGTTGTAAAGAATTTTTCTACAACCTTATTCTCAATTTTTTTTGCAAACCAATCCATCAATTTTTCATTGGATCCTATGTCTAAATCATTTATTTTATCAACAATATTTACAAGATGGGAAATTATTGGGGCTTGCCCATCAAAATTTTTAATATCAAATGCCTCAACAAAAATATCTTTGACTTCATGTAGTACCTACCTTTCTTGATGTTCTATCCTCAGCTCTTCCAAATTCTTCCTCTTTGCCAAAATTTCTTACAACAAATTTGTTTGCTCAAGTGTGAGATTTTCCAAATCCAATTGTGGTGTCTCAATAACTTTATCCAGACTAACTTCAATATCTAGAGAGAGATCCTTTATTTCTCTCCTAATGTGAGATGTAGAAGTGTTGCTGCTTGACACTACTTTGGGAGATGGTGAGGGGCTATCACCACTTGGTTGTGTTTGTACATTAGTGCTTGAGACAACAATAGGTGCACTTGGCTCTACTTTATTTACCTCAATGTGAGGTCCTGATACTATTGGTCCTCCTTGACTTGTGGTAGGAATATCTACACCACTTTCCTTTCTAGTTTCTTATGTCTCTTGCTCCGTTTTTGCATCTGAGGGCTTCTCTAGAGTTTCAGCATGTATTGGTGAGATTTTTCCTTGTAGACTCGGCACACCTAAACTCACTTTATCACTTTCATCATCTTCTACAGTAACTATCTCAACATCCTTTGTTTGTGTTACCTCTTTTGTTGTGAGACCAAAAATGCTTTTCCAAAGCAACTCATTTTGCTAAATTATAACTTCTCTCTTATTTTGTAATATCATATAGATTCTATACTTAGGAACAAATTTGTTCCTTTATTTCTCCAAAAAATTGTATTTCTTATCTTGTGATAGGTTAGGCATAACCTTGGCTAATTTGTCAGTTCTTATGTTTTTCTCTTCTGCTTATACTTGTTGCCACCCTCTTTCAAGTCTATTATACAAATCTATAGGTATTTTCTTCTTTAACTCATTTGGAGCTAACTTATGATTTTCCATCATATCTATCATGTCCTCCTTAACTTTTACTTTACCATCATCATCCAATGTGTCATATTTCATAAATCAAAAATTGGATAAACCTATAGATCTTCTTAGATCAACACATACCTCATCAATAGATTTTATTTTCCTTGTGGATAGTCCTTTAACCAATCTTCTTCTCTTTGGTTTTGAGTTTCTTGGCTTTGTGGTATCCATTTCTTCTACTTTCCTTATAGACTTCTCGGCATTAGTTTTTTCTCTAGTCCTTGGTTTGGTAGGTGGAGGAGAGATTGGTATCACCACTAGCTTCTTTATGGTTCCATTACCCTTCTTTCTAGGTGGTGTGACAAAAACTACAGCTTTACCCTTGACTCCTTCTTCTTTCTCCTCTTCCTCATTACTACTACCCTTCTCTTCATCTTCTCCCAAACTTTGTGTAATTTGTAGAGGTTCACTACTCTTGCCTTGGGTGTCTAGCTTTGCCTCTAGATCTTCAATCATTTTCTTCCTTTTCTTTTCTTTGGGATCTATCTTGATATCTATCATTATTCTTGCCTTAGCTTCTTCATATTTCCCAAAAGTTTTAGCTCCTAAATAAATTTCTTCTTTCAATAATGCAATAATTTTTTCATTCACTGTGTCATTGTCAATCTCATAATCAAATGTTATTAGTCATGCCTTTCTAGGCTTCACTACCTACACATGTGCATTATCCTTGTAAACTATGAAACATACATCATTGTAATGTCTTGTTACCTATTCTTCTTGAATTATTATCCTCATCCTCATTCTCTATCAAAAATTTTTAGAATATATATACGTGACATTCTCAAAATTATCTCCTAACTAAGTTATGTATTAATTGATTTGTCTTATTACCGGTTTTCCTTGCTCCCAAATGATGTTTCCACTACTAGGAAAATTTCTATGAATGTAAAAGAAAATGCACACGATAAGTGACCCAAAATTACACATTTAATTATTTTCCTTCCTGTTAGATGTCAAGTTTTCTACTAATTGTAGCTTCTACAACTTGGCAAGATTATATTCATGATCCTTCATGACTATCTCCCATGCTTGATCCATTTTCATACATGGCACACTGTTCAATCTATTTGATTGATAGAATTTGTGATAAATAACTCTCACTACAAATTCAATCAATGGATTGGAAATATTTGTGATGGACAACCCTCGTCCATTCCACTCACTTGTGTTTGCTTCAACTTACTCTCAACTTGGACTTTGCATTGTCATCTTCTTATCCAGTATGTGATAGCCAATAACCTTGTAAATCATCTTCTTGGTTATTTTGATTGGTCCATTATGTAGCCAAAACTTCATGTCATGAATCTTGTTCAGCACAACCTTAATCCATTCAATCTTAAATTTTCTTGGGAATTCTAGGCTACAAGTTAACCCTTTCCTCTCAACAATTTTGAATTCCTCCTTCATCACACAAATTGTCATAATCTTATCAAATTTCATATTCACTTACTTCTCCAATTTTACACATGTAGCAACTCAGCACATTGTGTATCATGATTACCTTGGGTGGTATCGAGGATAATGCACCCATTGAATCTCCTCTCATTGCAATCTTAGGAATAGCATAGAATTTAAGTGGAGGACAAGTGTCACTCTTCACCAATTGAATCGTACTAACCTCTACTCCTTGCCTCTTTCCTACAGATGATGAAGTTATCATTTTTCTCTTTGCTAAGGTTCATAAACTTTCTTCCTCTAGATTGCTCGACACTACTTAAATCTACACTTGATCAATCTTCTTATCTTCGATCTACTCTTTGGATTGCCTTAAGATTTCCTTTTGCTCAAATCACTTTGTGCTCTCTAATTTTGTATGCAAGGTATGAAATAGTACCTTCAATTCATAATATATACTTCCCTTTTTCTCAATTTAGGTTCTCCATTAATGTTGTGTACTTAAGTAGGTGGAAGCGAGTTTTCTCGGTCAACATTTTTCCTTCAAACTAGGTCTTTACTATACATCTCGATCTCTTCCATCTAACTTGGCCTCTTGATCAATTTAACTTCTGAAGTACTCAGTCCATATTGCAATTTTCAATCAATATAGATAATTTTACTAATGTTTGGCACTTACTGTGTATATGATTCTTTTGCGCTGGTCCTTTTATAGACCTATTCTTATGCATCTTTTCTAATGCAAATATGAACTTTAGAACAATTTATGTTAGGAACTGATGTGAGATATATCATTAGATATACAGTTCCATACATACCTTTCTCACTTAGTTTGAGATGATGTGATCACCTTCTCCATTGGATTGGGTGATCTCAACTCCATTTTTTCCATTGCTTCCTTCTTCTATCTTTTCCTTCCATGTCTAATTCATCTCCTTCCTTGTTTGATCAATGTCTACTTTTCCTTTACGCTTGGTGTTGTTGTGATTTTCCATTGGCACTTGAGTTCTGGAATATTTTCTTGAATGTCCAGACTTATGATATTTGGAACATACATTGTTAAGTGCATGGTTATGCCTTTGATTATTCGAGTAGGGTTTTTTCTAAGATCTGCATTCATATGGTCTATGTCCCATAATTTTGACAATTGTAACAATAGCATTTAAATCTAGGTTTAGTAGATACATTCTTCATTCTTGACCTACACGCATGTATTTGATGCCCTTGTTTCTTGTAGTGGAAATAATAACTAGTAAAGTTGGGTTTAGGATTTTGATTACAATTTTTGTTTTGACAAATGTTTATAGTATGACCAAATTTTCCATAGTGATAACATGTTTTTCTTCCTTTAGGTTTTGCATTTATTAGTTCTCCATTCTTGGATGATTCTCCTTGCTCAATAGATGAATGTACTGATCCAAAAGTGCTACCAGATGACCTCATAATTTCTTCAAAATATTTTATTACTTTATTTGTCTTGTTGAATATTTCCATGTGTTCTTTTTTAGTTTTCAGTTCATTCTTCAGTAAGTCCTTTTGTGACATCAGATTTTCTATTTCTACATCCTTTCTATTCAACTCTTGATTTGCAAGCATTAATAGATTCATGATGTCAATTTGAGTGTTTGTGAGCTTTTGTACATCAAATATCTTTTCTTGAAGTCTAGTTGTTATTAGCCTTTTGTCTTTTTTAGCAACAACCTTGTCTTCCTTAGCTTTCATCTTTTACTCATTCACTTCACATATCCTTATGAATTGAATTTCATATTTCCTTTTAAGTCCTATAACTTCTTCATTCAAAATATTTTTCTTAGTTAGTAGATCTACAGATGTTGTGTCTTTTGAATTTACTATTTCAAACAATCCTTTAGTTTCAACTTCTTCATAAGAAAATTGTTTGTCCTAAATAGCCAATTCCTTTCTCCTTATTAGGGATTTCTTCAAATCTTATCTTGTTGTCTCAAGTTTCTGTAGTAGGAGCTTGATGTCAATAACCTTCTTATCAATAGTTTTTTCCAATCTAAAAGCCTCCATCTTGAAGATCTAAACTCCAATTTGTTAACCTTCTCCAAGAGAACTCAACTCTGATACCAATTTTTGGAAGTCTTAATTGGACACTAAGATACTAAGAGGGGGGGTTAATAAGAATCTGTAACACTTTAACCTTTTCAATAGGATAAGTGCACCAAGTTGTGGTGCCAAAAGGGGGGTATAAGTGGACACCTTTTTCCTGAAATCAATAATTTCTGAACTTCAACAAGAATTTGAAGATAGTTACGCTCAAAATTTTAAGATATGACAAAAACAAAAGTCATAGTCCTTTGAATCTAGTTTCTAAACTACTAATTTTTTTAAAATGGTTTAGTTTTAGGTCCTCAAAAAAGGGGGCCACAGAAAGTGGTACTATTTATTCCAAAAAAACATAACATAGTACAAAGTGTGGCCCCCCTAAAATTTTAACTTTTTTTTTTAAATTCTTTAATCACTCTGGTCAAAAGTTACTTAACGTTGTAGTTTATCCCAGATTTTTTAGCTAATTTTATAATGCATATTTTTTTTAATGAATTTTTTAACTAGACACATCCCAAAAACATGAAATATATGTGTGCTCCCCCTAAAAATAATGAAAACTTATCTAAAATCAAAACTATTTTTTTCAAAGTGTGTAGAATGGAGTCTAGTTTCTAAAAAACAAAGTTATTACAAAATTTGATAAATGAGCTAAAATTTATAGCCTAACTAGTACATGGTGGTTTTTGACAAAAAATGGACATACATTCAAAAGAAATTATAGATGGAAGGCTTGAAATAGTTCAAATTAAAAATAAATTATATGGTTATATAGCTAACACAAAGACCTACAATGTCATGTAACCTGATCTTATCGATGCCCAACCACAAGGAATCTTGGAGAGCACACAAGAAAAATCAATCATTTTTTATATGTTTGCAGCAAAACATGTCTCAAACCTATTTATAAACTCCAAACTTTTGGGTTGGATCTCCAAGGCAAAACCAAGCCTTAATCTTGGTTTTAATGCAAAGCTTTGAATAGCACGTGTGTGCTATAGTGTGCATGCACTATTTAAAGCTTTTGAATTTGGGTTCAATAGCATATGTATTATAGTGTGCATGCACTATTGAGACCTAAATAGTGCATAGAGAAGGAAGAAGAGATGCAAAGAAAGAGCAAGAGAAAGGGGAGGGGGATGGTTGTGTGTGTGTGTGTGTGTGTGTGTGTGTGTGTGTGTGTGTGTGTGTGTGTGTGTGTGTGTGTGTGAGAGAGAGAGAGAGAGAGAGAGAGAGAGAGAGTAGGGGATGGGAGAGGGGAGAGAGAGAGAGTAGGGGATGGGAGAGAGAGGAAGTGAGAGAGAGTAGGGGTAGCAAAGAGAGTACAAGCTGGGAAAGAGAGGAAGTGTGAGAGAGAATAGGGGTGGAAAAGAGAGAGTACAAGATGGGGGGGAGAGATTGAGAGTAGGGGATGGGAGAGAGAGGAAGTGTGAGAGAGTGAGTAGGGGTGGTAGAGAGAGATTAGGTAGTGGGAGAGGAAGGGAGAGAGAGAGATATGAGGATGGGAGTGTGAGAGAGAGAGAGAGAGTAGGGCATGGGAGAGAGAGTGTGAGAGTATGAGAGAGAGTAGGGGTGGCAAAGAGAGAAAGTAGGGGATGGGAGAGAGGGGAGAGAGAAAGCAAGGGATAAGGGAGAGAGAGTAGAGAGGGAGAGAGTGAGAGAGAGAGAGAGATAGTAGGCAGTGGAAGAGGGAGTGGGAGAGGGAGAGAGAGGGGGATAGGAGTGTGTGGTGTGTGTGAAAGAGAGAAAGTAAGAGAGGGGAGAGGGGAGAGAGAGTAGGTAGTGGGAGAGGGAGTGGGAGAGGGAGAGAGAGGAGGAAATGGGAATGTGTGTAAGAGAGAGAGAGAGAGAGTAGGGGATGGGAGAGAGAGGAAGTGTGAGAAAGAGTAGGGGTAGCAAAGAAAGAGTATAGGATGGGAGAGAGAGATTGAGAGTAGGGGATGGGGAGAGAGAGAAGAGAGAGTACAAGATGGGAGAGAGAGATTGAGAGTAGGGGATTGGGGAGAGAGACAAAGTAGGTAGTGGGAGATGGAGTGGGAGAGGAAGAGCAAGAGAGAGGAGGATGAGAGTGCATGTGTATGAAAGAGAGAGAGTAGGAAATGGGAGAGGGGGTCGAGAGAGAGTAGGGGATGGGAGAGAGAGAGTAAGTGGTGGGAGATGGAGTGCGAGAGGGAAATGGAAATGTGTGTAAGAGAGAGAGAGAGAGAGAGAGAGAGAGAGAGAGAGAGAGAGAGAGAGAGAGAGTAGGGGATGGGAGAGAGTGTGAAAATGTGAGAGAGAGCAGAGAGGGAGAGAGTGAGAGTGAGAGTGAGAATGAGAGTGAGAGAGAGAGTAGGTGGTGGGAAAGGGAGTGGGAGAGGGAGAGCAAGTGAGAAACAAAGTAGGGGATGGGAGAGAAAGAGAGTAGGCAGTGGGAGAGGGACAAAGAGGGGGTGATGGGAGTGTGTAAGAGAGAGATTAGGGGATGGGAGAGAGTGTGAGAGTGAGAGAGAGAGTAGGGGTGGCAGAGAGAGTGAGAGTATGAGATGGGGGAGAGAGAGAGTGAGAGAGAGAGATAATAGGCGATGGGAGAGGGAGTGGCAGGGAGAGAGAGGGGGAATCAAAGTGTGTAAGAGAGATAGAGTAAGGGATGGGAAAGAGAGAGAGTAGGAAATGGGAGAGGGAGTGGGAGAGGGAGAGGGAGAGAGAGGGGGGGAATGAGAATGTGTGTAAGAGAGAGAGAGAGAGAGTAGGGGATGGGAGAGAGAGGAAGTGTGAGAGATAGTAGGGGTGGTGGAGAGAGTATAGGGTGGGAGAGAGAGATTGAGAGGAGGGGGGAGAGAGAGAGAGGGAGAGTATAGGATGGGAGAGAGAGATTGAGAGTAGGGGATGGGGGAGAGAGAGAGTAGGTGGTGGGAGATAGAGTGGGAGAGGGAGAGTGAGAGAGAGGAGGATGGGAGTGGTGGTGGGAGATAGAGTGGGAGAGGGAGAGTGAGAGAGAGGAGGATGGGAGTGCATGTGTGTGAAAGAGAGAGAGTAGGGAATGGGAAAGGGGGGAGAGAGAGAGTAGCTCGAGAGAGAGTAGGGGATGGGAGAGAGAGAGTAGGTGATGGGAGAGGGAATGGGAGAGGGAGAGAGAGGGGGGATGGAAATGTGTGTAAGACAGAGAGAGAGAGAGAGAGAGTAGGGGATGGGAGAGAGTGTGAAAATGTGAGAGAAAGTAGGTGGTGGTAGAGAGAGTAAAGAGGGAGAGAGTGAGAGTGAGAGAGAGAGAGTAGGCAGTGAGAGAGGGGGGAGAGAGAGAGAGAGTAGTGGATGGGAGAGAGAGACTACGTGGTGGGAGAGGGAGTGGGAGAGGGAGAGAGAGGGAGGATGGGATTGTGTCTAAGAGAGAGAGTAAGGGATGGGAGAGAGTGTGAGAGAGAGTAGGAGGTGGCAGAGAGAGAGAACGAGATGGGAGAGAGAGAGTGAGAGGAGGGGATGGGAGAGAGTGTGAGAGAGAGTAGAGGATGGGAGAGAGAGTGAGAGTAAGGTATGGGAGAGAAAGAGTAGAGAGGGAGAGAGAGAGTGTGTGTGAGAGAGAGAGATAGTAGGCAGTGGGAGAGGGAGTGGGAGAGGGGGAGAGAGAGGGGGGATGGGAGTGTGTGTGAGAGATCTAGAGAGTAGGGGATGGGAGAGGAGAGAGGGTGAGAGAGAGTAGACGGTGGGAGAGGGAGAGGGAGAGAGAGAGAGAGTAAGGGATGGGAGAGGGGGGAGAGAGAGAGAGAGAGAGAGTAGGGGACGGGAGAGGGGAGAGAAAGTAGGGGGAGAGAGAGAGAGAGTAGGGGATAGGGGAGAGAGTAGATCGAGAGAGGGGGGACAGGAGTGTGTGAGACAAAGAAAGTAGGGGATGGGAGAGGAGAGAGAGTAGGGGATGGGAGAGGATAGAGAGTGAGAGAGTAGGGGATGGGAGAGAGAGAGTAGGCGATGGGAGAGGGAGTAGGAGAGGGAGAGTGAGAGAGAGAGTAGGGGATGGGAGAGGAGAGAGAGACTGAGAGAGAGTAGAGGATGGGAAAGGGGAGAGAGAGAGTAGGGGATGGGGGATGGTGGGATAAGGAGAGATGTGTTTTGACATAGTACATACATGCTATAGTGCATACACACTATGTCAAATCACTCAAAAATGGTAAAAAGCAAGTTTGGGTCCTATTTCATCCATTCTCTACTTTTGGTCTGTTGTGCATTCTGTTGTTCTGATAGAAAACATGGGTTTCAACATAGAAAAAACTATTTGAAGACTTTTGAAGCTAGCAAACACCAAATTCAATCATTGGATACACAAATTCAAGACTTTTTGAACATTCTTTGTATAGAAAAGGTTAGTGCAATCCTTTTTAAATATTGTTTGTTGATATATAGATACAAATTTGATTATAATTTAACATGTTGTTTAATATATAGTGAATTCATTGAAATTTGTATTTTTGAATGAAATGTTATTTTGAAATGGTTATAAATTTGACAAGTTGTTTGATATATATTGTGTATTCATTCAAATAATTGTAATTTTTATATGTATTTGAATGATTTGTAATTTACACATTGTAAGTAATTCAAATGTTTGAATAATTTGAAATGTAGAAATCATCATCATGCCAAAGAAGAAACCAAAAATTCAAACAAATGAAGACAAGGAGAGAGATTTGGCAATTAAAAGAGATAAAATGACACTACTATGTGAACAAAGAAAATTTCAAAGCAATAATGAAGAATTTACTTTCAAAGAGGATCAAAAACCACCGATACAAAGAAACAAAGAGGAAGAATTGGAAAAACAAAGAGAATGAATGATATTGTTATGCTCAAGAAGACAATTGAATTGTGAAGCTACACCATCTCCCAATGTTGTAGTCATATCATACTTTGATGTTGAAGAGACACTAATTTGTAGATCCGACGATGTACATGTAGACACCTAAATTTGATTACACTGCTTTGGTAATCTAATTTAGCCATCTCTAAAGGCATCATTAATTAAATTCTTATTTAATTAATCCTTTGTCATCCCCTAGTTGATTAATTTAATTAATCATCTATAGTCCTAATTGATAAATCAAATAATCTATTATTTATCAATTAAATCCTTTTCTCGTATCTAATTCCAAAAATCCCCATTTATTAAATAAATCTATTTGATAAATGAAATCCTCAAATTCAAAAAAAAACCCTAACCTATCTCTAATCCTCCATTTAGCCTAATCCACCCCATCCACCCATACTAACCAAGCTTAGCCACTAACTCACCCACCCTCATTTATGCCATCCACTTGCACATCTCTAACATCCCTAATCTAATCCTAAACCCAAGCCTAATCCACCCCCTAATGTTGTCACATTCCTTAAACAAGTTTAAGACTTTCCTAATCCAAACCAAAGTCTCCCCTCAAAAAAACCCAACCACTAAGTCATGAGTGCTCTTACAAAACATAAAGACTCTTACAAGCCCACTCATGACTCTTACACCCATCTTCCACACTCTTCCCTCTTCCACACTCATTCCTCTTACATCCCTCTTACATACTCAACCCCACTCATCATGCCCTTAACCAACCCTTAACCCTACCCTCTCACACTCATCCTCCTTGTGACAAGTGTCACCTTCCCATTGGTGCTAAACAAGCACAATCCATGTGCTCCCCTTTGAGTGCATCTTAGCCCTCCTTAAGCCTTCATCCATCCTTGCATCTAAGCCCTCCATCCCTCTACCCCTTAGCCTATAAATTGAATCCCATCCCAAGCCATTTCATCAACAATCTTTGAGCTAAAGTTACCATGCTATTTTGAGAACCAAAGCCATCAAACATACCCTTATAATGCCAAATTGAGAGCTCACAAAGCTACCAATTTGCCATTACCCATCTCCATTGAAGCAGCTTTTGAGCATCTTGAGCATACATCCACAGCAAAAGGACACATCTACAGAATCAAGAAAGCATGGAGTGTTTTCTCTTGTGAGGTTTGCACTTCTTATTTTCTTTCTTAGTCTAAGCATATATGTGAATTTAGTTTTTGGTTTGTGAATGTTTACTTCATTTGTTAATGTTCTTTGCATACTGATTCTGGTTCTACATTTTGGCACGTCCGGTGGGACCCCACTATGGGTCATTTAATCATCTATTTTCATCTATATGTCATTTTTCTAACCATCTAATGTCTGTTGTTGTTTGAGTGTGTTGTGAGGGTGTTTTGCTTGTTTTTGCAGGTTAAAGAACGCACTTAGGAAGAAGAAATACCATCTAAAAAAAAAAAAAATCGCATTTTTCAGCCTTTTTTGGCGCGATTTTGGCGTCTGCAACCTGTTTTGTCTGCAAAAATCAACTTCTGCGAAAATTCGCGTCTGTGCAAATCAACATCTGCGAAAATCCGCGTCTGCGAAAATCGACGTCTGCGAAAATCCGCATCTGCGAAAATCGACATCTCTGCTTGTCACCTGGGTTCTGTGCTGCAAATCTATTTTGTCCTCTTCATATTTTGGCGCCTCTGTAGTTTAGCATCTTCGTATTTTGGCAGACTGTGTTCTCTGCTTGCTTATGTTCCATTTCTGCTTTACTATTTCTGCACTTTGTAGCTTAAAAAAAAAAAAAAAAAAGAGTATAAATCAAAATTTGACTTTTAGTGGTTCCGTAGGATTTAGAACATTTTAAGCATTTTTACGCGTAGAAAAAATAACAAAAAAAGTTTAAAAAAATTTTCCCATAGTTAAGCTCTCATTTTTGAAGATTTTGGCTAACTAACTAAAATTGCTTTTTTTTTTTTTTTTTTTGTCTCATTGCAGGTTGGAGCACATATGGAACCACTAACCATGTTTCTTGCAGGTTTTCATGTTGCTAAAAAATGAACTTGAATGTTTAACCATTTGTCTTTGAATGCATGTTGCTAAAAAAAAAATGAACTTGAATGGTTAAACACATTTTTCATTGAATGAATGTTGCTCAAAAACGCACTCTTGAATGTCATGGGTTAAAATCAACTTTCTTTGGAATGCATGCTTAAAACAAAAAAATCCAATCTTGAATGCCAAGGATCAATTAACCATTACAAATCTCTTTTTCACATGCAATCTAGGTAAATTTGGATTTTTGGACATTTAAGAAACTTTGTTAAGTTAAAATACAAATTTACAAAAATCAATTTGAGTAGTTCCTTGGACTCACCTATTTTCTAATCACCCATCAAATATTAACCATTGGTTGCAATCTCAGCGCCATTTATGGGGATGGGTCTACTTGAAAAAGGTGTTAAATGTTCCACAATCTAACTCACTCACTTGGTCTTTGAACGTTTGCTTTAACTTTATCAAAATTCTTAAATGGTCAAAACTCTAGATTAAATCGATCACACTTCAAGTTTGGGCACTAAAATTGAACAACAACTGACGTGGAGAGCCTCCGGGCGCGCGCTTGAAATCGAATCTCACACACTTTTGTTTTGGGCTTAAAACAAACTCACACTCAATCTTGAATGCCTTAAAGAAAATTAATCGATACTTGACGTGGAGGGCCTCCGGGCGCGCGAGTTTGCTTTTGTTGACCCTAACTCTTCTTATTGTGTGCATTCTTCGATCGATTTACTTTTGTTGGCGCTTCAAGTTGGAATTGAACATTGTCTCTTAAACATGAGTGCTTGCAAAGTCTAGATTAGCACACATAAGAGTCAGTTGGTAAAAGAACAAGCGTGTTTTTTAGCCCAAGGTCATCCGAGTCTTCTCTCCCCTTGTCGTCTTTCGAGGCCATCTTGGGTGCATAAGATTAGGATCCAAAACCTTATTTCTTTTTTAGGAGGCCTGCTTGGGGATTTCATCACCCTTTGGATGACCTCAACTCCAACGTTCTGGCGGAGTATAAGAATCAGGAGGTGAATCGAAAGACACCTCCCTTGGGATCAAGATTTTGTCATTCGGGCTAAGCCTCAAGGAACTTTATACCCTTGAGAAGTGAAAGAGGAGAAGTGGGTTACCGCTCCTCTCGGCTGTGTGACATCCTTTTGGTCTCATCTACGGATTTGGGCCTCATGTACCTTGCGTATATCGAGGACTCCCTAGCTAAACCAATTGTCTGCCTTGCAAAAAACCATCTAGGATGTTAATGTGTTTGGAGTGACTGATCGAAACATTTGTAGAACATACACACTCCTTGGTGCAAGTACCACATTCTGAGAACCACAAACTTCTATCTGGGTGTTCCTATCTATTGCTTGTTTTTATTTTACTTGTTGAATGAATGTTTGCCAAACTTGGTCAATCCTAGCTTAGGGCACACTTAGCATAGTCACTGCCTATTTTGGAAGTTGAACAAGTTGAAGCAAAACAACTGAGATTTTTCCCAAAGCCAAGCAGATTCAGGAATTTATGTCGGAACAACCCAAACCCAAACAGAAGTTTCACAAGGTCAAACTCAAGCCATCTCTAGCATACCAAGAACTTTCAGCCAAGAGAAAAGCAATAACACCAAGCCCACGAATTTCCAAACTCCACAAAGCAGAGGACAAAGCTACCGACGAAGCACTTCAAGAGGCCTGGTTAGAGTGCACCATCAAATTTAGCCAACATCCAGGAGTTAATCCTGCTTATGCCTTACCAACTAGGCATGATTTCTATGATTAGACACCCTTGTTTCTCCACATCTTCTTGGATAAGCTTCACTCTAGAGTCATCTTTGTAGAAAAGCCAGCCATCTTAGGTTATCCCCTTAAGCATTATTAGCTCATCCATCTCATTTAGAATCATACCATCTAGCCAGTAATCGAAATTCTGCATATCTAAGCTTTAAAAATTGTTGTCACCTTGCTAAAAGTTTGCCATTCCTAAAATCTTCCAAATCCACCAATCTCACCAAGGTTATCCCTTTGACATAGCTTTGTCTAGGGTAATCTAGCTTTGTCACTTGTTATCCCTCATCACCTTGAGCTAAAGGTTGGGATTCACAAGTGGTCAATCTCGTGTTCTTCCTAAAGGATCATCATTCTATCCTTAAGTTGACACAATCACCACCAAGCTTGCACATAAGAAAGCAGACCTTTTGTGCTTTGACAACATATCTTTGAAGTTAGAATCCCCAACCTGATCCTCCTTAGGTTTTGTCATATAGCTTTGCCTCAACCTAGGAAATCATTTGCATAGAAAATCCTTCCCCCTTTTGCATCCATCAACATTATTGCATCTCATCCCTAGGAGCATTTTTTCATGCCACCCGTCACTCGCTTAGCCAAGAAGAAAGAAACAATGGAGCCCTATCATTTAGATCGAACAGCCTCACCCCCCTTGAGCACTCAGTCATCCTTCAGCCCAGAGCCAGCTATGCCATCACCTACTAACATTGAAGCTTTCATGAACCAACCAGGAAATGCAGTATTGGTAAACGCCATTATAGACAAGAACAAAGAGACAATCATGGCTAATTTTCGAAGGGACAATGTAGGAACCTTTGACTTTGGAAGACCCCCTCCATTATCAGATCCATCTCACCCATTGTTTGGGCAACTACCACCACCCATAGGCTCTTATGATCCAAATTATCCTCAATATATTCCAAAAGAAGAGCCTCCAGCCAATCCATATGACCCAACAGACCCAAACATACCATCATCCACCCAAGTTGAAATCTCCATGCCGCAAGCCAACCCAGCCACCACCACTCCATCCTTGGTTCATACCTCTCCACTCCAAACCCCCTTTACCCAAAACATCTCACCGTTCACCCCCTTCACTATTGTTGCTGCTCCCACACCTAGCCTTCCAAATCCACCCATCTCCCAAATTAGTGCTAGCATCTTTGGCCAACCTCAACAATATACAACAGGGATGCCACCCATGGGGCCAAGTAATCAACCTTTCATCGCCCCCAGCTTGTTCACCACAGCCCAAAGCACAATCCCATCATTTCCATTAGGTCTCAGGTGCTCAATACCACCAGCCACAAATCCACAAGCTACTACCTTCACTCCACAAAGCTATCAAATCCCACAAGCTACTGCCAATCTTCTACCAAGCTCCCAAGTGACCCTAGCTCCCACCACCACTCTACCAAGCTTCCAAATCCAACCACAAAGCTATCAAACTCCATTAGTTCCATTCCCAAGCTTTCAATTCCCACCACCTCCACCACCAACTAATCCATTACCTCCAATTACCAACTACTTTTCAATGCCACTTCTAGGAGGTAATCCACCACCCCAGCCAACCACCAATTATTTGCAAATGCCATCCCAAATGGGGGCACAACCCACATATATTGGTCAAACCCCACAAGCCCTCTGATCCTTTCCCCAAGCCTCACAACCATCTTATACCTTACCTCCACAAAGCAATCCATTTACCCCACAGCCAGCTTATGTTCCTCAATCCCAACCTCAAATCCCATATCAACAGCTAGCCTCGCAGCACATGCAGCAATATGCGCCACCTCCCCCTCAACAACCCGTCATCCACCATGCAGCTGCCCAAACAATGTACAATCCCTATCAGAAAATCCCTCATAACCATCCATATTCAATGGCCCCATCCAGCACATACCTACCTCAAGGCACTCCTACATTGGGGGCACCCCAACCATCACCTATCAATTCAGAGTGGGAGCAAATGAAGACAGCCCTGAAAGCCATCCAAGAAGGGAATGATCCAAAGACATTCAAGTTTGAGAATGTGTGCCCTTACCCATTTGACAGAGCCATTACCACGACACCATTTCCCAAACACTTTGAGGTACCTAAATTTGACAAATTCAGAGGAAAAGGAGACCCTGTCACACATATCAAAGAATTTTACATGCATTGCCAGGATGTGGCATACAATGATGTCTTCCTCTTGCGCCTTTTTCCCAAAAGCTTGGCTGGACCAGCTCTTGAATGGTTTTATAGAATCCCCTATGGCACAATTAAGAACTTTGTTGAATTATCTGAGGCATTTGTAGCCCAATATGCCCATCTTGTTGAAACAGAGCTATCAATAGTTGATCTTGTCCACACCAAGCAAAAAGGTGGAGAAAGCCTTGCCGAATACCTGCAAAGATGGCAAACCCTTACCACCCGCATATCCTGCACCTTGCCAAAACGCCATGTGGTGAAAATGTTTATTGATAATGCACATCCCAGCTTGGCTCACCACATGACCATGAACTGTTTGCAGACCTATAAGTATATCAAAGAGAAAGGAATGATCCTTGAGCAAGGACTCATCAAAGATGGTGTGGTAAAGATTTACAAAGAGGCCAACCAAAATCAATCACATTCCAATGACAAGTCTAGGTATTGGAACAAAAACAAGCATGTTGCAATAGATGGGGTTACTGACACCAGACATGTGAATATCGTTGGTCCTTCTCAAAACCAGTCTAACCCACCATATCAAACAAACAACCAACAAGCTACCAATTACCAACAACGAAATAACCAAAGCTATCAAAACCACAATACAAGACCAACCTTTCAAGGGTCTAACAATCAAGCTAATGCCATCAATGTAGCTGCAGGGCAAAAGCCCAGATTCCAACCTGCACCTAGAAACTATACACCCCTTGGTGAGCTATTGGATGTTATTTTTGAGAAATTGGCTAAGGAAAACCTCGTCAAATTTCCTCCTACCCAGCAAATTGATCCAAGCCAATCCAAAGCTGCATGGTACAAGGACAATGAGTATTGTAAGTTCCATAGGGTAAATGGTCACACCACCCTCAGATGCATGAAACTGAAAGACTATGTGCAAGACCTCATTGATCAGAAGGAAATCACTGTTGGTGCCCAAACCTCTCCCAATGCAGGCTTACAAATTTATCAAAATGCTTTTCCTCCACACAACAACCAAAATCTTGGAAAAGCACCTATGCAAAACAACACCAACAATCGCCAGCCAAACCAACAGCATGGGAAGAACAATGACCACACTTCATCCTATATAGACTATGGTAGCCTTATAGGTTGTATATCTGAGAAAGAGCCTTCAGTCAATGTTATCAATATCCGAGGACTAGACAATGAGTGTGCGGTCACCACTCGAAGAGCGCGATTTAACATCGCAGGCCCATCAGTTTCATCAACACCATCAGCTCCATCAAAAAGTTGATACAATATCTTGGAACACCTTGGGAACATGCCAGCCCAAATATCCATTTTAGACCTTCTCCGCACTAGTCCTGTGTACAAAGACATCCTTGACAGTGCTCTCATAGAATCCCGTGTCCCTTCTGATATCAATGCTACTGATTTTCGTAATCTTGTTGGACACATTTCATCCTCATGTGCCCTATCTTTCAAACCCACCGACATACCCACGGTTGAGCCAGATCACACCCTTCCGCTTTGCATAGCCATCATGGTATCCAATTTTTCCGTGAAAAGAGTAATGATAGATAATGGATCAGCCTTGAACATTTGCACCCTAAAATTCATAAAACAAGCTGGGTATACTGAGGCAGATATGATCAGTGAGGTTATCACCATCAAAGCTTATGACAACTTGGAAAGGACCACAAAAGGGACTATTTTGCTACCAATCAAGGTTGGTCCAGTCATTCAAGAGACAGTTTGCCATGTTGTTGATCTAAACCTACCATTTAACATCCTCCTCGATCGCCCATGGATTCATGCTATGAAGGCCGTTCCATCCACCTACCATCAGTGCATCAAATTTCCGCATCAAGGCACTGAGGTAACCATCCATGCCAATCCAGAACCCTTTGCTTACTGCAATGCAGTTGAAGCTTCATATACAAACCATTGCCCTGGAATAGACATCGGCACAGCCATCGCCAGCTCATCCCACACTTGTAATGACGCAGAAACCATCCTTGCCTCTACCCTATCTACTGTAAAGATCAACAACAAAGGATGTGGAGAATATAGTCTATCAGATGCATTTGCTGTCGGAGCAATCCCACTTGATCCACATACCCATGGACGGCCAACATATCACAAAGCTAAGGAGATTCCACCTCCTCGATACAAACAGTTTGGCCCAACCACCTTTGTGTCCTCAAAAACCCCTCTTCATGAGGAGCTCACTCCAGATATCAACAATTGGCTACATAAGGATGCACCTCCAAGAAATCAAGCACGCCTTGATCACTTCAGGCAGAAGTATCCCCAACAACATAAGCTCGTCACTGAAAAATGGAACTATCAAGGAGGTGGACTAGGACCAGAAGAAAGGGGCATGCAATGTCCCATCGAAGCACATGATTGGGAAATAAAGTCAGGTCTTGGCTTTGGCATACCCACAACTGGGGACACCAACAAGAATGGTCACGCTTTTTCAAACATCCACCTCGACCTTGTTGAAATCGAAGACATTCTTGAGGAAGTTGAAAAGAGAGCCTACGACGATATCCCAGACCAAATCTTCCTAGGAGACTCTGTTCTCCGAGAACTATCCATCCATCTCATTGACCTACCACTTGCTCATCCACAACTCATAGATTAGGACCAACCAAGTGTCATACATATTGATGAGTTCGCATCAGAGGAAGCGCTTCTAAGATTCATGGGAGCTGAAACTCCTCATAAGAAGACAAAGCCAGATTCTACCTACATCTACAAGCTAGATCCCAAGGGGTATTTTGGAGAAAATCCCCAACCTAGTTTCGATACACCCAAAACTGGAACTAAGATAAATCTGGGACTAGCTAAGGCAGCGAAGAGAACCCCTCAGCAAGAAAATCTAGAGCCACAAGTAGAACATGAGGATTTAGTATTGCCTCCTCAAGATAATCGACCAAAGGTGTCTTCTATTCTAATAGAGGATACTAGAGAAGTCAACATTGGTTCTTCAGAGATCCCTAGAATTGTTCACATTGCTGCATCCCTATCACAAGACCAAGCTGACCTCCTATTTGAGGTTTTACGAGAGAACATTGGCCGATTTGCATGGTCATATCAGGACATGCCAGGACTCGATCCAAAGCTTGTAGTTCATCATCTTGCAGTCGATCCAAAGATCAAGCTCGTCAGACAAAAGCTTAGGAAAATGCACCCCAAGGTGGCATTACTAGTCAAAGCTGAACTAGAAAGAATGTTAGCTGCTAAGGTTATCCGACCTATCAACTACTCAGAATGGATCTCCAACATGGTCCCTGTCACTAAGCCTTCTGGTGACATCAGAATCTGTACTGATTTTAGAGATCTTAACAAAGCTTGTCCAAAGGATGATTTTCCCTTGCCCAACATAGATATGATTGTAGATCTTACAGCTGGACATGAAATCCTGTCCCTTATGGATGGATTTTCTGGGTATAATCAGATCAAGATTGCAGAAGAGGACCAGCATAAGACAGCATTCACTACCCCTTGGGGAACCTTTTGCTACACCATGATGCCTTTTGGCCTAAAGAATGTTGGGGTTACCTATCAAAGAGCTATGACAGCCATTTTCCATGATCTTATCCATAGCATTTTGGAGGATTATGTGGACAATATCCTAGTCAAATCTCACACCTTCATGGATCATCTTGCTGACCTGGAGAAAGTCTTTGATAGGTTGGCCCAATATCATCTCATGCTAAATCCCAAGAAGTGTGTCTTTGGGGTCACATCTGACAAGCTTCTAGGCTTTATAGTTTCTAAACGAGGTATAGAGATCGACCCCAAAAAGGTCAAGGCTATCTTAAACATGCCTCCTCCCCAGACACTGCGACAGCTTCGCTCTCTTCAGGGAAAAATTCAATCTGTCTGGCGCTTCATCTCCCAACTTGCAGATAAGTGTACACCGTTTTCACACTTGCTAAAGAAGAATGAGAACTTCAAGTGGGATCTTTTATGTCATCGCAGCTTCGATCAGCTCAAGCAGTATCTCACCAATCCCCCTATCTTGGTTCCACCAGTTCCTAGTCGTCCCTTAATCTTGTATATATCAGCAACACCTACTGCTCTAGGGGCACTTCTAGCAAAACATGATGATTATAGCAGAGAGAGAGCCATCTACTATATCAGTAGAACCCTAGTTGGTTATGAAATCAATTACACTCCTATGGAAAAAGCTTGTTTGGCAGTTGTTTTCTCAACTCAAAAGCTTCGCCACTACATGCTAAGTCATACCATCCAACTAGTCGGCAAGATTGACCCTCTCAAGTATATGCTCTCCAGAACAGCACTTACAGACCGTTCGGCCAAATGGGTTATGCTACTAAGTGAGTTTGACATCCAGTATGTGGACAGAAAGGCAATCAAAGGGCAAGCTATAGCAGATCACCTAGCTGATGCACCTCTAGTAGATGCATATCCTTTGCTCACAGAATTTCCAGATGAGCATATTTGCCTAATTGAAGAACAGCCCCCATGGAAGCTTTATTTTGATGGCTCATACACCTCTCATGGATCAGGGGTAGGAATATTATTAGTTACACCTCAAGAAGATTACATTCCAAAAGCCTTCAAGCTACAATTCCCTAGCACCAACAATATAGCAGAATATGAAGCTCTTGTAGCAGGATTAAAGATAGCTGCAGAATGGAATATCACTGAGTTACAAGTCTTTGGTGATTCCCAACTCATCATCAAACAAGTCTTAAATGAATATCAAACCAAAGATGAAAAGCTATTACCCTACAAAGAGCTAGTTGATCAGCTGACCCAGCATTTTACAAAGCTTCAGTTTACACAAGTGCCTCGAATGCAGAACAAGGCAGCAGATGCCATGGCCACTATCAGCTTGCTCTTGGAAATTCCCCAAGAAGCTACGCAGTATGAGTTTTTAGTTGAGCAGCTCCTCACACCTGCCTATGCGAATGAGGATTCAAATCGTGTTTGTATCTTGGTTGGTCCCCAATCCCCTTGGTACCATGAAATTCATGCTTACCTTAACGATGGTATCATATCCCCTCACCTCACACGTACCCAACGCCAGAACCTCATCCGAAAATCATCCCGCTATGTTATCATAGCCAATACCCTATATCGTCGGGGTTATCACGATACTCTCTCTCGATGTTTAGATGAAAATGAAGCCGCGATGGCATTAAAAGAAGTACATTTCAGACTTTTCGGTGCCCACACGAGTGGTATTGTCCTAGCACGAAAAATCCTTAGAGCAGGCTACTATTGGCCTACCATTGAAGAAGACTCTTGTGACTTTGTCAAAAAGTGTCTCCCATGTCAGCAGCATGCAAATCTTGTGCACGCTCCAGCACAGGATCTACAGCCTATTGCACCACCTTAGCCTTTCGCTTGTTGGGGCCTTGATCTAGTTGGAACTATCACCCCTCTCTCATCTGATGGACATAAATGGATAATAACAGCTACAGACTATTTCACTAAGTGGGTGGAAGCAGTCCCCCTAGTCTCAGCTACAGGAGTTCAAGTCTCCAAGTTCATCTTGTACCACATTGTTTGCCGCTTCGGCATCCCATCCACCATCTTCACTGACCATGGAGGTAATTTTGAAAATCTCAACATGGAAGAATTATGCACTTCCCTCCACATCCATCACCGCTTTTCTAGCCCATATTTCCCACAAGGTAACGGCCAAGCAGAGGCAACTAATAAAACCCTCCTCAAAATCCTAAAGAAATTTGTCAATGATTTCGGCCGTGATTGGCACCTTCAAATAAATCCGACTCTATGGGCCTATCGAACTTCCTTCTGTACATCCACAGGCACAACTCCATACTCCCTAGTTTATGGTGCCGAAGCGGTATTACCTATAGAAGTTGAACTTCCCTCACTACGCATATCTTTGCGAGGGCAAATCTCAGATGAAGAATACAGAGTAGCTCGACTCACCCAGCTAGATCTCTTAGACGAGAAGAGACAACAAGCCTATGACCATCTCACAGTCTATCAAACTCGTCTCAAAAGGAATTTCAACAAGAAGGTGCTCCCACGACACTTTCAGCCAGGTGACATGGTCCTCAAAGAAAATATGAAAGTCCAAGCAGATCGAGAAAAGAAAGGCAAGTTTGAACCTACATGGCTTGGTCCCTATGTGGTTACTGCCTCCTTTGGCTCCGGAGCCTATCAATTATCTACACTAGAAGGAGAACTCTTGAATGATCCCACTAACATCATTCATCTCAAGAAGTTCTATGCTTGAAGATCCTTGGTATACCCAACTTTTGAAAAAATACAAAAAAAAAATAGTAAAGAGAAATAAGCGTCCAATGGTGAAAACTTGACAATTCAAGTGCCTTGGATAGGTACCTTGGTAAAAACCTGGTAATTCAGGCGCCTTGTGTGCTAAAGACTAATCCATTATCTATCACTATCCTATCCCTCATCCATCCACCCACCATCCCATAAAACACCTACTTGTTCCCTTGGTGTTCCAATCAAATATCCAAAATCTGATGGAGCTTGTCAATACCTCCTGTACAGCTTGTAAATCTTGTACCAAAGCTTGTATTATACCTTGTAAATCTTGTACCATACCTTGTATATATCCAAATATTGTCCAAAGCTTGTACCATATTCCAGCTTGTAAATAATCTTGTACCCTAGCCCGTATCCTATCACATGCACACACAGAATCCCATTTTTCTTAAGCTTTTCACAAACCATCTACCTGTCCACCTATCAACTATTATAGACATCCCATCCTTCACAAAAATTTCCATCTCACAAAAAACCAAAACATGAACAAACTTGTACATTTGTAACATATCTTGGTCTGTCAGCTTATACATCCTCTTTAGCTTAGTATCATTGTATCTATCTAGCTTTCATGTTAGTTCATCCTTGGTCAACATCTTGCACACATTGCACACCTTGGTTAGATATTCCAATGCATCCTTTAGCTAGATCTCCTATCACCAAAGTGTTATCCTTCTTAGTTCAGCTTGCCAGACACATCACTCATCCAGATCCATCAGCTTAGGTGCTCTCTGATAGATTTTTGCAGGATATAGGTTTCCTCATGTCTGATCTTGGTCCGTTAGTACCTCGTCCTACCCATCTCGTTGGCAAATAGTTCTCTTTTGGATTTTCACTTTCTTTTGATTTGGGATCTTCCCTTTTGGGTCTTGAAATATCTTTTCCAAGCAATCTCCTTGTTCCCTCCTCAAGGTTGCCATGATCTTCCATATCATGGTATGCTGCGAATGGGGCAATTAGAGCGTAAGGTCTTGATCAGGTCTTTTGCTTGTTTTCTTTTTCTGCTTGTGGGTTACCTAGTGTCATTTCCATGCTACTTCCTCTGGGATTCATGTGTGATACTGGGGCAATCCTTGTGTGTTTGTTTTGAGTCAGTTCGTCAGTCCTCTGGACGGTTGGTGAAAAGGCCTTGATGTTCTTGGTAACCTTGGCAATTAACCAACAGTCCTATAGCAAATCTAGTGCTCAACTACATGGTGGTACTTCTCTTTGAAGTATCCCCCCGCTCAAAAAGCTTCAATGGATTCCTTTTATAGTGCTCCGCTCCTCCATCTCCCCCCCCCCAATCTTGGAAAGTCTTAAGCTTGCTTTACTATTGTGCCTCTGATTTCCCTTTATCATTCTCCTGTAGTGAGAGTTTGAGCTAATTCAGCCCCTTCTCTTCGCCAACCAGCGTCTCAGCTCATCTCAATTTCTTGTACTTTTCAAGAAGTCGTCAAGCCTCATTTCTCTCCCCGCCGCCTTCTTGAGGGGGCATCATCTAAGTCTAGTTTCTCCTCTTCTTATCCGAGACTGGGGCAACATTGTTGCTAAAACATCTTCCTCATGTTGTCTTCATTCAAACTTCTTTGAAATAGTGTTGTCTCGACACTATGTCAAAGAGGGGCAAAATGTAGACACCTAAATTTGATTACACTGCTTTGGTAATCTAATTTAGCCATCTCTAAAGGCATCATTAATTAAATTCTTATTTAATTAATCCTTTTTCATCCCCTAGTTGATTAATTTAATTAATCATCTATAGTCCTAATTGATAAATCAAATAATCTATTATTTATCAATTAAATCCTTTTCTCGTATCTAATTCCAAAAATCCCCATTTATTAAATAAATCTATTTGATAAATGAAATCCTCAAATTCAAAAAAAAATCCTAACCTATCTCTAATCCTCCATTTAGCCTAATCCACCCCATCCACCCATACTAACCAAGCTTAGCCACTAACTCACCCACCCTCATTAATGCCATCCACTTGCACATCTCTAACATCCCTAATCTAATCCTAAACCCAAGCCTAATCCACCCCCTAATGTTGTCACATTCCTTAAACAAGTTTAAGACTTTCCTAATCCAAACCAAAGTCTCCCCTCAAAAAAACCCAACCACTAAGTCATGAGTGCTCTTACAAAACATAAAGACTCTTACAAGCCCACTCATGACTCTTACACCCATCTTCCACACTCTTCCCTCTTCCACACTCATTCCTCTTACATCCCTCTTACATACTCAACCCCACTCATCATGCCCTTAACCAACCCTTAACCCTACCCTCTCACACTCATCCTCCTTGTGACAAGTGTCACCTTCCCATTGGTGCTAAACAAGCACAATCCATGTGCTCCCCTTTGAGTGCATCTTAGCCCTCCTTAAGCCTTCATCCATCCTTGCATCTAAGCCCTCCATCCCTCTACCCCTTAGCCTATAAATTGAATCCCATCCCAAGCCATTTCATCAACAATCTTTGAGCTAAAGTTACCATGCTATTTTGAGAACCAAAGCCATCAACCATACCCTTATAATGCCAAATTGAGAGCTCACAAAGCTACCAATTTGCCATTACCCATCTCCATTGAAGCAGCTTTTGAGCATCTTGAGCATACATCCACAGCAAAAGGACACATCTACAGAATCAAGAAAGCATGGAGTGTTTTCTCTTGTGAGGTTTGCACTTCTTATTTTCTTTCTTAGTCTAAGCATATATGTGAATTTAGTTTTTGGTTTGTGAATGTTTACTTCATTTGTTAATGTTCTTTGCATACTGATTCTAGTTCTACAGTACACACTCCATCATGTACACAACATCAACACATCAAGTAGGTGATATTCCATCTTTTGCATCTTATTGCCAAGGCACATCATCTTTGGTTCAAGATACACAATGTACTCAACCTTATTTTGATGTTCAAAATGTTGAGGGAATGGAAGAGATTATAACACCTCCTAGAATTCATATTAGAAGACCAAAATATTTGATTGATATTGATACTAACATTTTGAAATCAATGCCTCACAAGATTAGCAAGCGTACTTGTCAAAGAATAGTTAATCGTATGTGGAGATTATTTTTTGAAGAATTAAATATTATAGGTTAATGCCAATTAATTGTTGAAATGATGAAAAATTTGAAATTTAGGCCTATCATGAAGATTCTTGGGCTAAGAAAAATGGACGATTCAAATGAAAAAGCATTGTAAAGAATCTAATGAGTGCTTATGACAAAGTGGGTTCTAAATCATGCACCAGAGATAGTAATATCACAAGATGAGTACTTACATCAATAATAGTAAGTAGCCAAATGAAGAAAGCTCGACTCATGAGAAATGTTGGAATTAAAGATAGAGTAACTGAGGGGGGGGGGGTGAATCAGTTACTAACAAAAATTAATCCACAAATCCCTTAGATGTCTTAATGAACTAGTTACTGCTTTTACTCGATAAATTAAACTATTACTTTCTTTTCAAGCATTTATGCATGTAACTGAAAATAAAGTGAACACAATAGACACCAGATTTAACGTGGAAACCCAATATGGAAAAAACCACCAAGTAACTAGTCACCAATTTTTCACTCTTTTGAAGTGAGCCCTGTTAGGAGCCAACCTTGTTAAAGGTTACAATACACACTGTTAGGTGTGACCCTATTAGAGGATTTAATCACCCTATTAGGAGTGGCCTTGCTAGAGGTCTTTAGAACAATTCAACTGAACTGTCACCTTGTTAGAGGATTTACAAAATGGTTGTTAAACCAACTCTGTTAAGAGATTTGAAATCACTATTACAATGGTTAGAAAGCAACAATGAATTGACTTGAACAAGATGCAACTGAATTTGCTAGATACAGGTCTCTTATCAGCATCATTAGATCCTCCTTGATCAAATATGACTCTACTGCTCCTCAGTGATCTCTGATCATCCTTCAAATTCACTTCCACAATAATCAGTCTTCATATCACATTAACTTCTCATACTTCCACACCATACTATTTTGAATTCGCAACTTGACCTCTTACTTATACCATACAAATTGTCAAGTTGGCCCATTTACATGTTACATTTACTAATAAACCATTCATTAATCGGCTACAGATATTACTCTTAAAAAAATAAAAATTATTTCATAAGACAATGAAATCCTTTACTAGCTGACTCTGTTGGATAAATATTACTTCCAAGAATTTCCAGAGTTAACCTTCTTGACTTGGTTAACATTACAATATCCTTAAAATCCTTTAACTACTGAGTTCACTCGGTAAGAATTGAATCTTCCAAATTACCTTGGATGACCGAGTGAACTCAGTAAGAACTATTTCTTTCAAATTTTCTTTAATGACCGAGTGAACTCGGTAAGAATTGTTTTTCCAAATTTTCTTCGATTATCGAGTGAGCTCGATAAGAACTAAAAATTTTTGATTACCTTGAAAGCTCGGTAAACACTATCCTTTGTCTAGCTGACCTTCTAACCTCGGTAGACACTATCCTTTGCCTTGCTGACCTTCTAAGCTCGATAGACACTATCCTTTGCCTCGCTAACCTTCTGAGCTCAGTAGACACTATCATTTGCCTTGCTAACCTTTCGAGCTCGATAGACACTATCTGATGACTGATATGACATTTTTATGACATCAAAGGCAACACACAATTGAACAATTATATCCAACAAACTTGCTCTTTGGCATTGATGGCAACACAACATGTCATAGCAAAATGAAATTTGAAAACAACTCTTTTAATGACAGAATACAAAACTCCCTCTTACACAAATTCTTATTATTTGCAAATTTTACAAAGATTTGATAGTATATTCTCCCTCTTTGACAACACATGCCAAAGACAACTCAAAACAACTTGAATAGTACTGTACCTAATGTACTGATTCATATGCAATATCTTCATTGGTTTGCTGCATCAACTAATAGATCTTCAATTTTGTTCCTGTTGATGCATCACTAATATTGTATTTTAGTGAGCTTCAGATAGGGGAATGACCCCTAACTTACCTCTTAGATACAAGAATGCATCCTTAGGTAAAGGCTTTGTGAATATGTCAGCAATTTGTTCCTATGTATGCACATATTTCAATCTTATTTCTTTTTCTTGCACCAATTCTCTAACAAAGTGATACTTTATGGCATGTTTGGTTTTTGAATGCATCACTGGATTCTTGGAGATGTTAATTGCACTTGTGTTATCACAAAACATAACAACTAGTTCTATGATTTTTTGCTTCATACCTTTCAATAATTTTTTAAACCACACAATGTTTGAGCAATTTACTACTACTGCAACATATTCAGCTTCTATTGTGGATTGAGATGTACAATTTTTCTTTTTGCTTGTCTAAGAACTAACTTTTTTCCAAGAAAGAAAGCTCCTCCACTTGTGCTCTTTCTGTCATCAATATTTTCTACCCAATCTGCATCAATGAACACCTTTAAATTAAGTTTTCCTCTGAGTTTATACCATAATCCATATTCTTCAATTCCTTTTAAGTATCTCATGATCCTTTTGATTGCCATCATGTGATTTTCTTTTGGTTTTGCTGAGAATCTTACTACAATCCCTACTACAAGGGAAATGTCAAGTCTTGTGTGTACTACATATTGCAACTTTCCAATCATAGATCTATACAATGTTTGATCCACTTCTTTTGATTCATCATCCTTGGTGTGTTTTTATCTAGTACACATAGGAGTCCCAACTAGTTTGTAATCTTTCATACCAAACTTTTTTAGTATCTCCTTGATGTATTTAGATTGAGTGATGTAAATGTCATTCTTATTCTGTTGAATTTGAAGACCAACAAAGAATTTGATCTCACCAAACATTGACATTTCAAATTCCTTGTTTATTTTTTCTGAAAATTCTTTGCAAAGATCATCATTTCCTGTGAACAAAGTATCATCTACAAATATTTTTGCCAAAACAATCTTATTATCTGGTCCTTCCTTTATGTACAAATTGTGGTTGTCATTAGTTCTTTGAAAACCAATCTGAATAAGATAGTTATGCAATCTTTCATACCATGCTCTAGGGGCTTGTTCCAGACCGTATAATGCTTTATTCAATTTGCAGACCATGTCCTTCTTGTCTAGATCAACAAAACCTTTAGGCTGCTCAATGTAAACCTCTTCCTCCAATATGCCATTGAGAAATGCTCACTTGACATCCATCTGATTAACTTTGTATCCTTTGAATGTAGCATATACAAGTAAGGTTCTGACACTTTCCAATCTTGCAATAGGAGCAAAAGTTTCTCCATAGTCTACACCTTCTTCTTGAGAGTATCCTTTGCATACTAGTCTAGCTTTGTTTCTTGATACCTTACCATCTTCATTTAGTTTGTTTCTAAATACCCACTTTGTTCCAATCACATTCTTGTCTTTGGGTCTAGGTACAAGAGTCCATGTTTTATTTTTCTCTATTTGTTCTATCTCTTCATTCATAGCTTCAATCCAACTTTCATTGTCTAGTGCATCTTTGACATTTCTAGGATCAAAATCAACAAGTAAATAAGTGTCTTTCAACTTACTTCTTGTCATTGTTCCTTCTAATTTATAACCAATGATCTGATCTGCTACATGATGCTTTTTGACATACTTGGCTAACATGGGCTCCTTTTCTTTTGAATGACTTGCATTATTAGTCTTCTCTATCTCAACTTCAGGTTCTGATTCTAGTTGCTCGGGCTCGGTAGATTCTAACTCGGTAGCTTCTATTTGCAACTTTGGTTCTTGTAGCTCGGTAGATGCTGACTCGATTTGGACTTCTTGTGACTCAATTAATAAAGACTCTAGAGTTGAGGATTCCTGATTGATAGGTATATTTGGTATTGTATCAGGTTCAATGTAAACAAATCTTTTGTAGTCTTCAAGTTCCTTTTTTCTTTCTTCTTCTATTCTTTCTACAAACTCATCAACTTTCACATGTGCACTTTCTATGACTTTGTGAGTAGATAAGTTCAAACATCTATATGCTTTGCTTTTGCAAGAGTATCCACAAAATATTCCTTCATCACTTTTTACATCAAATTTACCTTTTCTAGATTCTTTCAAAATGTAACATTTGCTTCCAAATACTTTTATATAACTTACATTGGGTTTGTAGCCATACCACAACTCATAGGGTGTTTTGAATGAGTCTTTTTTCAGCAATATCATTGACAGATAATGTACCAAAAGGTTCTTCATATTTTTCATCAAGGTACTGCAGCCCTGTATCACCAATAGAAGCCAGATGAAGCCTCATCAATCCTTGCCATGCTGAGAAGTTGTCCCTGTTAAGTCTTGGAATTTTCTTTTTGTAAGACATCCTAATCTTTAGCTTAGATCCTTGAAATCTTTTCTTGTAAGCACCAAAAACTTTGATACCAATTGTTGGAATTAAAGATAGAGTAACTAAAGGGGGGGTGAATCAGTTACTAACAAAAATTAATCCACAAATCTCTTAGATGTCTTAATGATCTAGTTACTACTTTTACTCGATAAATTAAACAATTACCTTCTTTTCAAGCATTCATGCATGTAACTAAAAATAAAGTGAACACAAAAGACACTAGATTTAATGTGGAAACCCAATATGAAAAAAACCACCAAGTAACTAATCACCAATTTTTCACTCTTTTGAAGTGAGCCCTATTAGGAGCCAACCCTGTTAAAGGTTACAATACACACTGTTAGGTGTGACCCTGTTAGAGGATTTAATCACCCTGTTAGGAGTGGCCTTGCTAGAGGTCTTTAGAACAATTCAACTGAACTGTCACCTTGTTAGAGGATTTACAAAATGGTTATTAAACCAACTCTGTTAAGAGATTTGAAATCACTATTACAATGGTTAGAAAGCAACAATGAATTGACCTGAATAAGATGCAACTGAATTTGCTGGATATAGGTCTCTGTTCAGCATCATTAGATCCTCCTTGATCAAATATGACTCTGTTGCTCCTCAATGATCTCTGATCATCCTTCAAATTCACTTCCACAATTATCAATCTTCATATCACATTAACTTCTCATACTTTCACACCATAGTATTTTGAATTTGTAACTTGACCTCTTGCTTATACCATTCAGATTGTCAAGTCGGCACATTTACATGTTACATTTACCAATAAACCATTCATCAATCAGCTACAGATATTACTCTTAAACAAATAAATGTTATTTCATAAGATAATGAAATCCTTTATTGGCTGACCCTGCTCGGTAAATACTACTTCCAGGAATTTCCAGAGTTAACCTTCTTGACTCGGTTAACATTACAATATTCTTAAAATTCTTTGGCTGCTGAGTTCGCTCAATAAGAACTGAATCTTCCAAATTACCTTGGATGACTGAGTGAACTCAGTAAGAACTGTTTCTTTCAAATTGCCTTTGATGACTGAAGGAACTCGGCAAGAAATGTTTCTTCAAATTTTCTTTGATTATCGAGTGAGCTTGGTAAGAACTAAAATTTTTTGATTACCTTGAAAGCTTAGTAAACACTATCCTTTGTCTAGCTGACCTTCTAAGCTCATTAGACACTATCATTTGCCTTGCTGACCTTCTAAGCTTGGTAGACACTATCCTTTGCCTTGCTGACCTTCTGAGCTTGGTAGACACAATCCTTTGCCTTGCTAACCTTTTGAGCTCGGTAGAAACTATTTGATGACTAATATTACATTTGTGTGACCTCAAAGACAACACACAATTGGACAATTCTATCCAACAAAGAAAGACAAGAAAAACATTAAAAATTGGTAAAGGTACTCTAAGGAGAGCTATACTAAGGCATGAGATATTGGAAGATACAACAAAAAATGAGTTATGGACATTTAGCGATAAACTACTACAAAAGGATAAAGAAATTAGTAAAGCTTTGAAATCATTTATTGAAGATTTTTGAAAAAATAACACACGTGTTTCCCCTAATCAAAGAGATGTTGTAAGAAGGAGGATTGGTAGCCAAAATTGTGACCCACGTGCAAAACATTTTTTGGACTCAACTCAAACACAATTTTTTGTAAAATTTATTGGTATGTATTCTCAAATTCGAATAAGTCAAAGATTTTTTGAGATAGGTAAACCTTTTTATGTAAAGATAAATCACAAACACAAACCATGTTGTTGTAGGATACATATTAAATTTTCTAACCATTTTGATATTTTTAAGCATATATGTGTGTTTTTGCATTTTGAGTTTGTTTTGCAGGATTGTGACATGAATGAGACACCAAGATCTTCAAGGGAATTAATATCCAACATTTTATGTGAAATAGGGGATGGCCAACAATTTTACAAGACATCATGCTTGGATGGCACATGTTTATTTTGTGGTTCTTTGCAAATTTTATCAGCTTGTCAACATATGGATAGTACACATGCAATTGGGAATGAAATAGTAGATTAAAAAAAATTTAAGACAGTGACATATGCTCTAAAAGATGAGAAATAGGATAAAAGATGTGATTTAGTCATTGAAAAGATTCCAGTGTATGAGTTCATGAAGATTTTTCATGAAAAGATTATTTACAAGTATGCAAGGCATACACATAGAGCTTGATGGCTGGATTTGTAATTCAAATTGTGCAAGGATACATTTCCACTAGATACCATTATTTTGGTTGTAGATTTCGTAGAGAACTACACACTACAACCAAAAAATGAGGTGCAAGCAAAGTATTATACTTCTCAACAGGTTTCCAAATTTTTTCACATAACAATCATGCATTCACCTACGTGTACAGAGGATGATAGGAAGGATTTGAAGGAGTACGATTTTTACATCAATGATGATTGATCACATTCTATGGAGTTCATACATGGTTATTTTCAACTATTTTGTGGAGATTTGGCTAATAGGGGCATAACATATAGTCAGCACATTATTTGGTCAAACAATTACGCATCTCAATTCAAGAATGCATAGATGTTTTATTGGTTGAGCAGGATGCATAGGTTGTGTAGAATTCAATATATGTGAAATTTCACAGAGGCTAGTCATAGAAAGGGAGAGCATGATGGTGCAGGCGCATGCATCAAAAGAGCCTTAGCTCATGAAGAACTATACTACAAAGATGGAGCAATATTGATAGATGCAAAATCCATCGTCCAGTGGTGTAACACTACAATGGGTCCAGGTAAGGAAGGTGACTCTACAGTTCGTAGATTTTTTTGGTTGATAGATAATACTAATATTGTACCATATGAGGATTGTTGCACACTAATAGGATAAAGTGAGTTGCACTCTTTTAGAAGCTCTGATGCAGGTTCATGGAGTATCCACACACGAAAAATGGCTATTGTTCATCATGTACAGAGAAAAATTGGGATGATTGTGAGTCAACTGAATGGGTGGACAAATGGGACATACGAGTTTTGGACCCAATTGACACCTATCATCCCCCTCAAGCACTCAAAATGGTAGAGATGGATTCATCTATTGACTTTGACCACTTGTCTGATCTAGTGCAACCTGGTAATATATATGTATATTTATATATCTTTGAAATTCAATATGTAACTTTATAACTTTTACCTAAATATTTTCTAAATTAATGACCGCCTTTTGTACATTTGTCACTGCAGGCCATATTTTTGTTATTATTGCTCCTGAAGACAATGAAGAAGGGACAAATTATTATTTGTGTCATTGTGTCCAAGCCAAACAAAAATTGGATCACTTGGTTATAGATGGTAAAGGTTTAGAGCACCATGTCGGTGCAATGATTATAACTGGCACATGGCTTAGGTGATATTTTATGTAGAACCCTAACTTGTGGTTATTCAAGGATTGGAAAATAGAGAGGAAGATTCTTCATTATTCAAAAGTTGTTGTTGTATCAAGTGTCCACTTGATAAAATATGGTGGAAAACCACATAATAAGATTCTTTGGAAAGTTTGTGGGTCAGACCACCATGCAATACTTGAGACATTAAAATGTAGAGCAGATCTACTTGGCTCATTAGATTGAATTGGATCCAAATACAATGTTGCAACCTCTCCCCCAAGACTGTCCACATGACAAGGTGGGTATCGTTATTATGTGTAAGTGATGAGATAAGTTTAAATCACAGATTTTATGTTTTGATTTGTTTAGAATCTAGATACATTATTTGAATTTATATTAGATTCTTTAATAGGACCCATTTTCAGATTAGTCATTTGAATAAGTGAAAGTTTAAAATTTTTTGTTTAGATCAAAATGTAATGAAAGAACATGAAAATTCTTAGAATGTGAATGCTTTATGATGTAAAGTTATGATTGTGTGCATGTAACCAAAAACTTAAAATTGGCGAAAGCAAGGATACAATGGGAGAAGTTTCCAGTACTCATCAAGCAAGGGTTATCATACAACTCATAAAGCAAGGATTTGTACAAATGGATGATTCTTAATGACAAGACAGATTCAATTTTTTTCATTCTCTTATTTTAGTGGATTAATCTTATCTTAGATTTGTTACTGTGCTAATTCTTCATTTGCAGGTCACAAAAGAAGAGAGCTAATAAAGTCGAAGCACCAGTCATAAAGGGTGAGATGCCAAAATCATCTATGAAACAATATTATCAATTCACATCCTCAATTTTATTAGTGCTTTTTGTTCAAGTACCATTGTGTGTTAATCATCTTATGCTTGGAATTATAGAGGATCACAATCATCAGAAAATAAGAAGGAAAACATGTCTCAATCTAATGAGAATAGGGCAGTTACATATATAGTTCTCTCTAAGGATAATGTGGTTTAGCCAATGTATAAGTTGAGAGTACCAAAAGACTATTTAGGTCTACTAAAAACAAATGGAACTTTTGATATTTTAGGATATAAAATGTTTATTTATGGATTTCACAAGAATTAAAAGTATACAGACAATCAATTTACTCTTTCATAAAATGGTTCCTATGTTAACAACTTTTACTATATTTCTTGATTTTGTTCTAGCATTTAATGCAATTGTAATAGTGGTTTGTAACTAAAGGAGAACAAAGCAAAAAAATAAAATAAGTTGCATCTGTGAACACACGTACAAATGGAAGTGGAAGAAAATCTAAGAGAGCTAAGGAAGTGAAAACTATAACAGATTAGGACCAAATAGGGATGTCATCAAATATAGGTGCAAGGAGTTCAAAAGATGAACCTTTGGTATGTAAACTCCAAAATATTGTTTTTGGTATTAAATTAAACTTGAGTATGCATTTGACTCATTTATCCTGAAAATGTAGAATGCATGGAGATCACGTGCACACACTAATTAGTAGACTTTGGGAGTTAGGCTTCACTTCAAAAATATATGAAGAACATGCATAGGTATTGGAAACTTCTCAAATTGCTTAACATACCCATCACCTTTATAAATAGTTTCTAGCAAGACAATACAAGGCATTTCACAAGACATTGCAGTGATCCTTCATAGCACTACCTTCCTAAGTGGCTCATGATGGAGGTTATAATGTTTTAGAATGTTAGGACTAGTTTCAAGTTGATATCAACCCATTTGTAAAGGCTTGAGGCTCATTGGTGGTGCAGGAGCACGTCTACGATAGGAAGTTTGGTGGAAACAGGAAGACAACTTGCAATATGACTAAAATGCAAGGTACAAAGCAAATATCAGAAAGTTTTGATTTTAAAATCTAAATTTTGAAATGTTTGTGTGTGTGAGTTTAGAGTTGATGTTTTAAAATAATGTCCTATGATGTGGTGGCATAAATGGAGGAGTGAAATGATAAACTCTCCAAATATAGCCACCTAGGACCGGGTGTAGATTCTTTAAATTAGAATAGTTTTAATGATTGTCAGATTCCAATAATAGGTAGTAGGCAGTTTCGGATTCTTATCCTTTTCTTGGATAGAAAACGAAAAAAAAAACATGTGGCCTACTGCATGATTGTCAGATTCCAATAATAGGTAGTAGGCAGTTTCAGATTCTTATCCTTTTCTTGGATAGAAGACGAAAAAATGTTTCTCATCCTTTTATTAGAAAAGGAGAGTCAGTTTTAAATAAGTCGGTTGGCTATGTAAGAGAGGCATTCGAATTTGGGTAATAGAGAAAGTTTCATTTTTTTCCTTAGAAAGGATATAGATAATCGACTATGGAGTTTGGCAGCAATTCGATCTTGGTCTCTCTTGTAAAAGTGCAAATATATTTTCTTTGAGGACATTCCAGGTTAAAGATCTTCGTGTGCGGGTGAAGATAAACTATGGAGATTTATATATTCTGATTAATCCAATCTTGAGTTTGGTTTGAGTTCGATCCTGGTTGATTGATGTCATGCCCCTTGAAGTAACTCAGTTGAGTGACTATTCCTCCTGAGCTTTCCAAGGTGTGGCTCTGCATCAATTGGTGTTTCTATAAACCTGAGTCCTTAAGACCTATAGGGCATTTAGTATCTAGGGAAATAGGTAGAAATACCTTAAATAAGGATAGATTAGGTCCTAGGGTCCTTAGGATAAACTACTCTTTTTAATAGGATAAACTAGTCTTTTTAATAGGTTAATAAGTCCATTTATATGATTTGGTAAAGTTTCATCATTTAGCAATTTCAAAAATTCAAAAGTTACAAAGTTATAAATTTGAATTTTCAAATTATAACGGTCATGGACATTTAGGAGGGAATTAGTTTCTTTATTGTTTTAAGCCAAATTAAACCATCCAACCAATTTGGATCGGTTGGGGTAGTTGATAGGAGTTTATTAAATGTTTCACAAATCCATTATACGAGCAAGGAATCCATGGTACGGACTGCTACAACAAATTGAATAAAAAAATCTAATTTCTTGCAAAGTTAAAGGGTTTTTTGGTATGATTCAAAGTTCTTATTGATTGAATTTCCTTGGACAATTTTTTGATCATTCATATTTCATCTCTTTGAATTCTTTCATGTTCTAAAAACCCTACTATAGTCACTGTTAATCATTTTGGTATTGTTCAGTCTTTCGAAAATCTAATTTTAAGACAGTTTTGTGTAGATTTCACACTATGAATGTAGCACTCTGATTCTCATAGAATGACATCTTATTGACATACATAATATCAATTTAACATGTATAGTATCTTAATAATCTTGGAAATGCAAATTTGATTAATTTATGTGGTGATCACCATAAAGAAGACTAAGAAACTAAGTGAATTTGGAGGATAGGTTGAAGGTTAGAGAGTTTTGGCCAAACAAGGGCACTATTTTATGATGGAATGTGTATAAAAATGTTTTATACAAGGTTTTCCAACCTTTATTTGTTGCAAGAAAATTTGGGAAGTGTGACATTGAGGAAGCCCTAAATTTAAGGGTTTCAAGGGCACAATTTGGGGCTTTGGTACCTAGAAACCTCTTGAAGTCAAATTGACTTCATATTACTTTGATTTGAACCTATTTATGACACTATGCAAATATTTGGAGCCTGGGAGTCTGAATGGTTAGCACTTCCTTTGTAAATGCATGAGAATTAGGCCTTAAAATTTTGAGAAACAATTAAAATAGTCATATACCTTCCAAAGAAACCCACCCTATCCTTTTGGTATGCTAAAGTAATCCATAAAGGGTACTCAAATATATAATTTATTTTCTTTGTGTTTTGGAAAAAGTTGAAGAAAAATTCTTGTGAGTGTTGCTACAGGGCTACAAGGCATGTTATTAGGCCTAGTTTAAGGAATATTGAAGTTTTGGTGTCTAAACTATTGAAGAAAATATGAAACCTATTCAAGTACCTTAGATTGCATATTTTAGGGCTATCGGATAACATCATAAGACTTTTTGGTGGATAATTTACCATTTCACTTATTGAAGGCACTTTTGGTCACTAGATTCAATTGTGCATTTGATTGAGTTTGTATTTGGACCTTGGATCCACCATATTCCCTTGCAACCTCTACATCAGAGACCCCATCTTCTCCCACAAACTCGAAGCATGAAAGGGAAGCATGAAATTGTCAAATTTGTAATACATTGCCAAGAATGGGAAAACTTTAGGCCAAAATGGCACACGTGAGGTTTAAGGAGTTAAAATTCATTGAATGTTAATGTCATAGTCAAATGTAATGTATTTGGTTCATCAAAGTCATGGTACAAAGGAGTAATGGGTCATTCAAGGTTAATATACAAAATATGCTTAAATGTTGCACAAAAAGATGTAAATTGCAAAATATTGTCAATATAGCCACAAATGGCTAAAGGATGGGATTAGGGAGTAGAAGTAAGAAGTTAGTAAAGGTTGTCTTTAAACCTTATTAGAGTCTTTAGATTAGTTAGAAATGTTGAGTTGTTGATTTGACAACTTTTTTGTCAACTTGACAACATTTTCATATGTTAAGTTAGTACACTGTTGCAGACAGTTGGAGACAGTTAGGAAGTAGTTAATGTCATTTTCTTGATGTGTAGAGTCTATTTTGGGAAGAGAAACATGAGAATAAAGAGGGAATCCTAAGGGATAAGCACTTATATGAATTTGCAATGGTTTGTAGCAATAAAAATTTAATTATCTGCATTTCATAGTGTTCACTGTCTCGTGACATTCATTGCAACAAAAAGTTGCATTTTGGATTGAATGCAATTTTTATTATCTAATGTTGTAAGTGAATTTCTTGGGTTCATTAAGACATTTCCTTTGGTGTTATGTTATCTTGATTTCCTTTTATTGATTTAAAGCAAGGGACTATTGTGCTAGTGACTAGCATTCTAGCCATAGTCAACATTTAGATTTGTAGCCAACAACATGGAGTGACCCTCCCACCCCTATGGTGACTGTAACTTGGTGGATAGGGGTTCATTAATGTAATAATACATTGAAATGGCATGTTCTATTGCAGGAAAATGAAGGGCCTTGAAAGATCATTGTTTGTTGATGTTTGTTGTAGAAACTAGTGCTTGTTTTGATACCAGTCATGGTTGGGAATGATTGAATGATTAGAGGGGATAGATAATGGTTGGAATGGTCTATTGGGATGCATTTTAATCCATGGAAGGGTATGTTTTAATAAAAATGGATGGGAATGTGATCACAATCTGAAATAATGAAGAAATCAACATGGAAATGATAGTTACGTATAGCAGCGAGAGTTCTAGCTATGTGAAAGGAGTATTTTGTGATTTGGATCATTTTATATGACCAATGTAAAGGTGTATGATCAACCAATTTGATCTATAAGTTTGGGTAAGGGTGATATTGGTGATACCCTAGATTTAAGGGTTTGAAAGAAGCTAATTTGGGATTTTGGGGTCCTAGTAGGTCTAGGATAGATTTCTTATGGAATTGGGGGTTTTATGGCATGAATGATGACTGTTGAAAGTTACAAGGTTTTGGAGTCTATTATATTGGGAGTTTCTTTGTTAAATTAGCCATTTTCATGCACAAAAACAGGGCATTAGTCAAAAACAGGGGTGTTGGTCCAAAATTACCATATGAGAGATTTTGATATGTTTTAGTACTTTGAAAAGGGTGTCCAAAAATGTAATTATCCTATCAAGTGATTTGGATAAAGTTTAAGTTATTTAGACTTTTGTGCTATTGGAGGGCTACTAATTTGTCAATTAGGTCTCTTAAGACACCTTAACATACCAAAAGGAAAGGGTAAGTTGTTTTGGAAAGTATATGACTATCCTCACTATGTGACCCCAAAAATCATAAAAAATGGGTGATTTTACAAGGTCATTCAAGGTTAAGATTCAAGATATGCATAAATAGATGTAAATTGCAAAGTTGACAAAATATTGTCAAGAATGCCAAAAATGGCTAAGAGAAAGGACTAATGGATATTTTTAAAGTTTTATAGTGTAAATAAGTTAAAGAGTCTTTAGATTAGTTTAGAAATGTTGAGTTTTTAAGTTGATAACTTTGTTGTGAACTTGACAACATTTTCATATGTTAAGTTAGTACACTGTTGCAAACAGTTACAAACAGTTAAGAAGTTGATGTTAGGTTTGTGGGAGAAGATGGAGTCTATTTAGAAGTTCTTCCACATGATTAGAAGGGAGATATGATCCATAATTATAAAATATGTAATGGAACCCTAAGTCTGATCTTTGCAAAGTATGAAAAAAACACTCAAAGCAAGTGACTGCTGTAATAAACAAAATGTTGATTACAATCCGTACATTATCATTTTTCCTTCTTCCAACCCCTTGAAAAGGTTGAGTTCAACCTTATATAGGATTAGAATGTACATTTACAACTACTTTAAGTGGTTGAAGGGCTCCCACAAAGAATTTTCTCTTTTTGCATAAAAGTTGCAAAAGTTGTCAATGACAACTTTTGCAAGAAATGAGCAATTTTTGCAATCTTGCAAATTTTTTACCCAAACTTTCTCTACTTGCTAAAAAACTTTCCAAAATGCCTAATATGGATCCAAGACACCTAATAATGACCCTAAAATAATTAATTACCTTATTTGGCACTCAAAACCCAAAAAAGCTCTATTGAGCCAAATCAACAATTTTCAGCAATTACGAGCAATATTGCATTATGGGGCTCTTCCAACCTATCTAACCTCAAATTATGACCAATTTGATCCTATTATTACTCTAGTTATGTGGCTCAAATTATGACCAATTTCATCATGTTATTACTGTAGTGATGTGGCTAACATCACTACAAGCCAAAAACACCAAAGAAGCCCTAGGTCTACCATTTAGCCTACAATGGAAGCCAACAAATAAGCCAAATCTCACACAACCTTCAAATTTGCTCCAAGGGTTCAACTGATGTTATGTTCTACTCTCACAAGTGTATATCCCTCCTAGGAATCATTGAGGTAAGTTTTAAGTCTCACCACTCCAAGCAAGACACAAAGCTAATCTAAACCCAACTTGAGCAAATAGAGCCAACTCCCTCAAAATGGGCAAAATAGGGATTTTGTTGTTCTAGGCTTTAAAACTTCTAGAAAAGGCTTGGAAAAACTTAGACTCAACCTAAATGAGGTAAATCCACTATTGGTTGCACTCCCAACAACCCTCAACTAGATTTGCAAGATTAGGCCTAGAAGCCTATTAGGTCTCCTAATGTTGATTTTGACCAATAACTCTAAAACTCACAAAAGGACCCAAGGAATAAATTATAGATGTAAGCACCCTTTTCCTAGTTGGTTCTAACTCCAAAGTTGCAAGTACCAACTCCACTCTAGCATATCCTAACCACAACTAAGTACACAGACCTAATTAGCTACTTTAGGCTTGGTTTTCAAGGCAAGTGGTCAAAAATGGGTCATGGAATCTAGTCTCCAATTCTAGGTTATTCTTTAGGCTAAAACAAGGGCACTTTTTTCAAACATTAGGTCCTCAAACCCTTTGCATCACTCTATCCACTCAAATTTCTCCAAAACAAAGGTCAAATACATGGGAATATTTGACCTAGGGCTCATCCCCAAAAATCACCAACACAACTTCCTGCTCCCAAACTACCAAAATTTGATAGAGTACATCATAAATTTCTCCATACGAGGTAAGAAGGAAATCCACTAGTAAGAACTCAAGTTAGGGTCATTTTTATGACCAAACCCTGAAATTAAGGGTTTCACAGACCAACACCCTAAAAAATTTGATAACTTTTGCAAGGTAAATGATGAAAACTCCAAACCAACACCAAAATCTTCCAAAAATATAGCTTCAACTTCTCAAAGTCTCAAGATTATCTTGCAAACCTTATATTCTGTATTGTACGGGAAAAACCAGTAAATTATACAGGAAATCAGTAAATTTTATTGATTTTGGGAGCAAAATACAATTGAATCTTCACACCCTCACCATCCTCTAATGCCTTGAGCCTAAATAGGCCATTTCCAATAGGTTTAACCACCCCTTGATAGTTTTGAACTTTTGGAAGTTACATTTCAAAAAGTTGTCAAAAAAAATGCAAAAGCTGCTAAGCAACTTTTTAGCAATTTTGCGCTTATGACAAGTTTTATTGCGAGAATGTTTGCAAATGGACTTTACTCACTCGTAGGAACCCTATTAGTGTTCTAAACACCTAGACATACCTAGAAAACATAAAAATGACCAAAAATCCACTTATTGGACCAATTGATGCCCAAGGCTTATAATTGTACCATGGGGTCTTGTGTCCATTACAAGATGGATGGGTCATAGGGAGATCCTTATTACATCATGAAAAGAAAGAGGGTTAGGTGATCTACACCATGGTGAGGAGTTGGATCATGGTAGATAAGCATGCATGCATGGAGATTATGTGCATGCACTAATTAGTCAAAATGGGAAAAATGAGGATTTTGTTGTTCTAGGATTTTTCACCACTAGCAAGGGCTTGGGACAACTTAGTCTCAACACAAATAAGACAAACCAACCACTGGTTGTACTCCCAACAACCCACAACTCAACTTGCAATTTTAGACCTAGTAGCCTATTAGGTCTCCTAAAATTGATTTTTACCAATAACTCTAAAACTCATCAAAGGACCTAGGGAATAAAATGTTGATTCAAGTACCATTTTCCAAGCTCTAACAACCTCCAAAGTTTCAAAGACCAACTCCACTCTAGCATATCCCAACCAGTACCAAGTATTCAGGCCTAATTAGCCACTTTAAGCTTGGTTTTCAAGGCAAATGGTCAAGAATGGGTGCATGAAATCAAATATCCACTTCTAGGCTATTCTTAAAGCTCAAAAAATGGTACTTTGTTTTGACACCAAGTCCTCAAACTCTTTCCATCATTCTATCCACTCTAATCTCTCCAAAACAAGGTCCAATACATGTAGATATTTAACCTAGGGCTTCCTTCCAAAATTCACCAACTTGTCCTCCTACTCCAAAGTTTCAAAAATTAGATAATATACAACCCTAACTTGCTCCATATTAGAGAAGAGAGAAATTCACTGGTGGAATCTCAAGCTAGGGGCATTTTATTGTCCAAACCCTCAAAACAAGGATTTCACAGACCAACAAGGAACAAAATTTGATAACTTTTACCAAACAAATGATAAATTCTTCAAATCAAATCCAAAACCTTCTAAATAGGTAACTCCAACTTTTCAGTGCAGAAGATTTATCCCCCAATCAGTGGATTCCATACAACACATGAAAAATCAAAGAAAAGTGTTGGAACAACAGGAGTTTTATTGATTCTTGAAAGCAAATACAACTGAAACCTCTATATATCTCCCTCTTCGAATGCTCAGAGCCTATATAGCATATTTACAATTGATTTAACCAACCCTTGGTCAATTTTAGCCGTTGGAAGTTGTATTTTGAAAAGTTGTCAAGAAAATTGCAAAAGTTGCTAAGCAACTTTTTTGCAATTTTACAATTTTTGTTCTAAGGAAACTTTTATTGCAAATATGTTTGAAAATGGACTCTACAAACTCCTAGGGGCCTCATTAATGTTTTAAACACCTAGACATGCCTAGAAAACATAGAAATAACTAAAAATCCATTTATTGGACCAATTGATGCCTAAGGGTTATAGTTGCACCATGGGGTCTTGTGTCCATTACAAAGGTGGATGGTCATAGGAAAATCATTAGATCTATCCATAGACCTTATTACATCAATAAAATAAAGAAGATTATGTGTTTTGCACCAAAAAAATTCTAAAACCCTTGATTTCTAGCCCAAGAAATGAGGGTTTGGTGGAAGTGTGCATAGATATGCATGGATGCTTAAACAAACTTGAAAATCCTTGTATTTAATACATTTCCTAATACTATTTTTGGTTTTGAAGTCATGGAAGTAAAGGGATGCAAAATTTCCTTCTTTGAGCAAGGGCTAATTAGGCCTAATAGAAGGGTAGGTTGTGAAGGAAGTCTTCACCAGTCTAAAGGTTAGAAATTGAGACTGATATGAATTTAATATCTCTGAATAGGGTATTCAAAAGTGTGAAAAAATTCATAGGCTATTTGAGAATCTTGGGAATGAAATGTTGATTTCGGTGTTGGCAAGCTACTAGATAGGCCTAGAAGGCCATAGTTGAAGAATGGTGAAATATGGGCTGATAGGAATGAATGGGGAGTTGGAACATGGCAAATCTATAATTTTAAGATGGTCTAAGGTGTTAGGATCAAGGGTTGAGGTCAGAATTGAGTTTTGGTGTGTTGGAGGCACTAGGTACACTAGTGGCCTAGGATGGAGTTGGTGAAATGAGAGATTGGAATAAGGAAGTGGGAAGGTGAACTTGATTGGTATGGTTGTGGAAGTGATTTACAAAGTCAAAGAACTCTGTTTGACTTTGAGCAGGGTTGATTCTTTGAGTTGATTCCAAGTTTCTTGTTGAATCCTCGAGTTGAGTTAGCCTACTTAAGGTGAAAATGGAGGGTTCTACATCATAGGTCTTGGTGTACCTTGTATTTTCATGTGTCCACTTCATGCCTCGATACCAAATAGGAACAAGAAGCATGAATACCATTTAGAGCCTTCATATCATCACTAACTCAAATCCCAAACCATTTTCAACACTAATCAACAAGAACACTAAAATATTGAACTCAATCATAACAAAAGATAGATTATTATACTCGAACTTATGAAAAACACTAGCTAACAAAAGATAGATTATTATATTCGAACATTAGGCTCCTTCCTCATTTCTTCCATTTGTGATGATGTAAAAAGAGAAAAAATGCATTAAATGTTGTCTTCTTATATAAAATGTTGTCCTCTTGCATTTTTCTTGACATAAATTATAGATTAGGATACCCATTTCACTCCTCTATAACATATCAAAAGATGAGGTATGGTTGTTTTGGACCAAGTCTCTGCTATTACACTATGGGCTACTTTTTAGGTATAAAATGAGCAATATAGGTGATTTTCAAGGAAAAAAATATTTTTATGTTTCTTAGAAGGTTATAAAGGTCCTTAGGATCATTAGGTTAAGTTTTAGGCATCTAGGAGTTAAGATGTCAAAAATTACAAAAAATTGCAAAAGTTGTCAAAGCAAAATTGCAAAATGGCTGACAACTTTGCAGAAGTATGGAAATTGGTGAAGGGCTGAGCATTTGGAAATAGCTTATTTTACTATTTTTGAACCTTTTCCAAGTCGTGGAATTGGAATCAAGTGAAAAATGTAAAAATTGCACTTTTTGTGCAAAGTTGCATTGTTGAAAGTTGTAAAAGTTGCTCAAATTTGCAACTTACTAGAAAAAGGGTCATGGGATCGAACTGTTTGTTCTATTAGCTCTAGGTGGGTGGGTAAACCCTATCCCCAACTTGTCCCATCATTTTTAGTGCTCAAATGTTCTCGGGCACGCCAAACTGGAATGTCCCTAAGGGTCACTAAATGTCATAGGGTTGCGATCTTTGACTGGGCATATCTTAGAGCTCGTGTGAGGTATGGATGTGATTCTAGTTCCTATAGGACCATGTTGTGGAGACCCACAATAACCTCTCTCTCTTTTTGGAGATCATACTCCATTTTGATTTTGCGATGCCATCTCAAGTGATGCTGAAACTTGTAGTGTTGGCCAGTACAAAGTTGCCAACTGATAAATCTCTCTCACTTTTTGTCGTGGGATCAAATTGTCTACTCCATTAGCTCTGAGTGGCTAGGTAAACCCTATCCCCAACCTTTTCCCATCCCATTTAGTGCTCGCACATTCTCGAGCATGCCGAACTGGAACATCCTTAAGGGTCACTAAATGCCATAGGGCTGTGATCTTTAACAGGGCATATCTCAGAGCTCGTGCAAGGTATGGATGCGATTCCAATTCCTATAGGACCATGTTGTGGAGACCTATAGTAATCTCTCTCTCATTTTTTGGAAATCTCACTCCATTTTGATTTTGCAACGCCATCTCGGGTGATGCTAAAACTTGTAGTGTTAGCCAGTACAAAGTTGCCAGCTGGCCAAATCTCTCTCAACTTTCCTCTTAGGATGGAACTGCCTATTTCGCTAGCTCCAGGTGGCTAGGTAAACACTAGCCGCAACCTCTTCCCATCCCATTGAGAGCTTGAACATTCTTGAGCATGTTGAACTGAAATGTCCCTAACAAAGATAATGACACATTAAGGGGCTTACAAGAGTTCATAAGTTTCTATTTATCTCCCTCACATTGAAAATATCATGGAGAAAATATGGTGTCACGTGTAGAAGGATAAGATTATAAAGGGCTCATAACTTTTCCTCCTCATCATAACTCATGATCTTAAGGGTTTATTAAGGGTAGGCTTAATATGACACATATTCTAATGTGCCATAGGTTTATAAGATTGTGTCAAAACTATCAAAGGAATGATAGAGATTACTATTTTGCATCACTATGAGGCTTTACAAAGGAATAATCAATGCATCACTATAGAGAGAACGTTAATGATAATCAATGCATAAGGTAAGGGCATTACGAAGGAATGAGATCAAAGAAAAATATTCAAGGCAATAATAGTGAGTGTGATGAACAACTTTTAAACCTTTGTAGTAGTTAGATCTTTGCTTCATTAATGTTTCATTAATTCTTGAGAATCCTATTATGTACACCCTATTTTTCAAAGTTCTAGGATCAACATAAGTGTAGCATTAAAAATATTCATCCAATTTTGGGGTGGAAGTTGGGGAATTTTGTGGGAGCATGTTTGTCCAATTCTCATTAAAAAAATGTGATGTCATCTTTTCCACTCACATTAGGGCTAAAGGTGGGTTGTATTTAGCATAGGTGAAATGCCAAGATAGTCTAGATTCAAAGAACTAGGAACTAGTTGCATCATAATTGTCTCAACATGATGCCATTAAAGTATTCCTCTTCAAAGTTCTTCTCCTTCTTAATTGCAACAAGTCTGAGTCCACAAGTTGCTATAGGATGGATCATATTGTTGTTTCTGGGATAATATTTTGATATGCCCAAACATAATGAATGAATGATAATAGCTCTTTGCATTTAGATAAGGAATTAGAAGTTAAATTTCTCTATCTTGCCTTTAAGTAGTTCAAAATTGATTTCATTTGTTTCTATTGATTTTGTAGCACATTTGAATTGTGGTTCACTTTTTCAAAGGTAATTCTTACCATTTGGCAACACATATAAATACTTTACAATTCTTTAAAAAATAATGAAAAACTATTGATGAGTAGACCTACCATATAAATTTTATATATTAGTTTATTTTTAATTAAGTAAGACAGGTTTTACAGGGATCCTGAAACCCAAAAGTTTTATAGCATAAAGTTAGAAATTTAAAAAGTCCAGCTAACATGAAACTGCTACGAAAAGCCAAAATCAACAAAAGGCCCACAGCCAGGAGGTAAAAGCCAACACCCAAAAAAACTATGAGAAAAACCAAAAGAAAAACATACTAATGGTTGTCCTTATCCAGATCCTATAGAGTTTCTACAACTTCATTATCCTTCTGATTGTTCGTTCCTTCCTGGTTCTTGTTCTGGGTTTCCACCTGGTCCCTGGAGTCTTTTTGAGCAGCCTCTTCTTGGCCAAAGTCCAGGCTGGTCTTCTGCATCATGTCCCCACCAAGTTCGGCTCTCATCAGAGAATCCCCCAGATTGACAATGTTCTCATTCAGGGTGTACAAAGTGTCCACTATTTGTTTTGTCATGATCTAGTGGATGGAATCAAACCTCTGGACTTTCTGTTCAACCAAGGAGAGTCTGTCCTCCTGTTCATCTCTAGTGTCCTAACCGCTGCAGATATTTTGACTACCTCCTTGATCTCTCTTCCTTCCTATGGTCTCTTGGTCCTTGTGGATGTTTTGGTTGTTGTCCTAGTTTTTCTTATCCTTTAGAGCCTCAATTTCTTGAAACAACCATTTGATGGAATGAAAGTTATCAATCAAGCTATTCTTTGCGTTGTTCAAGAGGTTGAGGCTGGTTTCCTATGCATTGTAAGAAATGACCAACAGAGCAGGGTCAATTAGCTCATCATAGTGGGTTTTGTTGTCAAGGTCTTCCAACACCTAGATGTTCATTGGCTCTCTAACAATACCAACCCTTGCAATATCCAAGTTAAAATTACTCCAAGCCCTCCTCTTGTTCTTCCTAATCACTTCCCTACTTTTTTCCACCATAATTTCAATCATCTCCTTAGGCGGTGGTGTGGGCAGGACAGGGCCAGGGGTCTCAGCACTCTAGGCTTTCAAGTCTATCTGGGGCAGGGCCTGGTAGGATTTTCTTTTCCTAGGGTTTCCCAGGGGGCATCAAGAGCCTCCTCCTCCTTGTCACTTTCTCTCCCCTTCTCCTCTTCTTTCAAATTATCCTTCTCCAGCTCCTTATCCTCATCCTCAGAGTCTGTGTCAATCTCCTTGTCTTCCTCACTATCTGCCTCCTAAGGCTCGGGCTTGGGCAGAGGGGGAGGGAGGCATCTAGGGATCTTTCTACTAGGAATGCAGGGATTGCAGGTAGAGATGGCATTGGTGGCATTAACCTCATCCTCAATTTTCACTACCTGAACATCCCTAGAATCAAAATTAGCAGTGTCCTCTAAAGCACAACCTGGGTCACCAAGGAATTTTCCTTTGGTTTGAGTTTTCAAAAACTCGTAAACCATGAGAAGAAGGCTTTCGTGGAGGGCAGGATTGGTAACAGGTTCTTTCTTGAAACCCTTAATAATCTTGGACATGGAAGTGTAAAGATAAAAGGAAAGAGAAATTTTAACACCATGCCTAAAGTGGTTTAACAAAACAAAATGGTGCATTCTTATCTTGTCAAATCTAGGGTCGAGAATGATATACTCAATGAGGATCCTGAGAACATACCTCCAAAAAAATTTGATGGATTCTATGTTGTAGTAGGTGTCAATATTGACAAGATTATCTTTCAACATTTCATCCTTGACAAAAATGCTAACTGCATTGGCCGACATTTTTTTTCCTTGTAGAAATTCATGCCTTCTTAGGGAATGTTCATCACCTCCGCGATCAAGCCCTCAGAAATTTTATGGGTGACACCATCAATTTTGACCCTCCCATTGCTCCATGTTTCCACCATGATCTTGGTCACCCCAACTTTGAAGCCATGATGCTTTTCCATGAACCTGGTGATGCCACCTTTTTGAGTTTATGCCACACCTTCTTCTTCTCCTTCCAGTTCTTCGCTTCCCCCTAGGGCTCTCTTCTAATCCTCTCTCTAACCATGGTTGCCTTCGGCTCTGCAAACCCTATACCACTAGCTATTTTATAATGCTCAATTTTCCTTTGGGCGCTTAAAATGAAAACATTTATACAATATTTAGTGGTTTTGTTCTTGCCATCCTTCGAAGTGTGCCTTTTGTACACATAATTATGACTTGAAAAGGGCTCTGCATGATTTCTAATAACTCCCCCTCCGACGTGTGATTTAGAAAATCCTTTCATTATTACAATGGGATTTTATTTGTACCCTAGATTCTATCCTGTCGGATCAACTCAATTGTCATAACTAGGATTCTGTCTCTGTTCGTCCATATCATCACCGAGTTTCTAGCAGTGACATCATTGGAAAACTAGTCAACAACCAAGTTGGCTTCCTGGTGAGCGTGGCTGACGTGAGTCTTTTTGAACTTTCCCAAGTTAGATTTGATGTCCTCTATGATGTTGGTGATCATCCAGGAAGGTGAAGATTGACCTTTGATGCAATTGATGATGCTTAGGGAGTCACCCTCAAGCCATAAGTGCTCGATCCCAGAGGCCAAGGCCAGCTTAATAATATGTCTGGCCACACTGGCTTCTGCAAAGTGGTTTTTTTGGTGACTAAGAGGGAACAAAATGGCCGCAATTCCTCCACTCGAACAATTTCTAATTATGCCTTCACTTTCGGTCGGACTGGGGTTCCCCCTTGTCACCCGTCAAAGTTGGCTTTGTGTCATTCCTCAAGGGGAAAAGACCATCTTGCTTCCTATTTCTCATGGCCCTGTCTTTCTTACGAGCTTTTTTGATTCCACCTTCCTTGATATTTCCTCCTTTTGTTATTGCGAAGCTCTCTAGAATGAGACCTTCATTTTCTCAGCAATTATGAACTTTGGTGACTCTCTTTCTCTAAATATTTTGTTGTTGTGCTCTTTCCAGATTCCCCAATAGAAGTGTGGGAGAGTCCAAGAGCTTATTAACTGAGAGTTCAAACCAGAGTGATGGCTTCTCCACTGGCAGAAGAAATCCAGGATACTAGCCGAGGGGCACCAACAAGGAATTATTTTCTTTAATTCCTTTAAATCGAGGATATATTAGTTTGTTAACAAGGAATTATTTTCTTTAATGTTTCATCCTAAGAATTTGTTTTAGAAATCACATATTGTTGAATTGATTGCTTTATTATTTGTTTCACTAGAAATAATGTACAAAAATTTGTATCAATACTAAATAGAATAAAACTAAAACAAATACTTGTGTGTAATTTTAATCATTTATAATCATAAGAAAGTGTTACTTATATATATGTTTAGTTGGTCAAATTCATTTGGATTGGTTAATAGATTCATGCCAAGCTTCCAATTGTTGATCGATAGCCATTAAATGAGACCAAGCTAGTTAAAATTTTGTTGGGGATACTTTTGGAGGACTTTATGAAATTATTAACACTCCCATCCCCAACTCATAAATAAGGAAAAATATGAAAAAGCTGACATGATCTTGGGTTGAAGTAAAATCTCAAGAAGTAATGCACTTAATGAGCCATAAGAAACCTATGTGTACATTCCCCAAATTATAATGAATGGTCAGATATAGAGGCTCCATATGCTGGCCCAAAAATGGAAGCCAAGGATGTAACTACGCATGTATTGGCACAATCTCCCTACAAGGATCCCAAGTATCTACTGTTGTTATTAATTTGGGCATCACTATATGATCTAGAATGTTATGAAGTACTGAAGCATGTAGTAACTTCTCCTATGTCTCTAGAAAATGTAACATAGGTCTAGGGTCCCTTGGCTCCCAAGAATTTGCAGTAGCTATTCTCAGTACTATAAGATTAACTTCAATGAAGAGTTGAGTGTAAGGAGTTGAAGAAGCAAGTTTTGCTTCTGTGTAAATGCCAAAATCACGAGGCTCATTCCCTTGCATAAGCCTTTACCACAATGACTTTACCTCTAAACCATGCAAAGGATGTTGAAGTGGTTCCCAACCTTGAAACACTCTTATTAACAATGCCAAAGCTAAACATTATGCATAATAGAAAACATTTTATCTGGTGTAATACAAGATTAAGTAATTCTACCTATAAAATTATATCTTCTATAAGGTACAACATTGACCAATTGTGCATATAAGGAAATATATGCATTTGAAAACATGTGAGTGCCCATTACAATTGGTATTCTATGATGGCAGATCTAACATATGGAATTAATGAAACCTTGAGAATCCTATTAGGCTCTACATCATAACTAAACCTTGGAATTAATGTAATGTATTGTTTTCAAATTCAGATTTTTTATATGTTTGTAATAATAACTTATGATAAATGTTTAGATGCATAACATAGAAGGAAAGCTTTAAACATGAAAAGAAGATCATAAATCAATATGACAATGACATAAAATGCAAATGATAAATTTTTGGCTTTAACAATAATAAAGTTTATTGCTGATTAATAGTGTATCAAAAATTCAAACTGATTAGGTATTGAATTAAGCTTGATAAACAAATGATAAAGAAGGAAAACTTTAAACATGAACAAGATCATAAATCATATGACGATGACATATTCGAAATGATAAACTTATGCTTAAACAATGATAAAGTTTATTGTTAATCAATATTCTATCAAAGTTTTGAACTAATTAGGTATTGAATTTAATGTCATACATGAACATATCTAATTTAATGTCATACATGAACAAACATATAATATAAAATGATAACCAATAATTTCATGTACATTAACAAACACATGATATATTATGATAACCAATAATGTCATACATGAACAAACATATCATATATTAACCAATAATGTCATAAGTCTAATAATGTCATGCATGAAATAAACGTCATACATCAAATATAAAATGTCATATATACATCAAATGTATATCAAATATGTCCACTGACATAAAATCCAACATATATGTTCATTGATGCCTATACATGTACATGTCTATCAACTATATCTTCTCATTCCCATGAGGGGAAGGAAACAAACCTCTAGAGGCCTTCGGTCATTGTGTAGAGGGAGATGGTGGCGATGATGGGGTCTTTCTCACATGCTCACTTGTCCTCTTATTGAGGCTCTTCTCTAACTTGAGCTGATACAAAAAAAGTAGATATGAATCAATAATTATTATACATTGAAATCAAAAATATGTACACACAAAATTAATTATTTTCTTACCACCATCATATAATTGCTCTGCAAGTCCACCTCGAAGGCTCGTGGACGATCACGTGTGACAAGACCCTACAACAATTAAATCAATATAATCACTTATAAATAACATTATAAATTTTGATACTAACTATTATAAACAACAACTAGAACCAAGAAAATTCTTTCATACCTTAGTCAATGGCTGTGAACTAGCCATAGCTACAGCCACTCTACGATCGACGGACTGCTGAAGATGAGGAAGAGTCTCTAATGTCAAGAGTTGCATGTCATACAATACACATTAAATGTAACATGAAACATGAAACAAATATAATCAAATGAATTAAATTAACATGAAACTAATGTACCTCTACAAAGCTCGTGTCGCATCTAGGCTCAGAGTCTGTAGTGAATATCGATGGTCCTGTAGAGAACTATTGCACATGCATAAATTTTTTTGTCAATCCTTCATATGATTACTTAATAAATATATGTATTCCTTCAAATGATTAAATCAATACATACCTCTGGACTCATTGAGGGGACAAAAAATGGGGCCAGGGGATCGCTACTAGGGCTGCCAACACTCTGACCCTAAATTTTGAACAATGTCAATACATGCTAATTAATTATTCATTCACTATACATATGAAATGTGATCAAATTAGTTGATTATAATTGTAATTTATCTGTGTGTCAATGCCAAATGTCTCATTTAGGTACTGATCAATCACTAGCCCATCATATGTACCATCTTTAGCATGACTGCCAAATGTGCATAAGGATCCACATGATGTGCACATGTGACCATGACATGCAGAAGGCTCCTCCTCAACTAATGGACTCATGCAATGAATGAGGGTATGTGTCAAAGCTCTAATAGTCCCTAGAGCATTGGCCTCTACATGTTCCTTCACAACTAAAGGAATAGTCACATGCTCACCCTGTGGCTTGACCACAGGTACCCTAACTACATTAAGGTCACAACGTTCCCTCGGCCTCCCAAATGATGACCCCCCACTTCTACCATGAGAGTCTAATATATCAAAATAATTGGGAATCTCCCCAAGGACAAACTCAGAATACAATTTTCTTAAGAAATACATTGGGACCTCATGATTATTGCAAGGAGGGGAATAAAAAACCATCCACCATCTATCCCAAAAATTATTTCTAATAGCATCATGTATGCAACAATGGATGGGGAATCGTTTAGTACTCTCTCTAACAATATCTTGTTCACCAGGTTTTCTAAATAATGCACATATTCTTCCTTTTGGTATATCTTTTTTTTTAGCAACTTGATATGATAATTTATTTGCATAATATCTATTTTTTTCATCCCTCTTAACCCACCAAACATCTAACTAGCCACTAACAAAAGCAATGTGGGTCTTAATAGATTTGAGGGATGATGCCAATTGAGCTCTCATTGGATTGGTTTGTCCACATTCTTTCAATCGACCAATGAGTCCTTCTAATTTAGTTTTGCCTCTTTCTATTTCATTTATTATGTTTTCTTGTGTGCTAGGAGGAGGTCTTACAATTGGTTCAAGTTGCAGAATTTGTTGTTCTTGTTGTGGAGGGTTTTGGTTTTCATCTTCTTGAGGGTTTTGGTTTGGATCTTCTTGGGAATTTTCTAGTTCATTATTGACATTTCTTGATAAGAAATCAATTGGAATCTAAATAAATAAATATTGAAAAAAACCTACAAAACAATATAAAAAATATATTAAAAAATGCAAAAAGAAAGTTAGATAACATACAGCATGCTTGTGATCTCGAACTTTGATGGTGAGGAGGCATATTGGTAGGGCAGGTGGCAGAAAACTTGTTTTGTTGCAATTCGCATACGTGTTATGGCAAGGAGAAGTAGCAAAAAAGAGTTAAAATGAATGGGCTATGAGTATGCAGCCCATTTATAAAAATTAAGTTTTTTTTAAAGCACTTAAATGCTATGGATCAGGTTACCCAAGCCATAGTGCATGCATGCTATAGTGTGTACATGCTATTGAAAATTAGAAAAAATAAAAATGGTGTCACCTTTTTGGCACCACAACTTGGTGCACTTACCCAACAATTCTATAATACATTCATGATATTTACCATCTTACATCTAATTTCTTATCCATGTATAACTTATGAAATCAAATTGTAATAGCATATAGATATAATCTATTAATCACAAGCATGCAAAGTAATCACATGACACAAAGATTTTAGTTACCTAGAAACACTTTAGAATAAAGGTTAAATTGGGGTGGGAATGACACCCACAAATCTTCATTACTGCAGTAATAAAGTTAACCTATTAGGGTTATAATGTTTGACCATATCAATGATCTACCCAGTGAGGGTTCTACCCTATTAAAAGATTTTGAGACTATTAGATCTCACCCTATTAGAGGATTTCACACTTACAACAAAGTAAGGACTCTATTAGGAGATTTACAAAGATCCATTAGGAGCACTCTATTAAGAGATTTACCCTAACTCAATCTGTTAAAATTAATTCAGTACCTAATCCTTGGTTTCCTTTGGTAAGTTGATATTGGATCTCCTCTTTCCAATTTGATCCTGATCTTTGATCTGATAAAGCTTTTTTGTCCTTCACTGCTTGACTAGGTCGCTTTCTTTGTTCTAGAATAATGAAACTATTTGCCTCTTATGCAATGTTCATACATTCATACTAGAATAGCACGATAGCTTTTTTTCTCCTTTATATCACCATACCATTCAACTATATCAAAATTGGTCAAGTTCTTCCCTATTTAAATATTTCATAAAGATTTTTCTAGGTGCTTCCTCCTTTCACCTCTCCATCTAATTCGTTCATCACAAAACATAGGGATTTGTGATCCATGTCATAAAATCCATAAAATTATCTATAAAAAAACTCTACAAATATTAAATATCATGTCCATGTCGGCTTGAAATTGGTTACCTCAAAGTTTGCATCATTCTTGACTTGAATGTAAATTATGCGTTGCTCAACACTTGTTGTTTCTGATACTCGACACTCACTATATATGCTACTGATGCTTGGTCTCTACTATGCTTGGCACCTTCTATATAACTCAACAACAACATGCTCAAATTGTTTGGTTAACATTAGACTCAGATTATATTGAAAACGCTCAGCAACCATATATTTTCTCAGCTCCTATAGAGCTTGGTATATACACAAGTTTATATACAAGTCTTTTCATGACTCGGCGTATATAGAGTAGCTTGGTTGTAGTGATGACCATCTAAATTTTTCTAGTATATGACTAAGTGTTTGATACTAATAGACAATAATAGTTAGAGAGACCAACAAAATAAGTTTCCCATGGAGTAGTAAATGTAGTTTTATATTGTTTAGTTTCTTTAACTTTTATCTAATTATATCTAGAGAAACTATCCATCATGGAGATCAATTCATTTCCTGTAACCTTTTGTAACAAGGTTTCCATATTTGCGAAGGCATAATTATCCTTTAATGATGATACATTCATATTCCTAAAATCTATGCATAACCTTATATCGTCATTCTTTTTTCTAACTAGTACCAAATTGGAAACCCATGTAGAATATCTTATCGGTTTTATTATCCTAGCATCTCTCATTTTGATCAGATTTTCCTTCATCTTTGGGGCCAACATTAGGTTTTGAAACATTTCTTCTGTCTAAATGGTTTAACATCTGGCTTTAGAAGTATTTCATGCTGGAAAAGATCTTCTCTATAAGATTTAAGGTCATCATGCATCTAAGAAAATACATGCTTTAACTTTATCAATAAATCAATCAACCCCATTCTAACCTCTTTTGACAACATTTTACCAATAAAAACTTCTCTTCGTGAACATTCATTCCCTAAATTAATTTTCTCAACTTGGTTTTCTATCATAACAAAGGTTTGTGTTTTTGTTAATTCATGCTCATCAAAAATTCTTTCCAATGTGACCAACCCTTTAGGTATCTTGCTAGATTTAAGTTGAACAATCTCATTACCTAAAATGGTGTCTTTTCCATTTTGGTTTTCTACTAATCCATTCCAATCAATTTTTGCATCTTGATAATGATCCTGACATGTCAAAAAAATATAAAACATCATTGTCATCCTCAAAGACCTACCAATTATGAACATTATTTGGTACAAATGGCCTATTTATTATTTCCACTTGAACCATATCTTGTATAGGCATATCACATTGTTTGATAGCTATGTTCATCGTGAACTCAGTCAAAGGAATTATCATTTCTATCTATCCAATTAATTGAAAAAACATCAAAATGTTCAATTAAATCCCAAACATGGTTTTTATACCTTCTCAATCTAGAACACTTGGTTACAAATTTGTTCCTTATTTGATACAGGATTAGCTCAGAATCACCAAATACTGACAACGCTTTAATTTTATCATGTTTAGCAATTTCAATTCCTATAATCAATGCTTCATATTTGGCAACATTATTAGTATATTCTAATTTGAGAAGGAATGCATATTTGAAAATATTACCTGAAGGAGATGTGAAAATTACTTCATCACCATTTCCTTCTTTATTGCATGCTCCATCAAAATGTGCATACCATAATCCCTCACTTTCATCTTGCATGCTAAATCTGAAAATTGTCTATGTCCATTTGACAAAAAAATATTTTTATGTCAAGGTGAAAATGCTTAATAATATAATCAAATCTAGGTTCTTTAATAATTTGTATGCCCTTACCATTTATAGAAATTGTCGCATAAGATAAATCTAATTGTATATGACCTCCAACTAAGTTTGAGCATTGCCTAGATAGCAACATACCATAGGAAGTTAGGATATCCACCACAATTATATCCATCTTATATGAAACATCAGGACAAGAAGGAAACCTAAAGTCAACATTCTTAATAACCTTAGTTACTGGGACAAACCTATTATCCATCGCATACCACTTCCCATAAGGTATATCTACTTTTAATCATAGATCTGTCATAACTTTCACATACATAATATTCATAGCAACCCCTGAGTCTATCATACAATTTATAACCAACCTATTATTTATAAGAAGAGTCAAATAAAAGGGATCAATTTGAGGAATTGTCTCATTCACATTTGTCCCTAAATAAGTGACTAGTGAGGCTCCTTCAACATGATTTTTGTTAGTTTCTAGTATAATATCTATAACTTCTTTACCATATTCATGAAATTTTGTTATTCAAAAAATGGAATAGAAACCTTTAATTGAGATAAAGCATTAGAAATAAAAGAAAATTACTCATATTTTTCTTACCTGGCATCTGTTGTTCTGTTATTGATATTTATTATAAATGTTTATTTTATGCAACTTCCTTGTTTATAGTAGGAGATTATCATCTCATTTTGGGTCAAGATTAATTATCCTATTTCTCAATCTATATTTACTCCTATCTCTTTCAACTATTGCAATTGTAAGCACTCTTCTTTCTTCAATTGGTGTAATTCTTCTGATTCATTCTTCATCTGAAAGGACTTGCTGATTTGAGTAACTTTTTCTTCATTCATCAATATTTGACATGTATTCATCTTCAAAAGAATCTTCACCCCAAAAGGGTTTTAAGGATAAAGCATTTATTTGGGATTCGCAAGCCAAATGAGAACTAACATCATAAAAATTCTTGGCTACTAAACATTGATCTGGAGAATGTGGTATCTTACACACTTCACACCATGGATCATCCTAAAAATAATGATTATTTATTTGGAGTGGATCAAGAGTATCAGTATTTTTTATAGGTTTATCATCCCTCTAAGATGTGGTATAAAGCATATTATGTATTTTGTATATTTCCTTGTAAGGTTTATTGTTTCTGTTGACCTCATTCTTATCTTTTAGATGCAAGTCTTTAATCATTCCAAAAAAATTATCAATTTATCTTCTTCTTTATTTTTCTTTGGTGCTTTAGGATCGAATAGTATAAGATATTCCCTTTTCCAATCCTACCTGCAACCCTATTATCATTTTTAATCATCATAGCCACCTTGAAGGCCTCTTGTAATGTATTAGGTCTATGCGACCTTATCTCATAATGTGTTTTACTTTTCAAAGCACATAAATAAAAATTTATAAGGAAAGAATCCACAAGTCTAATGTCTTGAGGTATTCTATTAAAAACTTTTTTGAACCTTTTGTTAAACTCAAACATAGTCTCATTAGAATTCTTCCTTGTACTAGTTAATTCATGAGATGTGAATGAAGTATCAATATGATTCCCAGACTGATCTAGGAATGAATCAACAAAATCCTACCAACTAGTTATATAATTTTTTGGCATTTCTTTGTACCATTCTACAGCATCATTTAGAGGCTGAACAAAAAATTTCATGAATTCATCTTCATTATGTTCCTCCAATTCTTCAACAGTACTTATAAGATTGGTAACATGTATTTTTGTGGACTGGTCTCCTTCCCTGGAAAACTTAGGTATGGCATTTCTCAGACCATTGGAAATAGGGTTAGAATATCCTGATATTCCTGTGGAATCCAATTGCTTATATCATTCTATGTTCATAGGGGTTCTTAATTGTGTTTTATTTTGATTCAAGTTATACCTCCGCTTATTATTTTGATTACCATTATTTCTCCAATAGTTCCCTATTCTATCAGACTAAATTTTATTCTGGCTAGCACAAGTATTCCTCTCTTCATTGTTATATAATGGATTTTTATGCATAGTATTGAAATAGGATTTTTTACTTTTATGAGGAGTGTATTTAGATGATCAACCTTTGTCTTTGTTCACCCTTTCTTCAGTGTACTTAGGTCTGGTAATAGTGTATCTATTCAGACTAGCATTTTCCAATAATTCCATAAGAACTCCTTTTAATGCCTTTGTAGCCCTCCTTGAAGACTATAAAGTTTCTAACACCATTGTAATCTTTTGGGAATCTTCATTCATTTCTTCTTCATCATCTTCTTCAGTCAATTCATCAACAGTTTTGATGTAGGAACATCAAGTTTGGATTTTTATGGGGTTATGATTTCCATGGTTAGGGATGTGTTGGATATTCATTGGGGAACCTTTCCTCATGATTTCATAGAGATTGGATGGATTGCATTGAAGTTTGTGTTGTTTTTACCTTGATGTTGGAATTGTGTTTTTTTGGTTTCTGGGTGCCTATTGCAGAGCACATAAATTAACCTTAATGAATGAGAATCTATGCACTTCATGGATTGAAGAGGGCCTGGAGTAATTCCTTTTTTTCAAGAGCACAAGTCCTAATTCATTATAGGTTGGGAGATATGGCAATTCTCTCAGAGTATTAATTTTTGGCAGTTTCGCATGACAGTCTATTGTGTGTGACTTTCAGGATGGATGCAAAATTTTCCTTGGGGAATCAACCTTTTCACATTTAAGGGGTTGTAAAGGACCTAAATTACTATCTATGGTTTGAAGATCAAGTTCTAATTCAATCAAAGCTAGGAGATATCATGATTTTACTCGAATATCAATTTTGGGCATTTAATTTTTGTTGGAGACCAACTTGTGGCATTTAATTTATGTATTTGTATTTAATTTGTGTTCTGGGCCAACTTGTGGCTTAGAGTAGTATAAGTAGGGATCTTGGGTAGATTCTTAATCATTAAGTTTGGTAAGGAAGTCTGAGGTGGAGCAGCTTGGAGGTAGAAATTCGTATTTGAGTCTAGAGAGTTGTTATTCTTCTTTGTAATGGCCATAACCCGAAAGACCATATAGCTGGGCATGTTGGATGTAATCTTCTTAATTGGAATGTATTTGTAATCACCCAAAATTGGCCCCATAATCTGAAATTGCTTAATCATTGCTTCTATTGATCAACTCGACCAAATTCAGATAATCATAGAATTTCATCTAGCTCATGCTCCTTAATCATTTATTCATTTCTATAAGATGTTAGAAATTTGAATTTATTCAAATGTTAGACATTCTTATTCAAATTCAAATTTGAACCCCTTTTGAAAAATACACATGAATATTCATTTCAAATAAAATTGACATTTATCTCCAAAAATGAATTTTATATTCAAAATGTGACCTTTATTCCATTGTGAATATTTTATTCATAGTGGGTTCAAGGAAATGAATATTTTATTCATGGTGGGTTTAAGGAAATGAATATCTTATTCATGGTGGATGGAAATTAATATTTTATTCACAATGGGTGGAGATGAATATTTTATTCATGATGGGTTCAAGGAAATGAATATTTTATTCATAGTGGGTTCAAGGAAATGAATATTTTATTCATAGTGGGGTTAAGGAAATGAATATCTTATTCATGGTGGATATAAATTAATATTTTATTCACAATGGGTGGAGATTAATATTTTATTCAAAGTGGAGTTCATATATTCATTTTATATTCAAAGTCGATTCATAATATATTTTTAATATTCAAAGTGCTCATTTTAAAATTCAAAAATGCTCCTCCGTTTTGAATTAAATAATAAAAATGGACCCATCCACTCATCTTTGCATGAATCTCCAACCTTGATCATGAGTCACTTGAATTTGATCTCAATCCATTTTTCTTTAAAAAGGAGGCTCTTCCTCTCTTAAGGACATCTAATTTTGCTTATTGTTATGTTGCAGGATTGAAGATCTTATGCTTGTGGAGAATTTCTATCTTCTAGTCTTCATTCCTCAAGCTTCTTGCTTCTCATTCTAGCTTTTATTTATGCATATAGCTTAACACACCTAATCTAAATAGGGGCTTTTTTGTAATCTCTCATTCTTGCTTGCATCTTGCACATCATTTATAGTTTACTTGCATCACATGTTTGAATCTTCCATTTCATGGTGTACCTTGTGATGTATTTGCATGTTTGGTTCATTTGAGAGCTATATTTGCATATCCCACATGTCATAGATAGGAAGCTATAGGCCACCATCTAAGTTCTCTAATTAATAGAGTACCTTGGATATAAGGGTCTATAGAAATGTGACCCACTTTTATGCACACAGTATAAAATCTCTTATCTCTGGATCTGAATCTCGCTCCTCTTGTTCATTTTCCATTGTGTGTTTGTTTGCTGATTTCTAGATCACCTCATTTTGGGGTACATTCGGATTAGTGTTGTATCAAGTTTGGTGGGCTACAAAGAGTCTCGAGTCCCATTCAAAAAATGGATTTTCTTCTCGCTGAGCATTTATCTGATCATTTTAATTTATTTTTTTCTCTCTATGTCCAGTTATTGACATATCTTATAATTTCTTAAATTGTCTTCTTTTTTCCATAATATAATATAAATATTTACCCAAGTGCACATATATTCTACCCCACATAAAGTTTAAGGATGAAGATGTGTTGCCTATTTTATCAAATGAAAAGGTAGTAGAGTCACCAATATCACAACTTTATACTTTGATAAATTGTAAGATATTATGTTGAAGATATTGTTTACTAGGTCTCTTGAGTTCTTGCTCCCGTAAAGCTGCACTCTAAACAAAAATGCTTATACTTTTTCTATGTTTATGATCTATGAAATTGAAATCTTTGGGTACTTGCATAATATAAATTGTGAGCAACTCTCCCTATTAGAGTCGCCAATCTATTGGTGCACAAAATTGTCAGTTAACTTCCTATGAGCTTGCCTACTCAATGATAGGAAACTCAACAAAATTTTAGTCAATGAAGAAGATTGAAACTCAAAGTTTTGTTCAATCTCTACACTTCATGCTCTGCAAAGCCTAGGTGATTGTACCTTAGAAATGTTCAATAATTTGAAAAATGCAAATTAACAATACTCTTGAGATGGAAAAAGTTCTTAAGGAGAAATTGGTTTTATAATGAAGTAAAAAAGGGTAAAATTATTAAGACAGGATATAACAGTACATGAAAGTGGGTTAGTACTAATTGTTTACCTTCCACAAAGTTGTTCTTAAATTTTAAAACCAAATATGACTAGTGCATTCCAAATTGGAAAATAGAGTTAACTTTGATAATTACTGATTTGATTTGTTTCTTGGAGACGATCGCGCCACCATCAACTAGTAAATAACCAAACTAAGAGATTTTTAAAAAACCCTACGCAATTAAATTTAACTTCGAATTTGAAGACCAATTGTGTAAAATGTACATAAGCATTTGAGTTCTACTTTCAAAAAATTTGCCTCAATTTAGTTTTGTAAATAGTATAAATCCAAGAAGAACTCAACTTCAACAAAACCAATAACCAATTCCCTAGCTTTTCATAAAAGAACATGGTATATTTTATTGATTCAAAAAATGAGGTACAACTGGCATGTAACAAGTTGCAATATCTAACATTTATGTTCTCTTCTATATCCCTATCCTATTTTTTATATATCATTCACTTACTTTTCCAAACCCTGGTATCCTTTCTTATAGAACACGAAAGGATGCAAAGAAGCTCTAGGCCCATACATTCTAACTAACTAAAAACTAACTACACTTGTTATAGAATAATTAGAAACAAAAATTCTCCAAATTTTTAATAGTTCTCTTATCATAGGAAAAATTTCCTCCCATCGCTCAGCCACCTCTCATCAAGCACTCCGACAAGCATGTTCAAGACTTCACCATTTTCCTCTTCCATCAAAATCTCATGGTAATCACTTTGGTACCACACATAATTTTTTTGCATGTCCCATACAACTACATACATGCTATTGATGACATCGAATTGGTCCTCCTCTATCGGCTCCAAACCAGGTTGCATGACTAGTCAAGTTACTCCAACCTTGTCATGTGTTTGAACTAGAAAAATTATTTATTCTGCCCTGCAAAACAAACACATAAAATCATTGAAGAATTTTTTCTTTCCATAAAAAAGTAATCTAACCAAATGCCCTTATAATGATGATCATAGCAGTGCATATTTAATGTCCATATTTCCTTTAAATCCTTTGCACAAGTTATTGTCGATCAATGTTATAACCGAGACAAAAATCTGGACAATCATAATAAATCTTTGACATAACCTCTTCTGCCATCAAATAAATACTCTTTTTGCAATACTCATAATTATGCAAGACTACTAAACTTTTGGTATCGAAATCATGAAATCAGAAAACATGAAAATCTCTTTAGTAAAAATTGCAAAATCTGACATCAACTGGAAGCTAATCCTCGAAATCGCAAAATTGAAGATCATAAAGATCACAGTTTCGAAATCACGAAATCAGAGACTATAGATATCTCTCTTGTCAAATTCACGAAATTGGAAGATTTCTCATAACATAGTCTCGAATTTACAAATCTTATCAACATAATTGGAATATTTTTTTTGGAGGACCATCATGTTTGGCTCTGAAAATATGCAAGAACATATTATCAGACTGAAAAGAATGAATTGAAATACACAATTGATCAAGCCTTATAGAAGGAGATCATAAAACCTAAAAGTTAAATGACATTTAATAATTAAATGGGGATGAATTTGAATAAAGGGAAATCTTAAGAAGGGAGTAAAGGTAATTTAATAAAATTAATCCTTTATTCTAACAACCCCCCTTAAGATGAGCAACAATGCATGTAATACCCCTCTTTTGCTATCATTGTAGACTTAGTTGTTAAAGTTTTATATGACTTGTTTATAGATGTGTTAACCCTTATTTGATATTTAAAATTCAATACTTTTATATGTTGAGTAATTGATTATGTCACGTTGTAACAATTTCCTATTGATAGTGATGATGCTTTAATTTTTCTTGGTTAGTTAATGAAATTACTTTTATGATGATGTCATATGGTATGTCTTAGAAAGATGTTTAATATTTCCTCATGATGATGAGATGTTCATGTTAGAATATGATGTTATTTATATTTAGAATTTACTATTATACTTACCCCATACTTGCATGTGTATGGTGTGTGTGTCTATTTTACATTTATGTTTGACGTCCCTGATATGGTTGAGGGAGGGAATTGTAGTCACCTACTAGTTGGGATCTACATGATGTACCACTTCCTATCATTGTTTGTTTATCTTAGATATATATGCACATGTACATGCTCATCTTTTATACAGATTTGTAGGTACCGGGCATCGACTTCCCTGAATTGCCAGGATGAATGTGTCCTATCTCAATATCTCAATGGTATGAATTGGGAGATAATATTTAGGTCCAATCCCAACCATAGCCTAATTAGTTGTCTTGAGAAGGAAGACATGTATCTGACTTTCCACCCTTTTTAAACCTATGAGTTTATCTTTGCCTATGTTGTTTAATTTTGAGTTTTAGTCAATTCTGGTAATGTTGCTTTTATGTGGATTTAATTATAATATTTGGGTTAATCATATAATATTGAGAATTATTAAATATTATTTGATTAAAAATAAAATATTAAAATATGAGAATATTTAATTAATTAAAAACTAATTAAATATGTGCTTTAATTTAAAAAGACTTAATTTGGAAGTCTAATTTGGAAAATTGGTTAAAGAGAAATTAAAATATGATGATCTTTAATTAATTAAATGTGTGCTTTAATTTAAAAGATTTAATTTGAAAGTCTAATTTAAGAAGTTGGATAAAAAGAGAATTAAAAGATTAAAGATTTAATATTGCTTTATTATAATTATTTAATTAATGATAATTAAATAAGAGTTGCATTTAAATAATGAGCTTTAGTTATTATTATTAATTTAAATAATAAACTAAGCTTTAAATAGTGCTTGCACTAATTAATAAAGTGGAGGAAAAGAAAATAAAAGAATACTTTAGTTTAAAAGTTCTTTAAGTGTGAATGAAAGAATTAAATAATTAAAGTAATTATTATTTAATAAAGTTATTAACGTTTAAAATTTTGGAGAATAGAAAACCTAATTAGGGTTATGGTTCTTTATTAGGGGATTGATAGTTCATTTGAGAGACATAGGTTTTGAGGAGCGAAATTCGAAAGTGGAGCAAAAGAATTGTTGAAAGTTCCAAAGGGTTTGGATTTGCATGCATCCACAAATTGTCTCAGGTTTTAGCTGTGGTTTGGAGGCAAGGCTTGGAAACCCATTGTAAAATTTATTAAAGAATTTGTTTACTTCGTGTTTCCTGAGTGCTTGCATAATTCTTATTAATTTATTGTATTGATTTTTGGATAAAGAAAGATGTTGTAGATTTTGAAAAGGGAAACTTATTGATCAAGAAAACTTGTCTAAGGAAACTTGCAGAAAAATCTCGAAAAATATTATTGTTGTATTCTTTGTAATCCCTTTCTAATATAGAGAAAAATTGATTAAAGAATATTAGAAGAAAATAACAAATTGAACAGCTAAGATTTCAAATTTAAATTTTCCATTAGAACCATGTGATTATCATGATTTTTCTAAATAAAGATTAATTGAGAGGAAAGCATGTTGTAACTAAACTTATGCATGCATGTGAAAACAAATATACTAAAAATAGAAAATTAAGTATATTATGTTTGCATGATTTGAGAGATCAAAGGAATGCAAAAATAGTCATTGCATGTTTATTTTTATTTTATAAAAATATAATTTAATTTTTCGAATTTATTTATTTGTTTTTAAAAAAAAACCTTTTTTTATGATTATTTATTAATTTTTTAAAAAAATTAAATTAAAAAATAATATATTATTTATTAATTTCAAAAAATAAATAAATATAATTCATTTAGTTATAAAGTGAATGTTAGTATTAGTAATTCTTTAAGTCTAGTTAAACTCTTAGTTGCATATAAATAATTTTATATTTATTAATGCAAAAGGGATGTTAATAAATAAATATTTATAATTTTATTATATTTTAAGAGAAGTTGTGGTGGAGTTCACTTTGTAATCATCTAGTTAATAACTATTTAATCTTATGAGAAAAATTATAAATAATTCAATTAAATTTATAATTTTATTTCTAGTTGTTTTATGAATTAAAGGAAAAATAAATGTTAATATTGGACTTAAATAGAAGTCAAATTAATATTTTAAAAATAAAATTGATATTAATATTTAATCTAATAATATACATTTATGTTATTAATTAAATCATTTATAATTTAAGATTACTTAAATTAATAACATAGTAATAGTGCATGAAATTTTATATGCAAAGAGATTTACATTTACACACTTATTGATTTAAATAAGTATATTAGCATAACAATTTATATTAAGATGTATATTCTTACTTTATTTATAAACACATCCTTATGAGCCAAACTAAACAAGAGAAATTGATGGAATTAAATCATATGGTTGTCAACTGTGTGTTTTCTTAAATATTCTATTTATAGTCTTGTAATGTTTATTTCCATGATTGTTTTCTTTGTGGTTTGTTTAGTTGGCCAAGTTAGGATGCGCACCAAAGTCATTTTTTAGATTACTTTTATGATTATTTGACTGGATGTCATTATATATTTTATGATTCAAATTGAGATTTATTTTATAAGATTCTTTTCATGAGCATTTATGATAACTTGGGTTCTGAGAACCAATGTTATTTCTAGGTTGCCTGTTAAGGAACAAAAATTGATCAGTATTACTTTTGTGGTATTGGACATAATTGTGGGTTGTGAGTTTTTGGAAGGTAGTATAGGTGCATGTCTATAAGAGTGGCTTGCAATGGGGGCCAGGGCCCAAAGTGGCTACCAGGATAACTCATTGTAAGTTGTGTAACAAGTGATAACATAGTAATTTAAAATATTTAGACACACATTAAAAAGATAAGTTAGAGATATTGCCTTGAGTTCTTGTATAGGCTAAGGATGGGAATCAGATGATACCTAGTGAGAGGTATGACTAGTTTGTCTCATCTTCATGAGAGGGTATAATGGTTCCACATGTGTCACATTGAGGGTTTGAGGTCCAAAGTGACTAGTCCAGGGTAACTCAATGCTTGAGGGTCTAGGGTCTAGTGAGAGACCAGTCTAGGCTAACTCATTTAGTTTGACCATGTGATAACACTCCCTAGTATGTAGCTTGAGTCTCCTTCATGGTTTTTTTATATTTGCCTCTAGTGGTGTACTTGTTGGATATTACTTTTGATGTGTATTTATTGTGAGTTCTTACTTATTGATTGGATGTCATTTATTGTTGATAATTGACTTTTACTGAAGAGTGTCATCTATTTATTGGTGGTCTACTTATTGTTGGATGTTTTTGTTGTTGGTGATTTACTTTTATTGATGACGATTGTAATTTGTTGATTATTGTTCTTGGACATGTGGCTTTTGACTTAAGGTAAATACCTTTCATTGACTTTATCTTGATTTGATATTGTATTGTATTTGGTATATGGATGTTGACTTGGTATGTGATGTTGGTATTGGAATGAATGTCCTTTTGATTTTGATTATCTCTTCTCCTTCAGTAGTTTGTGTTACCCTTGAGGTAGTTTTGGCAATTGGGATTCCTTGCCTAGAAATCTTTTATGATTGATTAGTTGTTTGTGGATCATTCATTATCTTCCTTGCATGGTGGGAGTAAAAGCCTAACCAGGTGACCACGTGGTCGGGAGGTAGTGTATTCTTACTATTTTGGTCCTCCTCAATTTGGCAAACATTTGATGTTCATGGATGCAACTGTACTAGTAACATTTTTATTCTTATCTTAGAAACTTCTATTCAATTGATGTATATACATTATCATGTATCTATTCTCGTACCTTATGACATGTGCAATGGATGTTATTCATTGGATGTATTTTCATTGTATCAGTTGTACTTATGCATTTTCTTATGAGATAATGTCTATGTTATTTCCTTATGATTCATGAACATGTACTAGAGACTTAAACTAATTATTGTAAACTTCTTAAACATGACTCAATGTGAAGGAACCCTTCAGGAATGGAAAACTATATTTGTAATTGCTTATGTGTACTTGATGTTTACATGTATATTGCTTCCATATTGTTATCTTGTGTTGTTTAAATTTTAATAATAAAAAATAGTTGAGTAAACATCAAAATATATTAGGTTATTTCTCTTGGGTTCCTGGTGAGGCATTATAATGTAGCTACAAACAATGCAAAAAAAGTAAGGAAACTACAATACTAAAAGCATAAAATGGGTCTCAAAAACATGGCTTGATGAGATACCTGGTACAACCAAATCTCTAAAAACTAGAGAAATAGGGATAACCACATAGGAAAAACCCTACTCCAAAATGAGATAGAAGAATGCTAAAAACAAAAGAAGGAAGGCATCACTGAAACTCCCCAAGGACAACTTCTTGCACCCCAAGCATAAAACATAATTGAAGATAACTTGAGGATACATAAGGTTTAGTAAAGATGTCTGCAACTTGCTCAACAATGGTAATATACTCCAAGCTAAGAGAGCTATCCTGAATCAAATGTCTGATGAAGTGTATATGAAGCTCAATGTGCTTGGTTCATTGATGCTCAACTAGGTTGTGGGAAATGTGAATAGCACTCTGATTGTCATACCAAAGAAAGGTGGAACTATCAAAGGAAAGTCCAAAAATTTTCATCAACTGTCAAAGACATAAAACCTCATGTCTAGCTAGCACATTTGCCCTATAGTTTGCCTCTATAGATGATAATGCATGAGCATGTTGCTTCTTGCAAGACCATGCAATAGGACCAGAATTAAGGCAGAAAATAAAGCCAAAAGTAGACTTTTGATCATCAATACCACTAGCCCAATCAAAGTCTATATAACCAACAATGTGAGGATCCCTTGATGTATAGTGAATGCCATGACATGTAGTACCCTGAATGGACCTCAAAATATGCTTGACAACTTTCCAATGATTCTCATGAGGATCATGTGAAAATTGAGAGACAAGGCCAACCACAAAAAAAAAGATTAGGACATATGTGTGCGTCAGGTACAATAAACTACCCACAAGTTGTTTCTACAAAGTGGAATCCATTGTAAGAGTAGATCAAGTGGTAGATAAAACAACACTCGACTAAAATGGTATGGAAGTAGGCTTGCAATCAAGCATGTTGAATCTTTGAAGCATATCAAGAGCATACTTCTACTAGAGTATGGCTATCCCATCCAAAGACTAAACAACTTGTAGGCCCAAAAAATAGTGCAGAAGTCCAAGGTCTATCATCTCAACCTACTCTCTCAAAGCTCATTGAAGACTCTGAGTTAGAGAGAGTGAGCTACTTGTAATAATGAGATCATCAACATATAGCACAAGTATCAATAGATCATCCCCATGGATGTTGAATGTACATGCTAGGATCAGAATAAAAGCGTGTGAAGCATGATGCAGGCAAGAAGGAATCTATCTTCTCATACCAAGCCTAAGGGTCTTGTTTGAGACCATATAAGGACCTTTGAAGTTTGCACACCGTAGAAGAGTCGTGCATAAAACCCTGAGGGTGCTCCATATAGATATCCTCACAAAGGTTTCCATGCAAAAAGGCACTCTTCACATTCATCTAAAACATAGTCTATCTGTGAGAAGCTACAAGAGAGAGTACAAGGTGAATAGAATTCATATTGGAAACAAGAGAAAAGGTCTCAGAGTAATCAATACCCTCCACCTTTGAAAATATCTTTGCAACAACTCATGCCTTGTATCTATCAATAGAACCATCTGCAACATACTTGGTATGTTACACCCACTGCACCTAACCAAGTTTCTACCTTTCAAAAGAGAACAAAGCTCCCAAGTGTGGTTCTTCATCAAATAAGTGTACTCCTAATCAATAGCCCTATCCCAATTTGAGTATCCTATCGCCTGTGAAAAAATCTATGTATCATTTGAAATGGTATGACTCAAAATTCCAATATCAGATGTTTGAGCACGAGTGTGATGAAAATCTAAGGATCTGCTACCATAGGTTCAGATACATCAATAGTATTACGAGCCCACTTGGATACTCGCAGAACATCAGGGGAAGGAGGGGAAGGTGGATCATCATCAAAATCTTCCTCAAAGGATAAAGAATCACGTAAAGAAGATGAGGAAGTACTAGGAAGTGAGGGAGAAGCTGGTGGTGAAGGCTCCATTAGAGGATAATGCTCATCAAACTGGACATCTTGCCAAAACAAGACCTATTTGGAATTAGGATCAAACAACCTATACACCTTCACATCCTCGTAGTAGTCAAAAAATATAAGTGGTAGACTCTTCCTATCCATGAATTTTTGTTGTGCATTTTGAATAAATGCCTAAGCCTCATTACAAAAAATATAGAATGTAGAAACATCATGCTTTACGTGATTCCAAGCCTCCTTATGAGTCAAATGTCACAGTGCCTTGTGAAGCATATGATTATGAATATAGTTGGCACAATTGATAGCCTCATCCCATAAAGAAGGACTCATATCTTGAGACTGTATCATACAATTGGCCATCTCCCATAAAGTTATGTTCTTTCTCTCAGCAACCCCATTCTACTAAGGGGTGTGGGGAACTATGAATTGACATTACAAACCATAATCAGTGCAAAATCTCTAAAAGATTAATTCACATATTCTTTGCCATTGTTAATGTGTATACGCCTAACAAAAAGACCAGACTGCTTCTCCATAAATGTCTTAAAGATTCGAAATGAATCAAAGACATCATACTTGTACTTCAAGAAGTACACCCATGTGCGTCTACAAAATTCATTTATGAAGGTAAGTACATATTGGGAACTAGGAAAAAGATGGAGTGGGGAATGACATAAGATCACTGTGTATCAACTCCAATGGTGCCTTGGCACATGTGGATCTACCTGCTAGAAAAGGATCTCTATGATGTTTTCCAAGTGCACAATCTTAACAAACACTGTTAGTACAAGAGACCTAAGGGATCCCACTCACTAGCTCCTAGGTACTCATTTGTTGTAGATATTTGTAGGTGACATGACCAAAATGCTCATGCCAAAGTTTTCTCACTATGTCGGCATGAGAAACAAGAGAACACCTATAGAATTGGAGCTCTCAAAGCCATCAAACTGATATAAGCGAGTATGTAAATCGATAATCCCAATAGAAATAGCCAAATCAGGACTGTGGAGGTCTCGAGTAACCACATCATGCAGTGAGAACTCAACTACCTTACCAAAGCCAGAATGAAAAAATATAATAGAAAGACAAGAGGTACGTAGAAATGGCCAGAACCAATAGAACATCTTGTAGGGAACCACCTTCCAAAGAGATAGTTCTAGAACCTGAAACTGAAACTTGTGTGGAGTTACCAACTCCAATCTATGTAGTAACACTCTTTGCAAATGAGGTAACCAAATCAGGTGAGTGTGGCATATGGTGGGAAGCACCTGAATCAATAATCCAAGTAGAAAAAGAAAACAAATTGGCTCATGCAGAAAGAGCATGTCCTTTCCTTGAATGAGGAGATAGTGGCTTCAGAGAAGCAATACTATGATGTTGCATGGCTTCCTCTAAAGCCTCAAGACATTTCTAGCACTTGAAAGCTAGATGTCCTTCCTTGTCATAAAAATTGCAAGGATCACCTGTAAACTTCTTAGTCTTGGAGGAAGAATCACCAGACTTAGAAGGTTTACCCTTCAGAATGGATTTTCAAGAATTTGATCTAGGAGATGTCTTGGAGGAACTCTCATTGCCAGCTAAATCTATTTTGGGGTTTGGTTTTTACTTTCGATTCCTTGTAGATGTATGGGCAACCAATGCCTATTTAATTGATCATGTTAGAGAGTCCAACTATGTAAGCTTGTCCTGCTCTTTAGTCAACTGATCACAAAATACCTCAAGTGTGGGCATGGTAAATCTAAGACCCAAAGCATCCATGGTAGAATGGAAGGTAGAAGATAAACTCTGAAAGTTTCCTCATAGCTTTAACAAAATTAGATAAATACACTCCTTATCAATTTTTACTTTTCCACGACTGTGTAACAGAGTTCTTTATTGTTTAAATTTCATCAAAAAGTCCTCAATTGAGGGAAAAGCATTAGGTACAATTGATGTAATCTTTGTCTCAATATAAAGTGCCTTGAACTCATTCACTATACCAAATAATCCCTATAGCTTAGTTCACATATCTCAAGGAGGAGTGCACCCATCAAGATGAAACTGTAAACTGTCAGATACCTGCAAAGCAATCAACCCCATGGCCTCATCCATCTTGTTCCTATGTTGCATAACCTCAAAGGCCCTCTGTAAAACTGGTTGCACATCATCTAAACAAGACCACAATCCTTTTGAATAGAGGAGTCATGTCATCAAGGTTTTACATGTGTGATAGTTATGTGGGGTCAGAAGTGTTAGACAAGAAGAGGTCTTAGCCATTTTTTTAGAAGGTGTTTTTTTTATATAGTTCTAGTTTACTAAAGTAAATGATAGAAACAAGCATATAAAACACCCCCCACAATGTAAAACAACTAAACCCCAAAAGCTAGTAGGAAAGATTATATAATGAGAAGAGCAAAAACTTCAAATGAGAATCATGTGTAGCACCCTTGTAAAAATATGATGGAAATAGTAGAGAAACTAGAAAGAGCTCAAAGATACCTTTCGAGCACTTCTTCTGGATCAAAAAATAAAGCAAAAATGAGAAAGTTATGCCCCTAGAATGAAAAAACAATCATCTAACTTTGACTACAAAAATAGGTAACATACTAGAAATATTCACTAGTAAAACCTACAACATTGTGTTTGTCTCAGAATCATCTTTATGATGATATCTTGTTTGCCAAAAAATGCCTATGTATGCTCAAGATATCAAAAAAAAAATCCCTGGTAGATTTAGAAGGCAAGTTTTTTTTTTTTTTTTAAACTTTAACCCCCAAAATTATAGCCCCCTAGGTGTGCATATGACTAAAAGTGGGGTTATTAAGTCTTAAGTAGAGCTCTGATGGTGTTTATGTGTAGAACGAAGCTTTGGTAGAGAACGAACGGAATGCTAACAGAGGACGAGGCGTGACGAACAGTGGAGTGGTGGCATGGTGGCACTGCAGTGGCTCCGTGATGGAACAACTTTTTTAAACATTGAGTGCATAATAAAAGTTGCATCAAAATATGTGCCAATGGTCCTATGGCCTTGGTAGGCAAAAAAAATTTGCCTCTGAATTGCCTAGACTCCAAAAATGGAATGTTTTGTATGGAAATATGGGTTTTGATGTCCTTTGAATCCAACCATGAGGTCTGTTTGGACTCAAAGTGCCCCATAATTTAGAGACACCACTATTTCCACACAAAAAGATACTTGAAAAAAGCCACATCTATTCTGTCAAACCCTCATTGCTCTTTTCCTCCAAATAAGAACAAGCTACAACAAATCTGGCCCTGATACCATGAAGGATTTAATGAGAAAATTTCCATAGATCCAATAGAACATCTGCATGCAAGAACCTGTCATAGAGAAGAAAAATACAAGAGAAGGCAAGGGTTTGGCTCTAAAAATATCCAAAAATATATTATCAAACTGAAAAAAAAATGAATTGAAATATACAATTGATCAATCCTTATAGAAGGAGATTGTAAAACCTAAAAGAGAAACCCTACGAGGTAAATGATATTTAATCATTAACATTTAATTATTAAATGGGAATGCATGTGCATAAAGGGAAATCTTAAGAAGGGAGTAAAGGTAATTTAATGAAATTAAAATAAATTAATCCTTTACTCTAACATATATTAAAAACAATGGTAATTATACAACCATTAGGGATAGATTTTCTAAATTTACCAAGGTGAATAGAAGTAAAATAACACATTATGTACTCCAAAAGAAGTAGAATTTCAACTTCCTAGAGAGCTATTAGATATAACTAAAGAAAAATGGTCTAGGGCCATCATCAAATTGAAAGGTAAGCTAGAAGAAATAGTCATGAAGATAAGACCAGACCTGAATAAACAAGAGGTCATAGATCTGGTGAAATCATGTAAACCAAGAAACAACCCACCTAAGAATGATAATTTAGCCTTGATCATCACTGGATTGAAGATGGAGGCATATGCTAATGCCAATAAATTTTGGTCACAACTCTACGAGTGGGAAAAGGAAGCTCTTGAGAAAGGAGATGAACAAGCCAAAAAGAACAATGAAACCTAAGACTATGGGTCTCAAAAGTCACCAAGAAGAAGCTAGCAGAGAAACCTATTGAATAGGTCAAACAAATGACCCAAATTAGTCAAGATTTAAATCAAACGCCGAAAGCAAGTGGAGAAACACAACAGGCCTCTACGGGATCGTCTGCTATAGAAGAGAAATGAAGTACACAACCTCAAATCATTGACATAACCATTGGGGAAGTAAGAGAAAGTGTATAAGAAACAATTGGTCAAGGTAAGGATATGGGTCGAGAAGAATAGGAAGAAGCTACCAAAGAGAATGAACTAGAATAGGAAATGGAGGATACGTTGTTACCCCTTATGGAAGTGCCAACTGAAGTAGGCATACACTGGGAAAAGAACACTGATGAAGAACAAAAATAGGAAGTTGCAATCCACCCAATTCCAACAAACACCAATAGTTGAACAATATTTAACCCCATCAAAGGACAATAAAGCATTAAAAATCCTGAAAAGAGGAAGTGAGATTCAAAGGAGTCAAAAAGAAAAAAGAAGAGAAAAGAGATAAATGAATCCCAAGAACACAAAGATTCAGAAATACCAGAAGATAAAGGAGCATTGTATGACTCTGACGTTGCTCAAGCTGCAGAGATGTTGAAACTCAAAGAGCGAGTCGATGAGATGAGCAAGAGATCAAGACAGATGAAAACAAAGGAGTTGGAAAATTTACTGAACTCACTAAGAAATATAAGAAAATGAAGTAGATCAACAAGAGATATGAGCGAGCAATTACACTAGTTGATGCTCAAGACATCCTCAAAGGAATGGTAGGAGAAGCAACCTTTGACAAAAAAATGATAATTTGATCATTCAAATCATAAACATACCAAGACAACTCCACGACAAGGTAAATGCAACTCCCAAAGATAGTAAAACAACAAGTTCTAATGAGAAACACTTGAGGTTGAAAAGAAATGGTTTGAAGAAAAGTAAGGGGAACTTAGGACACTCAAACATGAGGTGTCAGAAGCCTTAAGAGAAATAACCCCAATAATTCATAAGCAAAGCACATGAGAAATCAAAGGAAAAGGCTTAATAAGTACTTGTCACAACAATACATACATTTGATCAACTCTCCAGATCAGTAGCTGAACACTTAATCAAGATACATGATACGATGTACCTGTTACACCAGTTGCAAGCCAAAAAAGAAAAGAGAAGCATCAAACTGATGGAGTTTCAATGCCTCTTAACCCCAACCATTGGGTCTATCAGTGTTACACTCAAAAGTGCAAAAGAATTACTTAACCAACCACCACATGATAATGAAGAAGCATTCTACCTGTAGCTAGTAAAACTACAGAGTGTTGTGATCACACTTAAAGATCAAAAGGAGTCATGGTAAATCCTTCTCAACTCAGTCAAAGAAAAATACAAAGACATAGTTGAAAAGTTATGATTAGACTAGTTCAACAAGATTTCCATCCTAGGGGGAGACATCAACAAAGCTTGTACTTCTATCCTCACCCTATGTGTCCCATTGTCATTGATGACAAAAGGGGGAAGAATAATCTAGAGACCAAAAAAAAGGGAGGGCCAAAGTGGATGCAACAAAAAGAAGAAGTATAAGTGTACAAGGATGACACAAGGAGAAGGTCACAGCTGGGGAGAATCCGGTCATATCTAATTAGAAGTCTTGTTAACCTACAAGGATTAGTTGAAGGTACAAAGTTTTGTCATTAATGCCAAAGGGGGAGATTGTTAAACTAGGCTAAATTATCCATGCAAGTGATGAGTGATAAACTCGAATAAGTAAGTTAGAAAAGTGTGTTGTCATTTATTGGCAACCAGTTAACAAGTAGTGGCAAAATGTTGCAAGAGTAACTACTGATAGGTTGGCTTACCAGTCAATGCTACAAGAAAAAAGAAGTGGATGAAACATGGAATGGAAGTAACACATTCACCATTGATGTGACAATACAAAGGAATTTCTAAACATGACAAGACATGCATCAGATCCATGCAACAGATTACAACTAAAAAGCTTACGTAGTCACCAGTCTAGACATAGGCATGTAGTCGATCGAGCTAGCCTATATACATAGGCACCTATGGACATCACTATGGATTTCAAATTTCAAACTGCAATGTGGGCAATATAATCCTTTAGGGTTTTCATTCAAAATTAGAGATCGTGATATTATATATATGTGTGTGTGTGTGTGTGTGGAAGATTTTTTTAAAAATTGTGTGAGAGGAGAAAAGAGATTTAAAAATAAAGTGAATCCAATATCATGACTGTAGTAGTTATTGTGTGGACAAGAGAGTTTATAAGGGTAGTTAGTTGTAATAAAGAGTGGCAAGTGCAAAAAGCACGAAAGAAGAAATAGGAAAGCACAAGGAAAGTCTGACACAAGCCAAGAAATCATCTGGAGATCAGAGCATCTTCAAGGAGCCAATAGAGGATCTATCAAGCAAAGTGTGCCATACACTTAAATCTATTACTTTAGTTTGCTATCTAACCGTTGCATCTATTGTAAGCCCTTAACAAGGCAAACTTGTAACAAGTCCTCAAAATCTTCTAACAAGGCATCTTTGAAAAAGAGATCAAAATCCTTTGATAAGGTAGTATCAACAAACTAATTCTAATCCTAACAGGTTACTAGCATTCCTAATAGGATGCATTCTTAGAAAGAATAGATGTAAGCTCTTTACTGGGCACCATTTTACTTTCAAGAAAAGGTTAGTGGGTATATTACTTCTGTAGAGCTGTAAAACTAGTGCTTAAAGGAATATAAGGAAGAATTAAAACATTTAAAACAATAGATTTAACTCACATATATGATTAGACAAAAGAGAATTAAAGTACCAAAGTAGCCTAAGAACGTGCAAACCTCTTAAACCAAGCAATCTTCCCTTTGATGCGCAGATGTGTTTGTAAGATGGGATGTGTGCTTCAATGATGTTGCTCAATCTTCAATGGAGGATATGATTCAAAATAGATTTGTGGATGGATTTTGCCATTATGATGGTATTTTGATAGTCCTTAGTCTCTCAAAATAGCATTATAACATTAGCATAAAAGTGGATGATATTTGTGAAGGGAGAGGTTTTCATTTATAGGCCAAGGGGTAGTGAGATGGAGGGTTAGGATGCAAGAAAGGGGAATTGGTTAAGGAGGGTTAGGATGCAAGGAGAAGAGAGCATGTGGATTGTGCTTCTTCAAAGCTCTAGCCTTGTGACAAGTGTCACAAAGGGATTGGATAGGGAAGATGGTCAAGATAGGTGGTTAGAGGAAGTTATGAGGAAGAAAAGGAGGGGATGAGTGTCAAAAATAGGTGTAAAAAGTCTTTAAAGAGCCTTTAAGGCTCTTGAATAGGAATGCAAGACTTTAAGGATGGAACTTTGACTTTGGTTTGGTTTAAGACTTTCTTAACCCTTGGTTAAAGTTGTGCACATGCTTAAGGAAGGGATTAGGCTTAGCTTAGGATGAGATTAAGAGGCAAGTGTTTTGGGTAGGTCAAGTCTTTATTTGAATATATTAAAAGAGGATGTTAAGTCTTTGTTTGAATATTAAAATGGAGGATAAAGTCTTTGTTTGAATATTAAAATGGTTGGTGGGTGGGAGTTTTGACTTTGGCTTGGGTTAGGAATTCTTAACTTAGGATTAAGGTTGTGCATATGGTTAGAGTGAGGATTAGGCTTGGATTAGAGGGGGATTAGGGGGCAAGTGGCTTAGATTTGATGGGATGGGTTAGTTAGGTGGCTAAGTGAGGTTAGTATGTGTGAATGGGTTGGATTAGGGGTTAGGATAGGGTTTAAGAAGGCTTTTAGAATTTTAGATATTTTATTAAATGATTTATTTAATAAAATGGGGATATAGAATTAAATTGAATAGATTTGAGAATTTATTCAATTTAATAGAGGAATAGGGATTTAATTGATAAATTGATTTTGGGTGATCTTTTAATTTTATCAATTGGACTATAGTTAATTAAATTAACTAATTAACTAGGGGATGACAATAGATTAATTAAATATTAAATACTTAATTAATGATGCCTTAGGAGATGACTAAATAGGATTACTTAAGTTATGTAATCAGATTTAGGTGTCTACAACTTCCACCATGGTTTTCACTCTCTCATCGAGGGTTTCCACGTATAAATCTCTGTGTCATTGGTGTATGCTTCTATGTGGAATATTATATGGTTTTATTGCATATCATTCATTATATGTTTAGCTATTAAAGAGGCAACAACTAAGCTTGTAAAGAGAATCATCAGACTAACCATTAAATGGAAGAAAAGTACAGGTATTGATTCACTCCCCCTCACAATACCTGTTGGGACCAACAAAATTTGTTTTCTATTTTTAAGCCCTACATCTGAACATCTACTTTTCATTGTCACATAAGAAGACTTTGTTTCATTGCAAGGACATCTTTTTGGTGCCTCAACATACTTTTGGTTGATATAGTGTGGTAACTTATAGTGGCATTAACATTGAAAGAAGCTACACTACAATCTTGACCTTTCCCTTCTCTTCATGATTTTCAATGCATAAGTTCCTACTATTGTGCAATCATTATTGAAATGTTTTCAGTTATTAAACATTATTGTGGCTACACCAAGTTTTATATTTGGGTTGCCTAGAACATCTAACATTCAAGATGTTTTGATAAAAAGAACCTACGCAAGAAGCTTCAAATTTATCCCTTCCCACTCACAAAAGACAGAATCTCAATATTTCATGTATTTTACTAACAACGATTCACTTATAGTTTATTTTGTTTTCATCATTTAAAGCTACAAAATTAATTTTAGCTTGGGTAAATTGATCAATTATAAAAGTTTTAAACGATTGCAATGTGGTTGATCACAATTTTCCCAGCCCTTGAAGATATCACCTAGGTATATCTTCTTATGAGCCTAACCATTGCACTTTATTAAGTGCAATGATTAATAATTTAATTCTAAACAAAAGAGCATTTGTAGTTGGCGCCAAAATCGCAAAATTCGAGCGAAACGCGGCAAAGTAATTCTCTACAGCTACTGTACGAGAGGCAAGATACACGGGCAGCAGAAGCAGCCCTTCTCTTATAGAACAGAAAAATCGCCGTTGGAAGAAATAGGAGTTTTCTTCTAGGTTTTCACATCCAGGGTTAGAGTTTGGAGATACAGTGTTAAAGATGCAAGTTCCTAGAGTAGGAGTTGCAGTATTTGTGGTGAGGGGAGAAAGCGTGCTTGTGGGGCGCCGACGCTCCTCCATTGGCCACTCCACCTTCGCTCTTCCTGGCGGTCATCTCGAATTCGGTTCGAATCTCACCCCCAATTCCAGAAAATAATCTTTCAATTTCATCTGATTTTACTACATATGCTTTATTTGAGCTTGCATTCATGAATGCTCTGAAATTTCAGGTCGATTCCCACTCCAAATTCCACAAAAGCTCTAAAAATTGAATCTCATTTTCATTGCATATGCTTTATTTGCTTGTAGTCATGAATGTTCTGAGAATTCGGCTCTATTCTCGCCTCAAATTCCAGGAAAAAGTTCTAAGAATTTCATCTTATTTTCAGTACATGTGCTTTATTTGCTTGCATTCATGAATGTTCCGAGGATTCGGATCGATTCTCACCTCTAATTTCAGAAAACGTAACTGAAATTCCATCTCATTTTCATTACAATGCTTTATTTGCTTGCATTCATTATTGTTCCTAGAATTCGGATCGATTCTCACCTCAAATTTCAGAAAATGTTCCTAGAATTTCATCTCATTTTCATTACTTATGCTTTATTTGCTTGCATTCATGAATGCTCTCAGAATTCGGTTCGATTCGCAGCCCCAATTCCAGAAATTTTTAAATATTTTTATCTCATTTTCATTACATATGCTCTTTTTTTTGCTCATACTCATGAATGTACAGGGGAAAGTTGGGAAGAGTGTGCAGCCCGCGAGGTGTTGGAGGAAACAGGGCTGTCGATCCATAAGATCGAGTTTGCAACAGTTACAAATAACATAATGGTAAAAGAAGAACCCAAGCCTTCTCATTATGTTACTATTTTTATGCGGGCTGAATTGAGCGATTCGGGGCAACAGCCGCAAACCCTAGAGCCTGATAAATGTGATGGGTGGGAGTGGGTGAAATGGGGAAATTTGCCCACTCCTATGTTTAAGCCTCTCCAGGCATTAGTTGACACTGGGTTCTCTCCCTTTAAAAATTACTCATAGGCTGCCTTTTCTCTTTTGTAATGTTTTATCTGTTGGAAATTTGCATTCTTAAGGGGGCTTGTATGCAGTTCGTTTAAACTCTGCCATTGAAGGATGTCTGCAGCGCCTTTTGATGTTGATATGGTTCAATAGTTTTTTTTGGGTATGCTTTAGTCGCCATTATCAAATCCCTCGTAAAGATGTTTTGCAAATAGCTGTAATGTGATGCAGGCTCTGGCCTATTTCCTGTCCATTACAGTGCAGCATTTTTTTGTGTGATTTAAGACACGGATTTATCCATAGTGCAATTTTATTTGCGATCCAATCTTAATGGTGTGTTTCTATGTATTACAGATAATGGGGCAATTTCAGTGTGATTTAAGTTTGTCGCATTTTATCTTGTGATCTTCAGACGCTCATTCAATTAAAATTTGAAATCAACCAAACAAATATGTGAAGCCACTTCAAATTGCTTTGGCGTGCTATTCATAAATTAATAATAGCACACGGTAAAAATTTCTAAGCAAATTCTGAATTTGATCAATTTAAAACATCGATTGCCACTAAGTTATCAAGTGTTGTGGATCTAGATTGATGCTACACCATTTCTGGTCAATTTTATTAATTTCAAGAGGATTTGAGGGAGAGGGAACACCTCCCCGTGTGACACAATTATTGACAACAGCCAAAACAATAAGGAAATTTCAAAGAGCGTGTTATTATTTTTATTAAAAAAACATTTATCTTAAATTATAACTTCAAAAAAAATTTGGCTTCAATTAGTAATCGCTCCAATGATTACGGTATGAATATTGTGGATAGTCACTTATTATGTCTCTTGAGTTGGATGATCTTGTTGCTCACGCTAGAGCTCATTGTTGAGCTCTCCTTTTTGTTTCTCATTTTGTAGGACTTAAAAAGAAAATCAAATAAGTAGAATATATCTTTCTTCTAATTCTGAAATCAATTTATACATTAAAAATTTGAGAAATCCCTCTAAAGCTCCAAAAATTATGACTTTAATTTGCCACCAATGTAATTATTAGTAAAGTTGAAAATGAGTTAAAATAGAGGTGCAATATGACTATTTCAATTTGTAAAATCAAGTACCATAAGAGCTAAAATAGAGTTCAAAATCATTTTTAATGGGTGAGGTTGGACATGGTATTAGAGTTTGCTCCATCCGAATTGTAAATTGAATTGATAAAGTTAGTTGGAATAAGTGAAGGAAATGCTATTATATGAAAAATGATCATTCAAAACATGGTAATTGACTAATTAGAATGACTACTCTATTGTATCTATTGGAGAGGGTTGTGAAAGATCACTTCTACTCGAGTGTAATTCAGCAATGGTAGAAACTAATGAATATGCTAAAAATGTGAGTAAGTTGGCAATTTGGTACTAATAGTATTATGTTCTTGTTATTCCATTTTATTTGGTGAAGTATCTTTATTTCAAAAATGCATTGAGAATTTTTTTAATTAAAAAATGTATTAAGAGGTAAAGTGGTAAATGGTTGATTTTGTTGATTTTATTCATATATAGAGGTAATAGTATATTATATTTTTCTATATAGAATGTTGTTGAGACTTGTTTGACACTTATTAATTTTTGTACTTCAATTTTTGTACTTCACAACTCTACTATGATCTTGTTATTCCATTTTATTTGGTGAAGTTTCCTTATTTAAAAAATGCACTGAGAGTTTTTTAATTAAAAAATGCATTAAGAGATGAAATGGTAAATGGTTGATTTTGTTGTTTTTATTCATATTTAGAGGTTATAGTATATTATATATTTCTATATAGAATGTTGTTGAGACTTGTTTGACACTTATTAATTTTTGTACCTCACAAGTCATATTGGATTGAACATATATATAAATGAGTGAAGACATGTCTATGCAAGGACATATCGTTCCACCGATCACAAACTAATGTTAATTAGTATTATTAACATGATTAATAACAGCTATTTCAATTTCAATCATGTATATATGTATATTTAATAATATACATGTACAATATTAAATATATTCATATATATGATTGTTATCTTATTATTTATTAATAATGTATTATTATAACCAATAATCATAGTAGAATATGAAGAAGGATAGAGATCAAAAGCTTAAGGCTAAAAGGCTTCTTATGCATCTAATTTTATTGATAATGAATAATTTGGTCAAAGCTACAATTCGTGAGCAAATTTCATACCTCCCTCAAAAAGCAAAGTTCAAAGGTGAAAGTGTGGACGAAAGAGATGAGATAAACATAATTTAGGAAATTTTATTGCCATGAATAGATGAATTGATAGGTAATGAGGCAAGTTTTTTTATGATTTAGGTTTGAGACATTTAATCTATGATATAAGTTTGATCTCCCATACATATCATTCAAATTTTGAAATTAAGCATGCAAATAATTGAAGCCACTTCACATTTCTTTGACTTTCCATTCATATCTTTTAAGTAATAACACATTGCAAAATTTTCTAAATGAATCTAGAACAAAAGCATGCAATACTTCATTCAAATCATATTGACAACGTAAACTTTATTCTAAATATATTCATAAAATAACACATCACTGTCCTTTTGTTGAGCTCATCATATTCAAGTCTTTCTTATGTAGCTTAAAATATTTTAAGGATTTAAGTTTGCATTTTGATATCTTAATCTTTTAGATGGAATAAAGTTTTTTAGTCATGGGTAGAGACTTCAATAGAATTGCTCACTTAATGGACATTTCTCTACTCTTTCAACCCTTGTCTCTTTCTACTAAGGCATTTCAAGGATGGTGAGATGTTAGGGGATGTTCCCTTGTCATAACCTCATATGGCATTTTGAAGATTTGCCTCAAAATACAACCTTGAAATCGGGGATGTTCAAGAATACAAAAGGGGGACACTTGTTTGTCCTCGAGACTAATGACATCCCTCAACCATCTTGATGATGTGTTGATATCCTTTGTAGAAAAAGAAATCCATCATTTTACACAAAAAAGTTAAAAAGTTTAAATATAATAGCAATTGCAAGGCTCATAGAATCCTACAAACCCTCACATTCCCCTTATACACCTTGAAATCACAATGTGAATGGAAATACATTATGATATTGATTGTTGTAGAGTTGCCAAGTGTTGGGGACCTCTAATCCCTGAAATCACAATGTGAATGGAAATACATTATGATGTTGATTGTTATAGTGTTGCTAAGTGTTGGGGACCTCTAATAATGCTACATCTTTGTCGTTCAATGGTTTTCATTAGATCAACAGGGATTTTGAAAGGTCCTTAATCCCTTGTATAAGGAGATGTTAACAGGGATTTTGAAAGGTCCCCAATCCTTTGTACAAGGAGAAAGATTAACCATTAAGCCCAACAAAACAACACAACTCAAAATAACTCCAATAGGCAAAACAAAGTTAAAAGATAAGAGCTAGCCTCAAGTTAGAGTGGCTAAAAATAATAGTTCAAAGCTCTTTGACTGAGCATAGTGGAAGGGTCTTTCTTCTCAAATTGCATTTTCTTGAGATAAGGAAACATAAGATTGTTGATGCGTCCATCATTAGGCTTTAAGGCACTATCAATCCTTAGACGGTCCAAAAGAGAGCTCACATTGCTAGACTCAAAATATTGAGGCTTTTGAAGAATAGGGGGAGTTTCCTCATAATTTATCTTCTTCCTATTCCAAACATAGTGTTGTTTCTTATTTTTTAAGCAAGAACTATATGCCCGACCCACCAAATTACAATCTAGGCAAATAATTGGATATTCTTTAAACTCAACATGTTGATCCAATTCCAAAATCTAGAAGATATGGTGATCTAGGTAAGAAGAGCTTGATTTTTCTCCACAAGTACACAAAATATTACAAAAAGTAAGTATTTCTTGAACTTGGTGATCTTATCCATAACACTATACTTGCCAAAGGAACTCATAATTATTTCTAAAATCTTTTCATTCCAAAACTCTATAGCACCCAAAAACTTGAACCCAAACATGAAATAACAAAATTTCCTTCCATGGATTGAAACTAGGTGACTAATTTTGAAGGAAAAGACCATTAGAACCCAAAAACCAAGGCCCTCCATACACAATATTAGAACAATCCTCTTGGAAAAGGTAAAAGGTAAAAAAACCATTTAACATAGAAGAAACCTTTACCTTGCTTGAAAGTTTCCAAACTCGATGGATCCATTTTCTAACAATATATTGGACAACTCCCACAAACCCTTCCAACAAGAGAACTCTTGAGCCAAGCAATCAAATTATCAAGAAGAGAATCAAGAACATTAAAGAAGACATGGACATGTTCCCTATCCATTTACTAACTGTCCCATTTATAAAATTCAATAGAAGCCTTGTCTTCAATTACTTCTCAAGAAATATTTATTAGAAATGCCAGGGTTGTCATTGCACCAAATGATTGACCTGTTAATGCTCGATATAGCCAATAGTCTTATAGAACCACAAGAGGTGGTTAAGCCATGTTGCTAATCCTACGAGGGACACTAGCCCACTACCAACAATCCCCCTCCCAACATCACTCGCTATGGCCTGCAAGATTCGAACCTATGACCAAGATTTGATACCAATTGTTATAAAGGACATGATTGTCATTGCACCAAAAGATCGACCTGTCAATGCCCGATACAACCAAGAGTCTTATAGAACTACAAGAGGCGGTTAAGCCATGTCGCAAATCCTGCGATGGATGTTGGCCCACTGCCAACAATATTCACATCCAAACAGGTTGTAGGGGCAAGAAAAACAATGATAGGATTAGAAACAACCATAGTAGCAACTTTTGGAACCATAGAGCTAGAAATAGAATTTTGGCTCTCTAAAGGAATATTCCCATCATGGATAGAAGTAAAGAAAATATGAGCAACAACTCTAGGCTCACAATAACATCTAGACCAAAGTATACAACATAATTGGCCTTGAAGTCAACTTCAAACTTTCCATAGGCATGGACTCCTCAGAAATCTTTTCCATTATGATGAATTCATATCAAAGATGTACTCACCTCAAAATTCTTCTTCGCACCATTTTCTTCCAACTTAATACTAGAAAAAAATCACTTAATCCTTTAAGAAAAACATAGGGTTTTTGGTGGATTAAAATATATTTTGCTTCATCGATAGAGCCAATGAACTAGGAGAAGTGGAAAGAAACCCCTTTCTAAGACCAAAAAATTGGTCATCATCTTCAACCTCCAACACTGGCACCTTAACTAACTTGTTGAAGCCTCTAAACACATTCATGAGGAACACGTCCTCATCTAAGTCATTTGGATCATCTCCATCTGAGGAATAGTTTTAGGGGTTTTCATCATCCTCAAATACCTCAACATTCTCCGAAATAAGAAGACTTCTAAAGGGCCTCCAAATTTATAGAAACCTCCTTAAAGTAGGAATAGCCAACAACCAACTTTGCAACAATAGGAACATCAAAATTCTTCTTGAAAGAACCACCTACTTTGAGTTGTTTCTATCAACAACTTTAACATCAGAACCAATATAAGAACCCTTACAGTTTTTGTGTGAAGAACTCACTTTGAATCTCTTTTTCAAACCCCACCTTATAAAGAAGACTAGAAAACACATCACAAAGACCAAAAACAAAAAGAAGAACACATAAAAATCTTGAAGAAAACCACACACACCAAACAGTAAGAAAATTCCCCCCCCCCCCGCCCCCCACACATAAAAAGTGGCCAAAGCCCCATAAAGAAAGCAAGAAAAGATTGATAACACAGTGAACATGTAAGGAGTGACTAGGGTTTGCCCTAGCTTGCATCGGCGTGAAGCTAAGACACAACGACAAGATTTTTAAAATATTGACATATTGTTGTTCAATGTCATTAATTACAAGGAAAGAAATTTTAGAGGTGGGGATGCCTCCCCATGTGATCCAATTATGGACTAAAGTGCTAAATTTTAAGGTTCAATAATAATTGAAAACTTGTAACATAGTTGTCTGAGTTGAAACTTAACAATGAGGAGATCTCAAAAGTACATATAAGTCTTAATGTACGTTATTTTTCTTTTCAAAAAGAATAATAAAATTTAGTATGTTAAAGAAAGTGTATAATTATTAATTCTACCTTCTACAATATTTTATTTTATTTTAAATTGTTAACACGAAGAAACACCACAAATTGAATTCTAGCAATAGTGCCAATGATTATAATGTGAAAGAAGGTCAATGATGAAAATGAAATAAATAGTAAACCTTTCTTCTCATTCTAAATTTATTCAAACTCAAGTTTTAGTGTAACCATGCAAGATTGTTCAACAGGCTTGTCATAATCTCTTCAAAATTTGCAAATAAACCTTTTCAACCTAAAAAGCACTCTTGCTTCATTTAGCCACCAATTTAATTGCTATTGTAGGTAAAAATAGAGGACAATATGCATCAATTATGCCATATTTGTTAAATTGATTACCATGAGAGGTATATAATAGGGTTGAAAATCACATAATGGGGGAACATGATATTAGAGTTTGTGTGCAAATATAATGATAGAAAAACAAATTGGAATGCCAAGTAATGCAAAGGGATCTAGCGAGATTTCAAACTTTCTCGTTCACCTTCTTACTTCCCAAATTGAGTTTATACCCCTTCTCCCTATTGGTTTCACCTCAACTCCTCCTATCTTAATATCTCCCTCGCAAACTAAAGGATCTTTCAAACTCTAAAATGTTAGATTAAGAATCCAATAAGTTTCCCCATCTTCTTGTTTCTTGGTTCTACTCACCTTATTTAGAGCAATCCTCCCAACTCTAGGCAAAGGGTATTATTTTCCAAATTGACTTCACACATGGGCTAAAACCCTAGAATGACCTTCTTAAGCATAAGGACGCAAATTCTCAACCTTTCTACAAACATTTCAAAACCCAAAATATGAGTTCTAATTTTAGTCCTATTTAGCTCTAGTTCCTAATCTAGCCTCCTAACTCATTTTCCCACTTTTTTTTCCAAACTACAAAACACCCTCCAATAAGCACTAGTTTTGAACACCCTTTTTGCTCCTTCATAACATATACCAATTATGTTTTCTAACTCCTATTATGAGATTGTAAACTAAGACTATGCCTATAAACCTAATTAGACCTAATTACTTAGTTTTCTTAAGCAACTCCCCTTAATTAATGTTCCTAGCCTCTAAAATGTTCTTGAAAACCTTCTTCCCTATGTCAATCCTCTAATTCCACTTTCATACTAGATCTAGCCCAACCTTAATGTTATGCATAATCTATGTTGTGTGTTTCATTAACTAGTCGCATACAATATGTCTGGTTAGGGCTTCCTCCCATATCCAACTCCTTGCCACCTTGGTCTAAAACCTCCAAAATATTATAATACAACATTTGAAATTCCTTACCACAAATATACATGATTTCCCATGACAAAGAGTGCCCCTTATTACAGGAGAATAGTCAAACCTTAGTTCTTAGAGGGTTTTTAAGAGACAATCAATAATTAGCTTCTAACTTGCACTAGAAATCAGATAAAACTTGCATTAAACCAATTGTATCAGGAAGATAAGTCACTATTCTATAAAACCTTGTTCATTTCATGCCAATCTCAATTTGTACAATCCACACACAATGCCATAAAATGATAGAAAGAACAGGAAAACAATATATATTTATTTCAAAACTTCTCAAAACATCAATACCCTCTGAATCTCGACCAAAGATGTCTTATATGGCCATTTCCCACCCCCTTAAACCAAATCCAGCCATATTTTAAACTAATTAATCACTGGAGGTTAAATGATCATTTTTTTTTTGGCAAATGTTGCTTAGCAATTTTTTGTACAAATTGCACATTGTCAATTGTGGTTTGTAAGGAAACTTGCAACAAAGAATATAATTGTTTCCACATAACCCGTAATAGATCTAAAATAAATATGTACTTAAAATCCACATGCAAGAGAATAGACAACATACCCACAAAAATGTGATACAAGATATACCTTGGGAAGGGAAAAACCTAGCCTCCAAAAGCACCCATCACCATGTATTATTCAACGAAAATCACCATTGCAATACAACCATAGAAGCCTTCAAAGCCATAGCCACAACCAAGCAATCTATGTGAACAAGCATGAATCCAAACATCCCATGTCATGCTTCCAACCTTCACAAATGCTCCCTTGGCTAACTTGTCAACCCTTGTCCCGCTCGATTCTTCCCTTTTTTCCTTTTGTCTTCTCACACCAACAACTACTCTTGTGGTTGCTTATATAGTAACAAGTCCCACAAAACCACCAAGTGGTATTACATAAACCATGTGCTACCTAACCCATTGACCCCATATTTAATATTGGAAATTTAATTATTTCCCCCAATATTAAGCAATTTCATGAAATATTATCACAATGTTAAAATACAACTCATCAAGTATATCCTATGGGAATCTACATGTTGCACGTTCATCTAGGTGTAACATTACATAATGAAATAAAATAATACAATATAAAAATACTATGCATGTGTGCAACACCCATTAACTCAACATGGTCTATCCAATAGACCATAATGTACCTTTGCACCATACTTGCTTGGCCAAAACATCTCAAGCCCCTCATGAGATAAGGTGTTCCAAGGTGATTCTATGATGTTTAATCCCTTGTTTATCCATCCAAACAACTTATGAATTTGGAAATACCTTCCACTCAACTAAGTACTTCTTATAGTCATTCATCCTGGTTTGTTTGACCACTTTTGTATCCAAAATGAATACCAATTCCCTAAGTGGGGTTGAGGGAAAGTCATGTATCCAATCCTCTTCCTCACACATTCCTTGTCCATTGTGCTCCTATATAAACACAACTCCCTTAAATGACACAAAATATGATACATTAAAAATTGGAGAAATTCTTGGAGGTGAAGGTAATTCAACTTCATAGGCATTTAAAGAAAATTTATTAATGATCCTACAAGGTCCCACTTTCTTCCCCATTAACTTAGTGTGTTGCCCCTATGGTAATCATGTTAGAGTAATTAAATATTTCCTAATTAACTCTAGTTTTCTTCAGCTAAACTTTAGGCATCTAATAATTAATTTTTTAATTAATTATTATGATGCAACCTAGGTTAGACCTTTTTAGGGTTTCGATCTCCTTTATAAGGATGATCTCTCTTTGTAATTATTCATTCACTTTTGATAATAGCAATCTCTCTTTTTTGCTCATCAAGAATGTTTTATCTATGGATCTGACAATTCTAGCCTCCATAGCTTTTTTCTTCTCTCTTTTGTGATAGGTGTTTGCATGCAGGTGATTCTTGGGAGTTGTGGGGTTGACCTTTCATCAACTTCAACATGGTATTAGAGCCCATCACAGTAGGACAGATGATTTTTAGTTTTGTGATGCTTTTTTATGGCTTTTTCTGTTGTCAAAGTCAAGGGTACAATTTTGCACTCTAAGAGACATATCTTGAGCATCCAATCTCTAATTTGGGAATTATTTATATCGTTGGAAATTTATTTTCAATTTATTTCTAGTGATGCTAGTTGTTTTTCTAGATTCTACTCCAGACACATTCTATTCAGTCTTTTGCATTCTTGCGTTCTGGTAGATATCTTGGTTATTTTAGGTAAGGGGATCAATTTCGTTGCTTTAGATGATTCACCATGACATGTACTATCTATTAGATTAGTCTTATGTCTCTTGTGGTCTATTTAGACATCATTTGTATGTATTTTGTAAATGTACTGAGATAAAATGCCATATTTTATCTATATTTTTGTTTAAGTTGTTTTGTCTTGTCTTGTCTTCTAATTCGAGGAGTATCATCTGAGGACACTTGTGTAGATATTTGTATTCTTGGGATTCATTATATCTTTTGCCTTATTGTACATGCAATACTCATGATTAAGTGCCATGGGGGGTTGATGTTTTTCCTTTGTTTTTCATCTTCCTTTGTCTAGTGAGCTTCCCTTCTATGACATCAGCCTCATGCCATGTCTAGGGAATGTACTATTTTGTGCATCTTGATAGTGGTTCCTTGACATGCAGTTCTTTTGGTCCACTTTTCTAGTTTCCTATCACCTCACCCTTGTCTGCATTAGGGGGGTTCTTTTGGTGCTTCTCATGCTTCCTTGGTTCGATGGAGTGAGCTATGTATTAAGTTTTTGTTCCTATGTACTAGGCAGATGTAGTAGTTGGGTACCTATTCCTTTCGGTGAGATGGATCATTTACCATATAGACACTCTTCTTTTCATTCCTACTTTGGTTGCAACCTTCCATGTTCGATTGATTAGTTCTTTAGGCTTTGGTGTTTCATGTCATTTGTATCTTCAAGTTCAGTTGTTTGCCTTTGTGTGCCTCTTGATTCGATGCAAATTATAGTCTTCTCTACATGATCAGGTTCCATTTCAATGGAGATTATTTAGATCCATAGTTACTTTTGATAGAGCTTTGCAGCTTCTACATGCTTCAGTGGTGTCCTTCATGACCATCTTTTGTTCCTATCTTCTAGGAAATTCCCTAGTTTGGAGGCTTCTATAGTTCTTCACTAGTTTCTTTTAGCATATTTTCAATCTCTTTTTAGATTAGGGTTTTTCCCATGTGGTTTTCTCTATTTCTCCTCTTTTCAGAGATTTGGTTGTGCTTGGGTACCTCATTAGGCTTTGTTGTCAGGACCCAAATCTACTTTCTGTAGTAGCTTCTAGGTTTTTAGCTACTCCCTAAGTTTATCTTAAGGGGGGGTGTTAGAGTAATTAGATATTTCCTAATTAACTCTAGTTGGCTTAAGCTAAACTTTAGGCATCCAATAATTAATTCTTTTATTAATTATTATAATGCAACCTATGTTAGACCTTTTTAGGGTTTCAATCTCCTTTATAAGGATGGCCTCTCTTTGTAATTATTCATCCACTTTTGATAATAGAAATCTCTCTTTTTTTCTCATCAAGAATGTCTCATCTATGGATTTGGCAATTCCAACCTACATAGCTTTTTGCTTCTCTCTTTTGTGCTAGGTGTTTGCATGCAGGTGATTCTTGGGAGTTATGGGGTTGATCTTTCATTAAATTGAACAAATCATTCCTTCCTCAAATGGACCCATACCAAGTGGCCTACCAGGTACTAAACATCTTATTGTCTTATTTTTTTTCTCTTTGTACATAAGTGCAATCTTCTACACAATATCCCTAATGTGATCATGAATCTCCTTCTAGCCTCTATCAATCTCTCTCCTTGAGCACTGGCTTAAAAATATCGAGGAAGATCCCTAAGTTCCAAAATATGTGTGGAGTTCAAACCATATGTTGGTGTTTTAAAATGTCATGTTTCAAAATCCCCAATGAGAACATAATACATCTAGGGGCAACTACTTCTCATCTACAACATACCCTTTCAGACACCAGGGCCAACTATAAAGCTATACCCTTCTTCTACTTTAGGCTTTACAAAACCTAGGTGGCTATACCTCAGATTCATCCATATGGTACCAATGTTAAAGCATACACTTGAATCTAAGAAAGAAGATAATAACCTTAATCTTCTAACACTTATGAAAACAACATAGACATGAAATAGCCAGAATCATGACATATGAACTAGATAAGCTATGTGAGGGTAACACTTTTTAGCTGTTCAACAAAAAGGGAAAAGGATTTTGACTATAAAGATTTGATTTTAGAAAAACCATGATATGAACAACATAACACTTTGATCTTGTAGATGATTAATGTCTTATCTATTGGGCAATTCCACAAATCACTAACATACATCTCTGGAAGTCATTGAGAAATTTCATGCATCAGGACTTCCTAATCTATCTATTCACCTTGTTAATCAGACATCTGCATCTTTCTAAATCTCATACTCAACCTATCCCTTCATGAAATCTGCATACCTATGATGATAAACTAAGCATTTACATGACTCCTTGAATCACAAGCAAAATAGATCAACACACACAACCTAAAATAGATTACAACTAGACAATATGCACCCTGTACATATATCACAGAAGATCACAAACATCATGAATATGAGACAAGATTCAAATTGAAGATTAACTTGTTGCTGTATTTTTATTTATCTCTTTGAAACAAATACATAAAGATGTATGAAATTGAATCATAAAATTGCTAAGTAGACTAGAATTATCTATATTATCATTACTTGTTGTTCATTACATGAGAGAAATGCTAAAGAAAATGGTGGAAACCCAACTGAGCTTGCTCAAAGAAATTGGGAACCAACTAGGTGGTATCACAGACTAACTGGAACCTTGTCCAAGAAACTGGAACCAATCCCTATAGAAAGAAAGAAAAGAGAAAGATATAGGAGAGGAAAGAAATCCCAGATATGATCTGGAACTGACACATGTCCACTTGAATTTATATCCCTTGCTATTGCAAAGCATCTCTCTTCTCTCTACAACTGAAATATGAAAGGAATCTCATCATTATGCTCCAACAAACTCAAAATATCTTTTCTAACTGATGAGAAACCCCTATCCTGATAAAATCATCAGATATGCATCTAAAATGCTGATAAATCATCTACTAAACTGATGTGAGAGTGAGAAAACCATCACCAACTACATCCTTACTACCTTTGGCACACATCCAACTCACCATTTTGCCAAAAATCAAATCTGAACTGCACTAATAGAATGTAGTTGAAAAATAGGTTACATGGTTATCCTGCCTTCATAGGGATTAATGATCTCTGAAAAAATGCTTAAACAAATCCTTAACTGTCTCAACAATCATTTAGTCATGTATAGAAGTCGGCCAAAATGGTTTACATAAGTGTTTGTGTCATCCAAATGTATATACCAAAATTGGTTTACTCGGCATGTGAATACTCGGACTCTCGGTCACGACTAATACTCATGCTATCACTTAGCTTCTGAATGCTTGACACTAACTATGTAACTTAACATGAACTAACTTTTTTTAGCTTAGCGTCAACTGACTTTTGACTTCCTTAACATAAACTGTCACTCGGTACATATTGGGGTGCTCAGAAATTGAAGATTTGCTTAGCGCAAATTGAAAAGTGAACAAGTCCAAATGCATCATTCAACCTTCATTGGGTGGCTCAATCATAGTGATGACCGACCAACTCTGCCTAGGAAATGACTTAGTGTTTGAAACTGATAGTCAACATGACTTGGAGATCAACAATATCAACCCCAAAAAGACTCTTCCTAATAAAATTTGACTTTAAAACACCATAAGACTCCAAAACTAGCTTTTAGGCCCTTTGACCAAATTTGACTCAATAGGCTTCTTATCATCTATTTGAGCAAATGGCCTTACAAGGTAGGGAAAATGAATACAATCAAGTCCTAATGTATCGTCATCCCTTATGGACCATCATGATATCCTTATGACATAAAAATCATAACCAGAGACCATAAGGTGCCCTTGCACCACAAAGGTTGGTTGGAATTTTGTTTTAAAATAGTATAAGTACCACTCAATAAAAAACTAACATCCACAAAATGGATTGGGTGGAAGTAATAGTGGCCAAAGATGAAGACATTAACCATCACACTTCACCTACACTATTTTGATGCACAAACTACTATATTTTGTAAACTCCATGTTGTGTACATGTTTTGAAAGACATTGACATAATAGATTGAATGAAAGTAATAATGGCCAAAGATGAAGGCATTAACCATCACACTTCACTTGCACTATTTTGATGCACAAACTTGTCAATTCTAGTTATACAAGCCATTTTATTTTTCTAGAGAGGATGTTGGAGGTGCATTATACTATATAATCCACAATACTAGTGGAGAGGAAAATAGTGGGTTCAATAAAAAGCAAAAAGAGGCCACGAGAGAATATACTTAATGAAACTTGACACTATCCAATATCAAATAAGAAATATTTATATTAACATGTTTGAGTGTCTATTTTGTTTTACTTTCTATTTTTAGATTTTACTTTACATATTAATAGATTTGATGTCATGACGTTTAAATGTTGTGTAGTAATATATTTTATCTATTATGTCACTTATTGTAGGTGTAATTATACACACCTATACAAACCACCCTAGCCTTTGTGTGATTTATAAGACTTACATTACATGATTGATCAAATGAAGCACAATATTCATGATGACAATCTTGAATTGCACTATTAGAGGGAGCATGCTTGGCTTGTTGTCATAAAAGTGTGGAACACAATGTACACACTCTTCATATTACATTTTATGCTCTTAAGCCCAATCAATACACAACTGGAGTTGGCTAAAGGTGAGTTAATGTAGGAGTTTATGAAAGCGCTTTCTAAGATGTATGTCAATGAGTAGACAACAATACTTTAAAAAATAGTGGCTTTAGTTTTCCAATCTTCAGGCCCTGTTTAGTTGGGGAAGATGAATTTCTGTCATAACCAAGTTATCTCATAATCAGGTTTTCGAAAATACAGTTATGCATTTTAGGAAGATAGTTGGATCGTTTGGTTGACACGGAAGATGAATATACAAATCCATATTTTGTGTTTGGTTGCCAATTTAGAAATTGGAATTGGAATGGAATATGACTGGGAATATCTTTTTCTTGCGTTTGGTTGTTCATTTTCGAATTGGAATTGGAATTTGAAGTAATTTTTTTAAATCTTATTTTATTAGTGAACACAAGTATTATAATGAGTAAAGTATTAATATTTAATTTAATATTTATGATTACTAATTTATTTATAATTAGACTACATTATTATTATTTTTAATTCTTGAATATTCATAGCTTTATTTTGTTAGTAAAGAATAAATAAAATGATTATTATTTTTTATTTTAATTCTATTTATTAGCAAAGAAAAGTAAAAAATAATCATACTTGCAATCATTTGTACAAAGTTATTTTTTGTCCCATAGTTGGAAATTGTGATCATATATATTATATATTTTTGAAAAATTATATAAGACAAATTTATCGTCGAATTGAATTTATTGTCAAATTTATCCAAACTTCATAATTGTCAAACTCGACTCGAACCTTGTGACTTAGCTGTTAAATATGAGAACACCAAGAAATCCATGCTCTATACCATTATGCCCCACATTCGACGAGAAACCCTCTCATGCTACTCATTCTTCCCATTACTGTCAATATTGTTAGATGGTCAATCCTACATATATAAACTAGCAATCTCACCTTGGTGTGCAATGGGTATGCCAAATTTATTTTGGAAATAAATTATAGAAAAAATTTGTATTTATGTATACATTTGTGTTGCATGTGATAGTCTAAAATCAACTATGCATCCACCTAAAAGGATCCAAAAATGTCTTAAACCAAACCTCAAAATAACTTGAAGATAATTAGGCTCCTCACTCCATTAGAAATAGCTTCATGTTTGAGATCTCCATCTTTCTATGTCCTTATGTCTCTCTTGCTTCTTCTATCCCTCTCTCCCCCGCTTCCTTTGTATATGTGTGTGTTTGTGTCCTCCCTCTATCACTCTCTCAACCTAGCTCACTCTTCTCTCCCCCCTCTATGTATATATCTCTCGAGGACATCTTTCTACAGATGCAGGAACACACAAACTCCTCTCTCTCTCTCTCTCTCTCTCTCTCTCTCTCTCTCTCTCTCTCTCTCTCTCTCTCTCTCTCTCTCCCCCTTCCTATCCTGCACTCTTTGCCCCTCTATGTATCTCTCTCTTTCAATAAATTTATTAAGTTAGTTAATTATTCAACAAAATATAACTTAATTATTCAACAAAATATGCAACTAAAATTTTACATGAAATATTATATTAGAAAAAATATACTATTTTACATTCACACACATTAAACATTTGATGATAACTCTAACAAGAAAAATGATGCTTTGTCAATAATGGTTCTTAAAAAATGTGGAATTTTGGCTACATAGATTTTACATGCAATTTTAAAAAAAAAAAATTGTCTATATAAATGTCTACCCAAATCTTCAGCCGTATCTGTTCACTCAAATCACACTTTAGCATGTCTAATGTTCAATCCACTTTGGTGCATGTGCAAACTTTACATCATTTCCCATTGAAACAAGTTCCAACCCAGATAAAAACCAATTGACCAGGTTATTTTTTTACAACCATTACATCTATAACAATAATTATACATAAAAAAGCCATAGTTTTATTTCTTAAATACTTAAATATCAAAATCTCATTGACTTTTTTTTTAATGTTATTTTATTGTTAAAGGGAAGTCTATAAAATAGTTTTAGCTTTCAAATTTTAATTTAATTATATTTATACTTAATCTTACTATTTTAATTTTTAACATTGATTTTTTCTCTACTTTTATCCACCTCTCTCTCTCTCTCTCTCTCTCTCTATATATATATATATATATATATATATATATATATATATATATATATATATATATATATATATATATATATATATATATATATATATATATATAACTTTCTATCTAGATACTTTCTTCCTAGAAAAATATAACAACAATCTATTGATAATGGAGTAAAAAAGCTTAGAGTACATGGACTCAAATTACATGTACATACATTATTTTGTACAATATTTGAAACACTAAATTTCCTCTAACTATAGCCTATCTAGTACACTATGTTTAATAAAAATTCTCAAAGAAATTTTGTAGCTTTCAGAGTTAGGGACATCAGAAAAATATTATAGGAAGTTTCAAATATTTTACTTATAATAAATTTGGAGTGATTAGGCTTGTGTATTTTTACACTATTTGACATGTTACTATGAATCAGGGCAAGGATATGTGTTTGACTTGATTTAATCCATGATGATGCACACTATATCCATCTTCAAACCATCTAAAATAATTTCATCTAATTTGGGTCTTGACATAGCCAGGTTTGGTTTAGGTAAACATGATCATTCCATTAAGCTTAGACACACATTATCTGTCTGCAAATATTGTGTTCATGTAATCTTTCTTGATTGAATATGACGAAAAGGTGGTTTCATTGTTGCACAGGGTTTTTCATGGCTCTAGAACTCAAAATTATAGCTTGTGAAAACTTAGTTACAAAATTTACAATGGTTGTGAAGTTTTTGACTGGGCCAACTATAAGAACACTATCATCCCTCACAATTGGACTCAAAGGTGTGCTTTATTGTATAGCCATAATATAGGAAATACTTCTCGATGGTATCATCCCCTTTGTCTTTGCAAAAGAGTATAGTGTGCATTTAGATATACTAAACATAGGGTATGCTACTAGTTCTACTTGGTTCACATTGCTAAGTGTTAGTTTATGTAATTAAAACTATTGGTGATGCATGCATTTCAATTTTAGGGTCATATTTGGCATTTCAAAACACATCATTACCAATAAGGAGTTCGACACAAGGACTCACAAGGGAAGAGTCTCATCATGTGGTTCTATCCTTACATTACCCAAGTTTAGCCACTTAGGGCACAAACCCCCAAGGAGGAACAATCAATGTGGATTAAAGCCACCTCCTCATGTTGACGGAGATGCTTAGTTATGCATTACACTGAAAGCATCTTCTCTCACTCCTTTATGAGCCTAAATTAGCATGAAAGATGAGGGTGAGGCACATCTTATCTATATTAGTGTTATCCATAATTTATTCATTAATTTTTCAATTGATTAATCACTTTCTCTAGGTTGTTGCACCAACCCCATGGAAACACTCTCTCCGTTAGTGTCCATAGACTTTCCTCTCAGGTATTAAAATACATATGAAATCCATGACCAAATTTACACACATCTATACAAGTGACCTCAAGCAACTTTGAGAATAAATAGACACTTAGGTTCTTTCAGAGATCATGTACTAATAATTTTTTATTATGATACAAATTGACATACAATATTATGAAAAGAAAAATAAACTTCCCTCTATGATCATATAAATCATATTTTAACATCATGAAATTCTGATAATGAATTTCCAATAATTGCTACAATATGAAAACTTGCTAACTAGATCACATTATACAACCATTAGAAAATTTTACCCATCATTTAAACAAGATTAATAAATTTGAAAATAATTAATAAATAATCCTTTTCAATAATGGTCGTCTAAGCCCTTCCAGACATTCTAAATCGTTGATCATCATAATCAACACTCACACTTCATATAGGAAATGCCTTCGGCATAACTATGTATAGATCAAATAGATACCAACATTCAAATAACAATGTCATCAAAATATGTTCAAATTATGAATGTGATCCAAATATGTTTAGATTAGGTATGTGATCAATAATTCAATGTTACATATGTAGCATAAGATAGAAGATAGAAAAACAATATCCATGAACTAATGAGAAAGAACAATATCCATGATCTAAATGGTGATGTGAAAACACACTGTTAAATATGAAAACACTGGGAAATCCATGATGTATGCCCTTATGCCCCACATTCAGTGAGGAACCCTCTCATTCTACTCAATCTTCCCATTACTATCTGTATTGTTAGATGGTCAATCCTGCATATATGAACTAAACATGCTTGAAAAATTAAAACCTGATTATTTTTTAATGGAATACACGAAGGAGTGGCATCAGAAATATTGACCATTTACAAACATGCACAGTAAACAATCATTAGATAACTCATTTTTTATCATCATGTGTGGTCTTGCAATATCAGCAAATCAGGAGCAATAAAAAAATACAAAAGAAAGACACTTTGTCAATACCGTTGACAATTTTGTCAGGAAGCACATACATAGGAAACCAAATTGTGGAAAAAAGACGAGAAATTTCAAAAATATCCAAGCAAATTAGGAATATACATATAACATAGGACGAAATCATGAATTGTACAATCATCTACCAGAAATCCTCAATACTTTTGATAATCTTGTCAGCGAGAACATACATAGGAAATCAAATAGGGACAAAAAGACAAGAAATACAAACATATGCAAGCAAATTAGGACTATAGATATAACATAGGACAGAATCATGAACTGTACAGTCATCTACCAAATCACATTTCTATCATCATATGCTCTCAAGTTCTACAATTGAGCATTTAGCATTTGCCACTCCTCATGTATTCCACGTATGTATGGTTCAAATATAACTCTAATTAACAATGCAATGAACAACTATACCAAACGTTTATGAGATCATAAACTACGTATAGATCAGGTATGTATACATCAAGTATGCTTAGCAAAATAGTAAAAATGTGTTGAGTAATGAATTCCAGTATAGTGTTGTGAGAGATCAATGCAATACCATTAAACAAAGCCAACTAACCATCTGGTACTTCACATGCCAATTGTGTGAATGCCAATGAAATGAACAACTAAACTGTGTATTGATCAATGCCAATCATGCCAATGAAATGGATGACTAAACTATGCATAGATCAAGTATGTATACATACGTACATACATACATACATGTGTGTACATACATACACACACATATATACATACATACATACATATATACATACATACATGTGTGTACATACATATGCACATGCATACTGCTTGTTTGAAATCTATTTAGCAAAATAGTCAATATGTGCTCACTAATGAATTCCAATATAGTGTTGTGAGAGATCAATACTAGTGAAATAAACAACTAAACTTTGTAACAGTTTCTTTCTAGTAATGAGTTCTAGTATAGTGTTGTGAGAGATGAATGCAATACCATTAAATAGAGCCAAGTCATAAACTATGTATGGATCAACTATGTATAGATCAATGGCAATCATGGCTTTTATCTATACATAATTAATATGTGCTCACTATGTGCTCAATAATGAATTCCAGTATGTGCTCATGTGATTACTTGTATATATCATAGTGCCAATCATAATAGCCATATCATGGTTCTATTTCTATCTACTATCTACTTAGCAAAATAGTCAATATATGTTGTAACTATTTGTTTCGAATCTATTTAGCAAAATAGTCAATATGTGCTCACTAATGAATTCCAGCATAGTCTTGTGAAAGATCAATGCAATATCATTAATCAAAGTGAATCATGCCAATGAAATGAACAACTAAACTATGAATATATCAAGTATGTATTGATCCATGCAAAATCATTCAACATACTTATGAGGTCATAAACTATGTAGAGATCAATGCAATACCATTAAACACAGCTAACTCATAAACTATATATGGATGTTCGTCCTATATTTATGTAGTATACATGGAAGATCAATGGTAATAATGGCTTTAATCTATACATAGTTGACCTATACATAGTTTATCATGGTTCAAATATGTTTAGCAAAACAGTCCAATATAGAGATCAATGCAATACCATTAAACGCAACCAACTCATAAACTATGTATGGATGTTCGTCCTATATTTATGTAGTATACATGGAAGATCAATGGCAATCATGGCTTTTATCTATACATAGTTGACCTATACATAGTTTATCATCGTTCAAATTTGTTTAGCAAAACAATCCAATATATGTTGTAATAGTTTGTTTATAATCTGTTTAACAAAATAGTCAATATATGCTCACTAATGAGTTCCAGTATAGTGCTGTGAGAGATCAATGTAATACCATTAATCAAAGTGAATCATGCCAATGAAATGAACAACTAAACTATGGATATATCAAGTATGTATAGATCCATGCAAAGCCATTCAACATACTTATGAGGTCATAAACTATGTAGAGATCAATGCAATACCATTAAATGCAGCCAACTCATAAATTATGTATGGATGTCTATCCTATATTTATGTAGTATACATGGCAGATCAATGGCAATCATGGCTTTTATCTATACATAGTTGATCTATACATAGTTTATCGTGGTTCTATTTCTATAAGCTATCTGCTTAGCAAAACAGTCAATATATGTTGTAACTATTTGGTTCAAATATGTTTAGCAAAACAATCTAATATATGTTGTAACAGTTTGTTTAGAATTTGTTTAGCAAAATAGTCAATATGTGCTCACTAATGAGTTCCAGTATTGTGTTGTGATAGATCAATGCAATACCATTAATCAAAGTGAATCATGCTAATGAAATGAACAAAAAAAACTATGTAGTGATCAATGCCAATCAAGCTAATTAAACGAACAACTAAACTATGTATTGATCAATGCCAAACATTAAATAGAGGCAACTCATAAACTGATCCATGCAAAACAATTAAACAGAGGCAACTCATAAATGGGAATTACTTCAGATGCCAATTAAATAGTCAAAATGTGCTTAATAATGAGTTCCAATATAGTGATGTGAGATCAATATAGTTTCAGTTTAGTGCTATTAGAGATTAATGCAAAACCATTGAACATAGTAATCATGCAGCATATGTCATTGCAATCCAGTCAGTAGCTGAAAGAGCTAAATCGTACCAAATGTCATTGCAATCCAGTCCACTCTCTCTACCTCATCCATCATCAAGAACCCCTTGGCTCTTTCATGTTGAAGCACGAAGGTATCATGTGCTTTCATGAAAACTACTTGACTCAGTTCAGGGACAGCTTTGAGAGTAGTATATGCGGCACTCAAAACATTATCCTCTTTTGATTTATCCACTTTTACAATCTAAGGCTTACTGAGGCCATCTTTCAGTTCCTCCATAGTTTCACATATCACATCCAATGATGTAGACAAAGATGTCTTCTTCCTCTTCCCCCTCCTCGATGATGATGGTGGAGGAGTCCCTCTAGCACTTGCACTCGACTGATTGGAATGATATAACTCTTCATCAAAATCTGGTTGGCTGTTAAGAGGTGTACTAGAATTGGTATCATCCTCATCAAGCATGTGAAATGCATCATTCATAGGGTGCCCTTCTTCAGCATCAAGGGGCGTTATAGCTGCAAACCATTTAGCAATGTCATTGTCGACAATTATAGCCTGTTGGTGTTTGAAAATGTTACCAATTTTAAATTACCCTAATGAGAACAAAACACATCTAGGGGTAGCTAACTCCCATTTTCAACATGCCCATTCAGACACCAAGTCAACTATAAGGTTGAACCCTTCTTCTTCTTTAGGCTCTGCAAAACCTAGGCAGGTGGACCTACAGATTCTTTATACGGTACCAGTTATCAAAGCATACGCTAAATCTAATATGAAGTAGATAAAACCCTTATTTCTCCTGATAACTCATGAAATAACATCAATCTACAGTAGCTAAATGCAGATCTATGAACCTCATAAGCTAAGTGAGGGCATTCTATTATAGCTCTTCAACATGAAAGGGGAAAAGCATTTGATTATTGATGTTGATTTTCAACAAATCCTCAAACATACAACAATATAACAAGTGATCCTATAACTGATCAGTGCCTAATCCATTGGGCAATTTCATGAATTCAAAACATACATCTATGACATTAGGACAATATTACATATACCTAGACATCAAATCTTTCTAATCACCTTGTGATTCAGACATTAATGTTCATCCAGATCTCATTCTCACAAAATATCCTTCTCAACATAACCAGTAACCCTGTCAAACATTAAGCATTTACTTGGCACTTTGTTCCAACAGCAAAATATATCAGACATACAACCTGAAGGGGAAGCTAATGGATCTCAGCTCTTTGTTCCAAGACCACATAAGACTACAGATTGCTGAGACAGGAGACAAGAAACATAATGAAACTAGTGAAATTATTGCTCATATGTATTCATTTTCTTTGAAAATATACATAACCAAATGCATGAAATCAAAACATGAAACAACCTAACATCTCAGAACTATCTGTATTATCTTTACACTTGTTTTCCACATGAGAGAAAAATGTTGAAGAATGAAGGTGGAATCACAGATCTGGATCCAACACAATGGTCTCCTAGAAGGACTGAAGATTTCCAACCCACAATGGTCTCACAGTTAAAAAAAAAAAGGAACCCTTACAATGGAAGAAAGAAAGAATAATATAGGATGAAGATGAATTCTCAGATTGAATCTGCAATCGACAGGTGTCCACTTGAAATTCAACTTTTGCAACTGAACAACTTCTCTCTTCAACTGAAAATCAAATCCCATGATTCTGGCTCTCAGAGGCATAAAATATCTCAAAACGTAATCATGAAAGGATGTAACTGATTCTGGAGTTAAAATGAATTCACCTTAAAAGTAAAAATCAGTTATAATGTGGCTTTCGGAATGCAATGTAACCTTTTATGCTTGTTTTCTCCACAATCAGGCTTTACCAAGCCTACAAAACTGCCCTGTAACTGATTTAGATGCTCAATAATCAAATCCGCCCTTTTTGTTACCAATGCCCTTGGAATCAAAAATTGACCTATATCATGGACTGATTAAATCCTGTGCAGAAACAAACCCCAAAATCAGAAAATTTAGATTCTCACGATTTTGGCGGTATATGATAAGGCATACTTTGCCTTCCGGAAATGCCCAGAATCTCAATTTGAAAAATGCTCCCTTGGTAGAACACTCAGTCTGCAACATCTTTGAATTTTAAAATTTTCAATTTTTTTTTAAAAGCTAAGGTTCCAACTTTATAAAAATGACCCCTTTGAATTTAAAATTCAATCTAAACGTGCACTCATTTTTGGGGAAAAATAATAAATTTTGCATTTTAAAAAGGACATTTTATTTTTCCCTCTGCCTTCAAATTTGAGTCAACAAGCTTTGACCAAGCCTTTTTGCCACGTGGTAGCCTTTGATTGGCCGACCACTACTCATCAAATGCCATGTCATCATCTATGGGACCCACACCACGTGTCGCCATTCTGCAATCCTGCATTATTTAACCGGTGGGCATCTTCGTTTTGCAAAAATGCATCGTTCATCAAATTTTGACACGTGGCAGCATCTGGTGAATCCATTCTGAACTGTTGCTTCGATGCCACCTCACGACTGGCTGGAACCTGTTGCCATGTGGCAAAAATCCGCATTTCTGCATTCCTTAACAGGCGAACAACTTGATTTTGCGAGCGTGCGCCCACCGCCCATCTCACCACATGGTATCATCTCGGCGAATCTGGCCACATTAGCATCTCTGTAACGTTGGTTAAAATTTGGTGTTTCCTCACGCCAGCTGTCGTCATCCACGACCAAGATTAGCCACGGGGGCGCCACGCTCAAGCTTTGCCTTCAAAAGGCATGCGTTTTTAATTCATCTTAGCCTCTGCCTGTTGTTATATTTAAATAACAAAAGTTTCCCATATATGGGAAATGTGGGACTAATGTCCTCTTTGTGTCTTTCCCATGCTCTGAGCTCCCTTTGAATTTCATGTCACTACCTTTTTAGACGCTTCCCTTGTTCTTACTGCGGCTTCTTTATTGCTCACGTGGGCCTCTTATCTAATACTATTGCTTCCTTATGAGTTTTTCTTGTTTGTTATACTGCAGGTTCTGCCCCTATTCTACGTGGAGCTTGTCTCCTTAACTTTGCATGCCGCCTTTATTGCATTTTCCTTGTACTGGCATACTGATTTGCTACTGGAAGGATTAACTAAAGATGGTTCCACAAGGGAAATTCACTTGAAGATGGTTGAGGAAGAATTATGCCACCAGTTGCAAGTGTTGCATAGTATTTTGCCATTGCCCGTACTAAACAACATCCATTTGCTGTTGGAATAATTGCTTGGTGAATAAAAATCATATTGAAGACAATAGGCAAAAGCTAATTTCATTTCTTTATGTTACCATATTCAGATGTCTCTACATTTTGGAGTGTACCATTTGTTTCACTCAAAATCTCAGACATATACATGGTAGTGACTTTTTGGAAATCATTCATATCCTGAGAAAATGAAGCAAGATGAGATTCCACACCTGGTGGAATGCCAATGCAAAGCTCACCACTGATACCAAGTGGATGTATAAATGCCTCCTCCAGAACCTCATGAAATTTCTTTTTTCTATGCACACTCTACAATTGCCCCACAAAGCCAATCCAAAAGACAGTGAATGATATTTCTGCTCAAACCCAAGTGCAGACTTGGGTACAGCCGTAGCCACTCTATCAAGAGCCTTTTCCCAGTCTTCATACGTAAAGGATCTTCCTTAATAATTTCTACCATATCATTTTGAAGTCTAGCCGTGTGGTTAATGATATGAGCAACCTTGCAAGTTTCTTTTTCATTTTTAGAAAATTCATGTCAGAGGCTGAATATATTATTGGTGAGATTCATTTCCCCTTTATTTGCTATCCACTGGATACGCCTGCAACCTCACCCTTTGTGGCTAAGAGAACAAAAACAAAAGACTATCAAGTTGAATTAGGCATGGATCATATTTCTCAAGTATCCCTGCAACAATGTTTATAATAACTCTCCTATCCTTGCACATGCAAACCAATACTCAAATACTGTTATATAGCTGGGCTTTCAAAATGCTATGGTTTTATTTAATATTTATGATTGGCTCTACTCGTGGGTTGTTGGTGGGTTTTGTAGGCTAAAGATGTAATTCAACTTCAATTGTAAAGACATATCATTCTTTCTTCCTAATCTTCATTTCCATTTGATTAATTAATGTTGAGGCCATCCCAAAGGGTTGTGGCAATGGTTTAGCTTTAATATATGGAATAACACCATGTCATTCAATGTTATCAAGAATTAAAGTATTACACTTCTCTGGCTATAAAAGTATGGTTGCTCACAAATACTCTTAATGGCAAATTATCTTGGAAGTGATCCACTGCAAATTAGATGAAATTAGTCGAGCCCCAAAGTGGGTCCGACTAAAAAAATTTTCGCTTCCAAACAAATGATATGTCAAATTGATCTACTGAACACCTGATTTTGATTAAAAACAATCTATGTCATTGTTTTAAGCTTTTTAAATCTCACTTTCACCCTTTCTTGCCAACTGTCAAATTTATGTTAGGAGGCTTGCCAGCTGGCCTTAAAAATTGATTCAATCAAGTGACTAGGCCACAAAAATCGGCATGAGTGTTCAATCCTACACACTCTATCATACTACAAATTCTCAACCCATGAAAAATTCTCAATCAGAAGATTTTAATTGCCGAATATCCATACTTCAATTATCTTGCAAGCAAACAATGTTAACAAACATAAACTGGGCTGGGGTTCAGCATTATAAACTGGGTTATTGATCACTTGGGGTTCTAAAAACCGGAGTATAGGTTCTTTTCCATGAGGAGAATATAATTCTATATTTTGGGCTCATGACGAATCACAAGATGCATTTGGCGAATTTTCGAAAATAGACACTTGGAAATTTTAAACTGGAAAATGTGTCAAAAAGTAATTTTTGGCAAATGTACGAGCATGTGAAAGTATGCAAATGGATTCATCATGACTTAAGAACTGGCATACTTCAAGAATTTTCAGGACACAACACAATGGTATAATTCATTTAGGCTTATCAATCACAGGATCAAAGTTATAATGTGCCAAACAGGGGTACAGATCAATCAGGACACCTTAGCTATAATAAAACAATATAAACTGAGTTTTTGATCATGTTAGCAAACTAATCAAATGGATTCGTCATGATCTCAAAATTGAAAAAGATGAAGTGTCTGACCCCTGGAGCACAATGTGAAAAGAATTTTTTCATTTGGGTCAACTGGGTCAAAGATATGATTGGTCGAACAGGGCTTCCCAGAATTGTGAACAACTAGACAAATGCACAAAATAGTAAATGACCAACTTTGGGGGGTGCAAAACCTAGTCAAATGGATTTGAAATGACTTGAAAATTGAAACATAGGTTCTCTGTTATGGACACTAAACACTCCCAAAGTGGCTAGTCATGACACATTCCTAGGTAAAAGATATTCAAATGCAAACTGGGCCTCTGGTCGCTATTTGACACTCGGGCAGAATTGCAAATTTTGACACTAGCTCAAAATGGGACTTCACAGAATGATTTGGGATGGCAAAATAACATTGCGGATCACATGCATATGTCAAATGAAAGGTGTTAAGCCACTCAAACACCATCTAGGCCTCAAACCGACAATCAACTACATATGCATAAAAAGGCACTTTAGGGCATGATTCTTCAAGATTCACAATATGTGACTCAAAATTGACCATGCAATTTATAGTCCCAACACAGCCAACTCATTGAAATATTGGAAAGGTGACCTCTTATACATTTTTGCATTTTTGAATTCTCTCCTCTACATGTAAGCATTAATAGATGGATTAGGTTGTAAGTTTTTCATTATTAAAATAAGAAGGGAAAATTTCTTCAATGAAAAGAGTACAAAGATCATCCTACCTTCAAAAGCTCATGCCACACTAAATCCTCAGCATCCACAATTTCAGTTTCTTCATTCCAAGCTATCCCACTTGTATTTTTCAAGTCCTTCATTACTCTATATCCTACTTTCCATGTTTTTAGCTTATTCTTAAAATGATCTCGTGATAGATTCAAGTTCATCCCTGCATTGAATGTCCTCTCTATCACAATCCACACTTCTTTTTTAAAACCACCTTCACCTTTTCGTCCGAGATGAACTTGTTCAAGGAGCAAGTCTAGAAACTTGTGTTCCGTCAGTTTTGTCCACATTTTCTTCTTTGAAGAAGAAGATTTGTTGCTCGTAGTGAGGGATCCATTTATATCACTCAAAGTAATGGGAGAACACATCTGGTTCACATGATCAGATCCGTCCATGCTCATCATGAGCTTGGTATATGCCATTGTGTACTCCTTCCTATATTTCATTTAAATTTGAAGGTGATAAACTTTAAATATCAATTTGTAATACATCATAATGGAACGAGGCTAACATATTGAATAGGTAAATTTATTACGATTGAAATTGAAAGCTACTACTCTTTAAATTTAAATGGAATGCAGCAAAGAGTAACATCAAAAAAATAGGATTTTCAGCGAATTCGTTGTTCTCTTGTTACTAGTGGGCTTATGATCTTCATCATTTAGTACTCCTTGTTGTATTTCATTTAAAATTGAAGACGATAAACTTTAAATATCATTTTTTAATGCATCCTAATGCAATGAGGCTAACATTTAATAAACTTGAAAGCATTTAACTGAAGATGATAAACATTATTCAACTACAACATGTGACAGTTTGAGTGGTTTTGAGGCAGCAGATAGGAGGAATAGTTGGGAGACATTTAAGCTACTCATATCAGATGATACACATTTAAGCAATAATTGATGATAACACATCAGCATCAAAAAAACTACTAGCAAGACAAAATGGTGATATTAATGGCAGGTAAATAGTCGTGAGCCCCATTATGAAGCATGTTATTGTACTTTCTCAATGCAAAGATGTATAATAATTGTGCTTTCTTACATTTAAAACAATGTAAACTACATTTCAAGTTGGATTGTGTATTGTAGACATGATCAATAGTTTTTGTACATAAAGTAGGTGTGAAATTGAAAGTTAATGCTCTTTTTATTTAATTAGAATGTAGCAAGGACTGATATCAGAATAATGAAATCACACACCATTTTGTATATGCATACATCAATTTAATCATATAAAGCACATTGCCTTATAATAAATCATTTATTCTCAGGATCTATAATCTTCCCACATCCTACTTGTTATATCTTCTCAAAATTGGGTCCACTCATTTCTATCCTCCTGAGACAACCCATATGTCTCAAGTAGTGGTACCTCTATCCCATCACGATCATCTTCCTCTTCAATAGCTACTTCCAATGGAAGGCCATCCTCTATCGTAATAAAATTGTGAAGTATGCAACATGCTAAAACAATATAGGATTGTGTCATGATATCATAAGATGTTGCATGTCTTAAGATTGGAAAACATTGCTTTAGAATACCAAATGTATGTTCTATTACATTTCTAAGAGAGGAGTGTCAATGGTTGAACAACTCATGTGTAGAGTTTATTGGGTTCTCTCTTGACCACTCTTTCAAGTGGTAGCATGTACACTGATAAGGAGTGAGAAATCCAGGTGCATTTGGATATCCAACATCCACTAGATAATATTTTCCTACATAAAGAAAGTATATTGTCAATACTTGAACCATTTAGCATAACCTTGAGTATATTAAAATGTGATTTGGCTTACCAGGGGGAACTACAAGTGGATCTGATTTGGATAGAGCCAAGGCTAGAACACAAATATCTGTAGCAAAGCCTTCCCAACCAGCAAGGCAGTACTGAAACTTACAATCAAAGGAGCAGACACCCATAATATTTTGCGATAGGTTCCCTTTTCTATCACGATATTTACCCTGTATGTCGACATCGACTCGCACTAGAATATGGGTTCCGTCGATGGTTCCAATGCAATCCTATGGGATATGATACACTGATCAAATGTATGCTCAAGTAATAATAAGATAAGGACAATAATCTAGACAATAAACTTGTAACAATGTGTGATTTACCTTGAAGAACAGTTCAAAATGATCCTTCCCACTAATTTTGGGAGGAGTGCCTGGAGCAGGTGGTATGAAGTAATCTCTGTGAAGGGCTAAGACAGCCGTCAAAACCTTGTGGAAGTATCGACTGACTATCTCTCCTGAGTGCCAAAAGTTATGGGCAATCTTGCGATTCCTTAGATTGTGTCCAAGGGTGTGGAGGAACATCACTAGTTGTTCCTCTAACTTCAAGTGGATTGTATCTCTCAAGCTTCCTTTCAACCTGAGAATACGAGCTAGAGAAAAGAAGGCTACCCTACTCATCTGAATCTAATCATGATAATCCACCTCATTCGAATGAATAATGTCTCTACAAAAGGAATTTCCTTTTCTTATTCATTTACCCATTTGACTACCTTCTTGGGCTACCAGTACTTTGGCTATGCCAACAAAAGCAAAAAGAATTGTGAGAATGCGGGTGTATGTGGTCTTCCTAACTATGCTTCCTTGAAACTCTATAGTCTCCATAAGATCCATCAGTGGCCTAAAATGTGGACAATTTAAACACTATCAGTTATGAGATATCAACTATCACCTATCGAGATACAACATGATTATTTGCTAGCCTCATTGCATTAAGAAGTCAATTATTTATTCAAATACAACAAGGAGTACCAACTACTGAGGATCATAGGCCCATAATGAACAAATTACAATAATGTGTCATTCTACTCTATGTAATCTATCTATACCAATGAAAGCATAATACTAATTCCATTTGTCTATATGTATACACACATGTATGTGTATATGTATGTGCACACACATGTAAGTATGCATGTATGTGCACACACATGTATGTATGCATGTATGTACACACACACGTATGCATGTATGTACGTACACACACATGTATGTATGTATGTATGTACGTACACACACATGTATGTATGTATGTATGCACGTACACACATGTATAAATGTATAGACACATATGTATGTATGTATGTACACATACACATGTACAAACTATAACCTGAATTTCGGTTTTTATGAATGTGTTTTAATAAACCGTCGAGTCCGTTGAAATTGAGGCTCGTCTTTTAGAAGATGAAAAGGAGCATTATTGGCAGTGCGAATAGGGTTTCTTTCTGTATTGATCTATACATAGTTTATGACCTCATAAACTATGTATAGTTGATGTATACATAGTTTAGTTGCTCATTTCATTGGCATGATTTGCATTGATCTCATTACTGAGCACATATTTCCTGTTTTCCTAAGCAGATTCGAAACAAACTGTTACAACATATATTGATTGTTTTGCTAAGTTAGTAGCAGATACAAATAGAAACTATGTATAGGTCAACTATGTATAGATAAAAGCTATGATTGTCATTGATCTACCATGTATACAGTATACTACATAAATATAGGATAGATTTAGTATCCACCCTTTCCTAATGCAAAACTGAAACATGTGAATAAGGTCACATGCATAAACACTTATAGTTAGGTACATCCATTCATAGTTTATGACTGGGCTATGTTTAACGGATTTGCAAATATCCATGCATAGTTTATGATTTGGCTGTGTTTAATGGAATTGCAATGATCTATACATAGTTTATGACCTCATGAACTCTATGTGCATGAACTATGTATAGATCAAAGCCAAGATTGGCATTGATCTATACATAGTTTATGATGTCATAAACTATGTACAGATAAAAGCCCTAATTGCCATTGATCTATACATAGTTGATCCATATAGAGTTTATGACTTGGCTCTATTTAATGGTATTGCATTCATCTCTCACAACACTATACTAGAACTCATTACTGGCAAGAAACTGTTACAAAGTTTAGTTGTTCATTTCACTGGTATTGATCTCTCACAACACTATACTGGAATTCATTAGTGAGCACATATTGACTATTTTGCTAAATAGATTTGAAACAAACAGTTACAACATATATTGACTAAATTGCTAAGCAAATAGCAGATAGAAATAGAACCATGATAAACTATGTATAGATCAACTATGTATAGATAAAAGTTATTGATATACTTGTAAATTTCATTGCTATAGGTACAAAAAATTAGAGCTTTAACTATGATATATATAGGTAATTAGAGGTAATGGCATGAGCACATACTGGAACTAATTCCTGAGCATACATTAACTATTTTTCTAAGCAGACCTGCAACAAACTGTTACCGTTTGAATGAACAAAAAAAACCCAATATGCAAATGTGGGTGGGAGAAGAGAACCGTGAGTGCGAGAAGAGAGTTGTGTTCAAAGTTGCCGCCACCGTTCAAAGTGAAGAAACCCTAGCCACAACCATAGCCACGACAAACGAGCTGTGTTCAAAGCTGCCATCCAAAGCAAAGAAACCCCAGCCCCAACCACAACCACAACAAACACCACAACCCAGCAAACGCCATGGCCACAACAAACACCACAACAGCCGCATAAACCCTCATCTTCCACAGCACAACAACAAAACAACGACAACAAAACAACAATGCACTTTTGCTCTTCCAAAAACCTAAGGAGGATTCTGCGGACCCAATGGTTTATTCAAACCCATTCATAAAAACCCAAATTCGGGTTTTCATTTCAATTTCCACCTATTTGTTGGAAGATGTTTCTTCCATTTTTGGAGCAAAATTGGCAGAAGAAAGCAGAAACTGGGTTCTGTGTTTGATGATCCAAACGCCCCTTTTTTCCTCCATAACTAGATTTTGGCCCTCGAAACCCTATTCCGCCCTGCTTCTTTCTGTAACCAAACAGGGCCTCAAAGTTCTACATGTAAAAAAGTAGAAGAAGATGGATAGAGCTACAATCTCACAATAGAAACCCTTCAATAGTGAAAATTTCATGAAACACATTAAAGCTTGTTATTTATCTACTCACACTTTAGTAGTTCCTTTGTCACAAAGAAAAAATACTCACTTATCATTTTATCGCATCAATCAAGAGGAACAAGCTTACCTTAATGTAGTTCATATTGTCATAAGATTTTACAATCAACAAACTTTAAATCTTAATAGACTCCAATAGTATGTTGGAATGTTAATCATGAAGAAATTAAATAGATTGATGAAATTTAACCAAGAGTGACACAAAATCCTAGTTTCGTAACATTGATGGCCTAGATGAGACGGCTATATTTTTGAAGTTAGAGTATTGAAGACTTGAATTAAAAATAAAAATTAATATTTCAAAACTGAAAATTTTGAACTATTTAATGGTAGTCTTACACCTCTCTGGCTTGTTACACAGCTGATGTACTATTGTCATGATAAACTGCTTTGATCATACAAGTCTAAATTCAGTGACCAAAGATCGAACATGCAAGTTTCTCTCAACTGAGTCATTCAGTTGCAGAGCGAACTGGATTCACTAGAACAAATGGAGGTAGCCGTTGTCTAAGTAAATAGAGGAAACTCAAAAGAGGGCTGGCATTTCTGATGTGGAATGTCTGTTATCTTCCGCTTGTCTGCATTGCGCGTAGGTGTGGGAAAATGCCATTTGCAGTTTGCGGAGGAGAGCTGTTGAATGGAGTTCTTTAGTCCCACATACGTTTGTTAATAAATGTAGTGGAAGAAGAGTCGGTATTAATAGCGTAGGATGTATCATAATTTATTCACGGAGCCGCGTGGTGAGGACAGAGCGAACTATTCTTTCGCCTTTTACTAAAGAATACCGTGTCTTCGCCACTCACAGCGGCATACGCCAATTTTTAGAGGCTTACCTCTTTCTCAGAGGAGGCCTACATCACAAAGGAAACATAATGATAGAATGGTAAAGTGGAAGAGATTGTTTTAATGTGTTCTTCATTCGATCTTCTTCTGTGAAAGATTGTTCTAATGTGTTTACTCATTTGATCTTACTGTTCTGCTATTTAAACACAAAGACATAATAGATTGATTCCATGATCATTTTCTTGGCGATGCCTTCTAACTCGAGTGATCTTTTTCCTTTTGATAGGTATGTCGTGTCCCTCCTTGATCGGTCTAAGCTGTGATTTTCTATTTTGGCTGAAGCAATCCAGACACCCGGCTTTTGCTCTGTTGTTTTTTGTTCGAATAACTCTGGGTACTATGCGTGTCTTTTTGACACTCCAAACATTACCCAAAGGCACTTGTCCTATAGATGCACCAGCAAATTCCAAGCATCTGGAAATCAGGTAGAATCTTCAAACCAATTGCATTGGGAAGATCAGTCGCTATTCTATCAAACCTTGTTCATTTCATGCCCAATCCCAATCCATGCAGGCCATACATGGTGCCAAAAAATGGTTTGAAAGACCGGGGAAACATTATATTTTATTTCAAACTTCCTCAAAACATTAATAATCTCTGAATCTCGAACAAAGATGGCTTATATGGCCATTTCCTACCCCCTTCAAGTGAATCTAACCATATTTTTAACTAATCAGCTGTTAGAGGTTAAATGATCATTTTTTAAGAAGTTTCTCAACTCGCACTTTGGTCAAATTTGGCTCTATTGGAGAAACTCAATAGCCTATAGGCCCTATTAACTCCAAAAACACTCTTCCTAATTAAATATGAACCGAAAACACCAAAAGACCCCAAAATCTAACTTTTAGGCCATTTGATCAAATTTGACTCAATAGGCTTCTTATGACCTATTTGAGCAAATGGACTTCCAAGGTAGGGAAAATGCATACAATCAAGCCCTAATGTATCTTCATCCCTTATGGATCATCCTGAGATCCTTATGACATAAAGTTAATAACCAGAGACCATAAAGTCTCCCTGCATTATACTCCCTTAGGCCAAAATATCTCAAGTCACTCTTGAGACAAGGTCTTGCAAAGTGCTTCCATGTTGTTTGATCCCTTGTTCATCAAGGTCTTGCAAAGTGATTCCATGTTGTTTGATCCCTTGTTCATCCATCCATATAACTTCTAAATCTAGAAATCTCATCCACTTAACTATGTATTGCTTATAGTCATTCTTCTTGGTTTGCTTGTCCACTTTTATATCCAAAATGCATTCCAATTCCTAGGTGGGGTTGAGGGCAAGTCATATATCCAATCCTCCGCCTCAGGCATTCCTTGTCCATCCTACTCCTCTACATTCACAATGAGGTGTTCCCTGTCCATCCCGCTCCTCTACATTCGTAACTCTTTTGGCACAAAATTTGATAGATTGAAAATTGAAGAAATTCCTAGAGTTTAACATAATTCAACCTAATAGGTATTTGGAGAAATTTTCTTAACTATAATACAAGGTCCCACTTTCTTCATAAATAACTTGGTTCATTTCCCCTTTGGCACCTTTCCTTCCTCAAATGGACCCATATCAAGTCTCCTACCTAGTATTGAACAACATTCCTCTTCTTATATGCCTACTCTTTGTACTTAGTGCATTCTTTGCAGGGTCTCCCTAACCTGATCATGGATCTCCTTCGTAGCTTCTGCAACGATCTCTGCTTGAGCATTGGCTTTAAAATCTTGAGGCAGATCCCTAAGTTCCAAAATGTGTTTGTATTTCAAACCATAAACAATCTGAAAGGGCCTCTTCCTTGTACTCCTATTAATAGAGTCATTATAAGAAAACACTACTTGAGGCAATATAATATCCCATGCTTGATTATAATGCTTCTTGGTTAGAAACTAGGGATAACTTTAGTGGAAAATTTCACACATTGGGGACCCTGGATTTGGCAAAAAATATTACACTTTCGAGGTTGCAATGTCGTCCACACTTTATGAAAATTGGTTCCCATGCTCATACCAATCACCAATGGGTGATCCCACAATAATGGGTTCCACTTTTTGACCAATTTTGACTCTGAAATCAATATTTTTGCAACAAACGTCACGTTCAAGTGACTATATCTCCAAAATTATAAATAATTTCAAGATGACATAAACTAGTGATTTTGAGTACTTCGTTCCTACTTTGTAACCATATTTTTTAATCTAAAAAAAAAAATTATTTATGTCAATTTTTTTATCTCCTCCAAAAAGTGGTACATAATAAAATTCAATATTTTAAAAAGTAACAGTCCGTTTGACACACATAATTTTTTTTCTAGAAATGATAATGAAGTAATTCTTTCTGCGTTGGATTTGTAGCATCAATATCCAGTGTCTGCATTTGGTTTGATTTATTTTTGTTGAATATTGTATAGTTTATGAAGTTTTGAAGTGACATGAACCGTAATTCAGACATACGTTCCGTTTGACACAGATAATTTGAAGTCAATTTATCATAAACCATTTTTTTTTTTTTTGAATAGAAAGGTATCTCAATAAGCCAGTGCCTCCATATTTTTCAAAAAAAATTTGACCTAATTTACTAATTTTCCCAAGGTGTCAAAGTCGGTTGATGTTCAATCGATAATGAACCTATAATGAGTTAAACTCATATTTGAAAGTCTTAATGATTAAATTATGTAATAAAATTATAGTCGTTGGAAAGCTTGCTCCGAGAAGCACATTTTGACATTTTTTATTTTACAGTAGGAGATCATTCTCCTACAATTATGGCAGTCAAAAGAGCAAAAAAAAGAAAAAAAGGTTAAATTTTTTGTGATTTTGCATGTTCGTGCGAACATGGCGTTCGCGCGAACACGTTTACCATGTTCAAGTGAACCTATGTTCGCGCAAACATGCAAATCATGTTTGCGTGAACATATATATCACATATGTTCGCGCGAACATACGAAAGTGGAACCCATTATTGTGGGTTCACCCCAATAATGATACATAATTATTTTTTATTTTGGTGATGACTTCACCAATTAAACCTAATCGTTCCACATGGTAAATTAAATATTTTCACCTATAATTTCTGAGGCTTGTCTTATTTGATGATCACATTTGCCAAATATGTGGTAAAACTTTAAATTAAGTTATATGTTAAGTATACACATGTCTCTATTCCAAAGACTTTCCAATTAAGTTTTTATCCTTTTAATCTTTAATCGAAAATGACATGACCATCCATGCACAAGCCTTCATTAGTTTTAAATGCAGTCTTCCATTCATCCCCCTCCTTGCTCCTAATTTGACGTATCCACATTTTAAGTCAATTTTTGAAAAATAACATGCTCCCCCAAATAGTCCATTAAAGCCTAAATCCTGGGCATGAGAAATCTATACTTGATGGTTATTTTGTTAATGGCCCTAGAATCCATACAAATCCTCCATTTACCTCCCTTCTTTGGTGTTAAGATTGTTGGAACTTCATATGGGCTTGGGTTCTTCCTAGTGAGCCCCTTATCTAAGAGTTCTTGTACCCACTTTGCAATCTCCTCATTTTGTGCAAGAATCATCTTATATGTTGCCTTGTCTCGTAGTGTTTCTCCGAGGATGAAGTCAATATATTGACTTTTTTTTTTTTTTTTTTGAATGTGCCTGGTAAACTTTTTAACGTGACCGGTAGCGCTGGCGCGACACGCCCATCGGTACCACCAACGCTTTGACCTGGAGCTATGAACCAGTGAGGCCACAAACGGGGGACCTCATCCCCATGAGATTTGAACCTGGATGGCAAGGATAACAACACAACAACTTAACCATCACAACATGCCACTATTGGCAATATATTGACTTATATCCTTCGCAAATGTTAAAAAAATTGATATATCCTCCTTCATGACCCCTTCATATGTCTACAAAAATTCCTTCACTTCTACTGGTAACTCTTCCATCTGGCCCTTTGCTTGTTCAGTCTTCTCCCTTGGTCTTAATATTAAGGAATATCCCATCTTCTCCTTCAAAACTTGAGACATTTCCTTCTCTCCAACTAATAGTACCCCTAGATTAGAAATGTCTTCCCCTTCATTAGGTAAAGGATTCATTGTATACTTTGCTCCTTCCTTGGTGATCCTATATATATATATATATATCTTGCCATCATATTGTACATCAACATCATATTTCCATGGCCTACCAAGAAAAAGGTGACATGTATCCATTTGTACAATATCACATAGAAACTTATTTGTACACTCCCTTATTTGGAGTTCCACCCATGCTTGTTCATCAATGATGCCTTGTTGTCCCTTTGTGGGCCAATAAACTTTAGAAGGGAAAGGGCGAGGTACCTTCTTTAATTGTATCTTCTCTGTCATTTCCACAAACATCAAATTGACAGTAGATCTTGAATCCATAATCACTTTACATACCTTACCTTTGACCTTGCATGATGTCCTAAATATGTTCTTTCTTTGGGCAAGTTCCTTAGGTGCAACTCGCTTTTGTAAAGTTCTTCTCATAATGAGGGTTTCCCCCATCTCTAGATCAACATGCATTGATGTGGAATGAACACTATGAGCATCCTCCTCCCAGACCAAATGAGATCTCCTATCTCCTCCTTGATATTGATTTTGATGTTTTGTTAGGCATCTTCTTGTAAAGTGTCTTTCATGTCCACAATTAGAAAGTTTTCTTAGTTTTCTGAGATGGTAAACTTAAATTGTGCCTATAGACCTAATCAGACCTAATTGTGTACTTTTCTAAAGAAAATTTGCTTAATTGATGTTCCCATCCTTAGAAACCTTCCTAAACACCTTCTTCCCTATGCCAATCCTATATTCCACCTTCAGACTAGGTCTATCCCAACCCCAATGTTTTGCATAATCTTGGTTATATGTTCCATTAACAAGTCACATATAATATGTCTGGTTAAGGCTTCCTCCCATTCCTAACTCCTTGGTCGCTTCGGTCTAAGACCTCCTGAATCTTACAATACACCAATCAAACTTCCTTCCTACCAAAGGCCATTGATTTCACATGGTGGAAAGTCTCCCTTATTACACAAGTATAGTCAAACCCTAGCTATCATAGGGTTTCTAAGAGATAGTCAGTAAATGGGTTCTAACTTGCACTAGAAATCAAAATCAAAATCAAATTAATTGCATTAGGAAGAGAAGTCACTATTCTAAGACCTTGTTTATTTTACACCAATCCCAATCCATACACAAAGTCGCAAAATACTGTAAGGAATAAGAAGACAATACATTTTATTTCAAAACTTTCTCAAAACATCAACAACCTCTATATTTTGACGAAAGATGGATTATATGGCCATTTACCATCCCCTTCAACTACATCCGACCATTTTAAAAACTAATTAGTAGTTAGAAGCTAAACGATCTTTTTTTTTGGCAAAAGTTGTTCAACAACTTTTTGTGGAACTTGTACTTTTGTCAAATTTGGCTTTATTGGATGAACCCAAAAGCCCGTAGACCCTATCAACACCAAAAATATTCTTCCTAATAAAAATGACCTAAAACACCAAAGTACCCCAAAATCCAACTTTTAGGCCATTTGACCGAAATTGACGTCTCAATAGGCTTCTTATGACCTATTTGAGCACATGGATTTACAAGGTGGGGAAAATGTATACAATCAAGTCCTAATGTATCTTCATCCCTTATAGATCATCATAATATCATTATGACATAAAATTCACAACTAGAGATGATAAGGTGCCCTTGAACCACCAATGTTGGTTGAAATGAGAAAAAAGAAAATATTATTAGTACCACTCAATCAAAAACTACCCTCTAAAACATTGCAATCTATTTATTAGCATGACTATTCCAATGTATAAATTAGAGAGAGTTGTGATGAAGGGAAGGGGAAAGTCACTTTTTTATAGGTGAAAAATATAATGGCAGGACCAACGAATATGCAAAATCGTGAGTAAGTTGATCATTTAATGACATTATTTTTTATCCTCTTGTTATTCCATTTTACAATTTGGCAAAGTCTTATTATTTCAAAGGTATATTAGGATATGCCATGGTAATTGTATTATCTTATATTCTCTTGGAGAACAAGAATTACATGCCTCCGTCCTTGAAAAATAATGTTTAGAGGTGGATATGTTAATGAAGGGGACAAAACAAATGTAAATGAGGATTAACTTATTTCATTGTAATAGATGTACATGAACTGATATAAGAGATTAAGCACTCATTAATATTATAGTTAACATGCCTTGTTAGTTCACACTTTTAAGAGTCGTCGATTGTTAAAAAATAAATGCACGGATTCTATGTACAAGTTTTTTGTTATGAAAGATTCCATAGGAGATTGAATCTTCTAACATTGTACAAGTTGTGGCAAATTCAATTCATGTTTGTTAAGTTAACAGATTTTATGGTTGAGAGCCCTTACAAATATATTTTGTGAACCCCATGTTGTGTAGATGTTTTGAAAGACATTGACAAAATAGATTGAGTGAAAGTAATATTGGTCAAAGCTGAAGATAGTAACAATCACACTTCACCTGCACTATTTTGATGCACAAACTCGTATGTTTTATAAAATCCATGTTGTGTATATGTTTTGAAAGACATTGACATAATAGTTTGGGTGAAAGTAATAGTGGCCAAAGTTTAAGGTATTAACCATCACATTTCACTTGCACTATTTTGATGCACAAACTGGTTGATATTAGTTATGCAAGTTATTTTATTTTGCTAGAGAGGATGTTGGAGGTGCATTATACTCTACAATCCATAGTATTTGTGGAGAAGAAAATATTGGGCTCAATAAAAAGAAAAGAAAAAGGTTGTGAGAGAATATGCAAATGACACTTGACACCGTCCAATATCAAATAAGAAAGTTTTATTTAATAATTTAAATCAACATGTTTGAGTCTATTTCATTTTACTTTCTATTTTCATATTTTACTTTACAAATTAATAGTGTTAATGTCATGATGTTTAAATGTTGCATAGTAATATATTTTGTCTATCATGTCACTTATTGTAGATGTAATTAGACATGCCATTACAAAATGCCATAGCCTTTGTGTGATTATGAAACTGACATTACATGCCTGGTCAAATGAAACACAATATTCATGATGACAATCTTGAATTACAATACCAAAGGCAACATGCTCAACTTATTGTCATAAACATGTGAAACACAATGTACAAGCTCTTCATATTGCTTCTTATGCTCTTAATCCCAATCAATACACAACTAGAGTTGGCTACAAATTAGGTAATATAGGAGTTTATGAAAGCCCTTGAGACAAGAATACTTCAAAAAGTATTGGCTTTAGTTTTTCAATCTTCAAAGTTCTACATGTAACAAACTAGAAGAAGATGTATATAGCTAAAATTAGACAATAGAATCCCTTCAATGGTGAAAATTTCATGAAGACATATTTAAGCTTAAAATTGTTATTTGTCTACTCACATTTTGGTAGTTCCTTTGCCACAAAGAAAAAAATGCCCACTTATCATTTCATCTCGTCAATCAAGAGGAACAAGCTTACTTTAATTGCAATTCATAGTGTCATGAGATTTTACAATAAAAAAACTTTAAATCTTAATAAACTCCAATAGTATGATGGAATTCTTTGATTAAGTAAAAACAGGTATTGAAAGGACCCGAAACCTTTTACAAAATAAAAAGCAGAAAAGCAAAGAAAGCCCATGAGAAAATGTGCCCTAGCACCATACAACTAGACAATCTAGAACAAAAAATCCTAAAACATAAAATAAGAAAAAGGACAACAAAAAGACAACATAAAGACAACATCGGGACATATATAAGGTCTTCAGTAATTTAGTAGTCTAATCAGCTAGGATGTTCATGTTTGCAATAGAGGTCTTTAGTTCCTCAATCTCTTTGTCGTCCATACCCTCTGTCTTATTTGAATTTGCCCTTGTACGCTTGCTGGGTCCTTGGTCCTCATTCTTATCTTTTGTGCCTTGGTTCCTCCCCTATTCTAGCTTGTTCAACAAATTCTTAATGTTATCCGCAACAACTTTCAAAATGGAGCAGCTTTGATTAGCAAATTTCTTTAACCATTTCTTAGTACTGTCAACTATGTTCTCCATTGTAGCTATCTTCTTTTGCATGTCCTTCAACATTTGTTCTGTAGCTCTGTTTTTGGCTTGCAGAGGTGGGACTCTCTTCATCAAGTTTTTAACCTCTTCAACATTCCCAATCACCTTTGAGAGTCTATCCAAGTGTTGGCCTAAAGTCAACTCACCTCTATTAGTCTTGCTCAGATGATCAAACTCCCTTCTTATGTCCTACATCTGTTCCTTCATCTTGTTGATGTCCCTTCTCATCTCACTAGGGTTGCCAAAGACACCCTTAATATGCCCTTGATCATCCTGAGCACTAGTATAGTTCAGATTTTCCTCACCAATGTCCAGATTATCCTTCCCAGGGTCAGCATCCTCACTGCTATTATCCTCAGTCTTCCCACGAATAACACTCTTCTTACCTTTCAGGTCCTCCTTTTTCTGGATGAGAAGATCATTAACCGAGGGGATGTTCAAACATTTCTCATCCTTCTTCGAGCTATATCTAGTATAAAATCTACCAGTCTCGCCATTAGTTTTCTTCCCTTTTTCCTCTTGAGACTCCTCATCATCCCTAGCATCTGTGCCATAATACACCTCACTTCTTTTCCTTTTCTTAGATGTTGAGCTCCCTGGGGAGAGATTCTTCCTCTTTTTAGCCACTAGCTCAGCCTCTTCATCCTCAGTTTCATCCTCATAGGCTTCATCTCAGTTAGTCCCCTCAATATCACACTCCAAAATCTTTTTGCTGATATGAGGTCTATCCACTTTTTTAGATTTAAGTAGATTCATAATCAACACCATCAAACCCTCATGACAAGCATGATCTCCATCGAGGTCATTCTGAAGGGCCAATATGGTAGTATCCAGAGACTGCCTCAAGTAGAAAGGGAAATTTATTCTAACCCTATGCCTAAAATGATTAATCAGCATGAAGTGGTGTCCATAAATCTTAGTAAAATGTCCATACAGGGTTAAATACTCAACAACCACAAACATAACAAACCTCCGGGGTCTAGAAATACAATGCGGGCTGAAGTAAGAGTTTCCAATTTTGACCAACCTATTTCTCTCCTTGGTCGTCTTTGCGAACTCGTCCACAACTTTGTTAGAAATTTTTTTGTCTCTGTAGAAATTAATATCGTTCACTTCCAGGCCTGTGGCTTCAGCAATAATATTCTCTGTGACTTCCATCCTCTGATTACCCACCAAAATGCTACCGTTCTTCCAAGTTTTGATGAACTGCTTGGTGATAGTTGGGTTGCTTCCCTTGAGTTTCTCCATGAAACCCGTAAACCTGCCCTATTCTAAAATGTCCCAAATTTTCGGCTTCCATTCCTTGCAGCATCCTGGGTCACGCCTCTTCCTTTTACCTCCCATATTCCTCAATATGCAGAAATTACTCTCCTTACCAACGAGCTCAAGCAAACTGCAGTTCTCAATTTTAGAAGCTCGGTGTGCTTTTCTCTTTTGCAAGAATACCCACAATCCGTGTGGTAACAAGTGAGCAGTCTCATCACACATAATCATAATCTGCGAACCCCCATTCCTATACATCTCATAAATACTCCTAATTGCCATTTTCATCATTATTAAAAACACTTTTGTCTACATCCAATAGAATGTTAATCATGAAGAAATTAAATAGATTGATGAGGAGGTGATTCTTTAACTACAAAATACAAATTTAACCAAAAAGTGATACAAAATCCTAGTCTCGTAACATCGATGATCTCGATGAGACGGCTATATTTATAAGTTAAGAGTATTGAAGACTTGAATTCAGAATTAAAATTAAAATTTCAAAACTTAAAAAGTTGAACTACTTTAATGGTAGTCTTACACCTCTCTCGCTTGTTACACTGCTGATATACTATTGTCATGAATAACTGCTTTGATCATACATGTCTGAATCCAGTGACCAAAGATCGAACATGCAAGTTTCTCTCAACTGAGTCAGCAACTGGATTCACTAGAACAAATGGAGGCAGCAGTTGTGCAAGTAAATAGAGGAAACTCAAAAGAGGGCTCGCATTCCTGACGTGGAATGTCTGTTGTCTTCCGCTTGTGTGCATTTCGCGTAGGTGTGGAAAAATGTCATTTGCAGTTTGCGGAGGAGAGCTGTTTAATGGAGAGAGCTTTAGTCCCACATTCGTTTGTTCGTGAATATAGTGGGAGGAGAGACGGTATTAATAGGGTCGGATGGGCCAGCCTTAACCAGTACACACGAACCATTGACTATTTGGGGTTATGTGTGGGCCCAGGCAGTTCTAAACAATAGTTTGGGACCACTGTTATGCATTGGTCCTCTGCTATTGAATAGCAGTGACTTGGTCCACACAAAGCTTGAAATATTCAACGCTTTGTTACGGTCGGTTTAGCCGTTCGGGTCGGATGGACAGAACCATAATCACGGAGACGCGTGGTGAGGACAGAGCTAAATATTCTTCGCCACTCACAGCGGCATACGACAATTTTTAGAGGCTTACCTCTTTCTTAAGAGGAAGCCCACAAAACAAAGCAAACATATGGCTTACCTCTTTCTTAAGAGGAGGCCCACAACCCAAAGCAAACATATGATGAAATGGTAAAGCGTAAGTTTTTAATGCTTAAAGCGTATAGTGTAAGTGGTTGTTTAAAGCATTGAATTAGTCGATTAAGCAGGATTAACAATGGCGGATACTCTGTCTGTAGAACTTATAGACCTTGTACCTCCACATAGAAAACGGGGATTTGAGTGACTGCATTTGCGGTACCTACGATACGCATTTTCAACTAGTTGTTTTTGTATATATCCTGCAATCTCCACGCCACGCTAAGGGGTTTCTTATGAGGCATTCCGACAAATAGTTTGCGCCCAATCTGTGATTCAAATCAATAATAAAATTGGATCAAAAATCTTTTAACTCCGTGTGCTTCGATGAAGATCCATTGGGCCCCGTTTGGTTGCTGGAAGATGAGGGCCAAAATCGGGTTATCAGGAGTAAAATCAGGTTTTGCAAAAAAATTTTGGTGTTTGGTTGGTTAAAATCATAACCTGGTTTTCAATTTCATCTTCCAATTTTGGTCAAAAATTGGAAGAAGTTTCTTCCAACAAAAAGGTGGAATTCGAAATTAAAACCAAGTTTTGAATTTTATGACAGTTTTTTTAATAATATTGTGAGGTCCACGGTATATTCATCTTCCGTGTCAACCAAACGGACCATTGGCTTTCCAAACCACAAAACCAGGTTTTCAAAAACCTGGTTATAAGATAACCTGATTATGGCACAAATTTATCTTCCCTAGACGGGGCCTTGCTCATTCTAGAGCTCTAAATGGGCATAACACGGGAATATTGGATACACCTATTAATGCGTTTACTCGAAGGATTCGAAAACTTCCTTAAGAAATACTGCATGCATTGTAATTCGTCACTTCCATGAGATGACATATTTTAAGGCATCTCGTCAAACAGTTCCATTTCACACTCTACCGCCACATCTCTTTGGTGAATTCTGCCAGTCTGATTTGGGTATGTCAGCATAATCAGTATAAGAAAAATGTAAAATGACTTTTAATAAGTTATAAAAAAGGTAGTCTCAGAGAAGAATCCATCCCTGCTGACCGCCATTGTTGCTGTCCGAGCTTTAAATATTGGACAAAATTATCCTTTTACCTAGATTCCTTTGTATCGGTGGGGTCACAGAAGATTTCTGTGGTTGAGTTGGTTGGATTTAGCTGGAAACGAACACCTTCGCATGCCCACAATGTTGAAGCCTACATTCGCTGGTAACTCTCTTCTTAAGAGATGATTCGAAGCCGGAATCTTCAAATGCGTTCAATGAAATTTCAAGCAACTTTTACGGTAAGAAATTTCGGCCTAATGTCGGCCATAAAAAATCCGTCGCTTCCTGTGCTCATTTCGAGACCTCTTAAATTCCTGCCGCCGATCGAACCCTGCCCGTTAGAGTTTTGTTCCTTGCTTGTAGAAATAGCAATGCAAATGCCTGCAGGGTACACCTGTGCTTTGTGTAATCTGTAGTGGTCAAAAACTTTGTAAATCCAATAAACTTTGGTTCTTACCATACATAATGAATGACAAGTTTATTGTGCAATCCTGTGTTGTAGATTAATCTAAATTATCTACCATTGATGTATGAGTGGGATTTGTTGGTTTCTCTATTATAAATTTAAGAAGACTCAATCTGAACTACTGAGGAGAAATTTGGGCAGACTGGGTTATGGGAGGAAAGATCAGAAAATATAGGCCCATTGGGCTTGTATGACAAATTCTTCAACGTCTTTTGTGGAGGTCTAACAAACAAACAACGACCACTCTCAGAATGAAGCTTAGTGTGTTGTTTAAGCACTCTTCGGCTTCCAATGCCAACAGGAGACGTGGTGACTTTAATTGGTTTTGGAAAATGCAATTAAATGCATGTTTGTGTGTGGGTAGAAGCAAATGAATATCAATCTTATCTATTCACCATCGCCTTTTGTCAAACGTCTGTCTAGACTGTAAAATTGAATGGCAGCCCTCCTCACTATTTTTTTTTCAAATCAAACAAAAATTCTGATTGACCTAAAGTCTCGGGACAGGCTAATCTCCAAACAAAATGTACTAAAGACAAAACAAAGTCAAACCTTTTTTTTTTCGCGATAAAAATCCATTTTTTTGTTTTTTTGTTGTTGTTATTTTCAACTACAAACAATGCAGATCATGAAGATCAAATGCTGTGAAAAATCCATGACGTTTTTCAGTTTGTAGGGAGGATAGCCATATCCGTCTAAAGTCTCTACCTCTTGTGAAAAGTAGAGGATAGATTTTACTCTTTGGTTAAAAGATATTGTGTAGATAAGAAAGGGTAAAGAGGGATGTAAGACAATTCTATAAATTTACCAAGTCAATTATGTAGAAGGAAAATCAAATAGAAGACAACTATTAAGTGTTGGATTGACTAATATTTTGGAGAAGAGATGAAAACATGAAATGCATATAGCTTTATCTTATATAGTGAGTATTGTGAGAAGAGTTCATGACTACAAAGTATCAATATTGTTGATATATGGAGTTGAGATCTACCCCTAAATAATTTTGGTGCAATAGAAAACTCTTTAGTCTAAGGCTCTTAATTAAAAAGATACTATATAAGATTCATGATGCTATACAATGAAGTTGAAATGCTTTAGTTTGAAGCCACAAAAATAAAGATATCCAAAAGTTGGTAATTATATTCATAGATTTCAATCATGTTAGATTTTACAAAAATACAAAAAATAATTTTATAATAAAAAAAAGTACAATAAACATGTTTCAATTATTATTATATACATATAGATATTGCTCTAAATATTTTTTTTTTAAAGTTATATGAAATGTATAAAAAATGATGCTTTCCTTAAAATATTTTATAAAAATTTAAAATATGTATTATATTTAATTTATAAGTGATATATTTGAATTATTTAATAATATTTTACACTTATAGAAAACTAAGTAACAAAAATATTTTATATTTACTTCAATTTAAATTCTAAAAAATTATAATAATTAAGAAATAATAATTATCCAATGCAAATATCTTATTATAACTTGATATTTTATTAGTTTTATTTTTTTATTTTAATACTTTGTTTTCATATGTTTTTGATATTTCAAAAAGGTCTTTACGCGTTAATTAAATGTAAAATGAGATAAAATATGGAGAAATTCGAACCATTCTTAAAGAGGAAAATGTACTCGAAATGTTCGATCTAATTATGCTCGGCCGCAAATGAGCAAAATTTTCCACACCACTTTCCTAAGGGCCCATTTAGTTGCTGGAATATGATTCGAGAATTGGCATCCCAAACCCTTGCTTTGGGATTCTTGAACTTGAAATCCAGATAACGACTTTGGGAATTTAATATGGGATTGTTTGGTTCATCAAGAATTCAGTATACTAAAAGACATTTTGCCCATTTGGTTGTACATTTCTAGAACCGGAATATCACCGAAATGATCATATTTTAAATTCAATTTTTTTTTTGTTGTAATGGATTAAAACAAATGAGAAGAGTGTTGCCCACAATAATTTGGCATTGTGTAAAGCCAAGAATAAATCTTCCTTTTCACCAGCACGTTCAAACTAGACAAGCACAACTGATGTGATTCAACTACAAAATGAGGTTGCTTCCCATATCACAAATGTTTGGAAGAGAAGGGTGTTAATGAGAATGATTTTTTGATGTGAGTCAAGTCCTTCTCATAAAGTAAAGGTTGCTACAAAAGAAAGAGTCACTATCAACACCACATTGATGGATATGGCATTTAAAATTAATCCAAGCAAAGCAGTATGAATCCAAGAACATCCCCAAAAAATGTAACTAGAATTGATGCTAAAGAGCTATTGATCGAGCTGAATCGAGAAATCTATGTAGACAATGTGGTCCTCGAAATGTGCTCTCTGAGTGATTCAATTAGCTAGAGGACGACATTGAAAGAGAGCAACAAGGATGCTCAAAAACTAGATCTGGCAAAAGAACATTCCCATACAACTCCAAGATCATGCCCTTCGGATGGGAGATCAAACCAGGAGTAGTGGGAAAACCAAAATCTAAGAAATATAAATTAAGAAATATTTAAATCATTTGACTCAATAACTTAAATTCAAACAATTTGTCTCTTGTAATTGAAGGATTTGAGCAATACACAAAACAAATTCATGAAGCCTTCGAATACCTGCATGTAGAAAACCTATCACAAAGAAGAAAAAAGCAAGAGGAGGCAAGGGTTTGCTTTGAAAAATACGCAAATGTATTCTTAGATAAAGAAAAGATACAAGATACTTACAAACGATCTATCCTTATAGTAGGAGATCAAAACCCAAAAAGGGTAACCTAAAAGGTAAAAGCCATTTAATAATTACTAAATGTGAAAGCAAAAGTGCATAGAGCGAAATCTTAAGAAGGGAGAAAAGGTAATTTAATTAATGAAATTAAATTAACATTTTTCTCTAACAGTATTGGATTGTAAGTGTAGAATAATGATGTTGATTCATGTCATGCAACCATTGACCTCATGAAATGGGAAGTTGTAGCAATAATCAAGCCGCATACATCTCAAGTTGCAGAGTTTGTATCAGATTTGGAGAAATAGACAATGTGTCAATTGTGTCGTCTGCTACAAAACAAACATTTTGATGATTGCCTCTTCCTCTATTACGCATATAAATGCATACCTATGATGAAATAACTTGCACAATATAAGAAATAATATAAAATATTATATAAATACTTGATAATAATTGAGAGTAATAGACCATTTTGAGGGGGCAGCCTCCAAATATCTCCAATGAGATCACACTTCACGATATGATCTTGACATAAGACTCACAACCTCCTATATATACCTAATTATGCTTAGGCTGAATAGACACAACCCTAGGCCGACCTACCTACCTAAATAATAATATAATAATGATAACATGACTTAATTAAGGATTAAGATAGCCACAAGTTGACTATTCATAACCCTATATACACCAATATTAAGGGCATAGCTTGCCCCCTCTTTTGAAAAAAGAATTGTCCTCAATGCTAACCAAGTGTGGATTCTTTTGAATGAACTCCTCATCCTCCCATGCAGTCTCTTTAGCTAGTAATTTCTTCCATTGGATGAGATAATAGGTGAGGGTTCTATTCCTCAACTTCTTTGTGTGTGTTTGAAGAATGCACTCTACTTCCAAAATTATTCTTCCTTCTTCATCAAGCTCTGGTAGTACTGTTTGAGTAGGAATATTTTTCCCAATTACCTTCTTCAAGCAAGAAACATGAAAAATTTGATGTATCTTTGTTGTTGGTGGCAACTCAAGCTTGTAGGCAACACTAGCAATCTTTTACATGAGTTGGTATGGTCCATAATATCTTGGAGACAACTTATTATTCTTTTTTTGTTGCTTCATTGAGATTTTTTTATAATGCTACAATCTCAAGGAGACCCAATCCCCAACTTCAAAATTTCTTTCACTACGATGTTGGTCTGCTTGTTGTTTCATTCGATTTTGTGCCATAGCTAAATTCCCCTTGAGCCCTGAAAGTACCTGTTGTTGATGAAGCAAGTGGTCCTCGACAAAATGAACTCTTGGTCACATTTTTAATGATGATGTGATGGAAGGAGGATGATATCCATTCTACAAGAGGTAGCCAATCTACCCATTGAGAATGTTTCTCTGAAGTGAAACAACGTAGATATCCTTCCAAACATTTATTAATAGCCTCAGTTTTCCTATCTGATTGAGGATGGTATGAAGAACTATGAGCCAATTGAGTACCCAAACATGAGAATAAATCTTTCCAAAAGTGACTAGTAAAGATAGAATCATGATCACTAATAATAACCTTAGGTGTACCATGTAGCTTTTGAATATTTCCAAAAAAAATTTTCCCACTATACTTGTTGTAAAAGGATGTGATAATGCAATGAAATGTGCATATTTAGTCAGGCGATCAACTACTACAATGATGGCATTATGACCTTTAGATTTGGGAAGCCCTGTGATGAAGTCCATGGATACCTCTTCCTAACATTGGCTAGGAATAGATAAAGGCTGCAAGAGACCTGGTGTCTTAATTGTTTCCCCCTTATTTCGTTGACAAACCAAACATTCAACCACAAATTTTTGAACATTACCTTTTAGCCCTTCCCAAAAAAATCTTGCTTGATCCGATGATATCTCTTCAAAAATCCTAAATGACCACCAATTAGGGACTCATGTAGTTCTTTGAGAATCTTGTATTTAAGAGTGGAATTCTTGCAAAGATACAAGAAATCTTTATACCAAAGAATGTCCCCCTTTAAAAAAAACTTATCTAAACTACGAGGGTCACTTTTTATTTGTTACTTGCTGCAACATCATTTTGCCACTCTGCTTTGGCTTCTACCACCCAATTTTCTTGTAATATTGAAGGGGCACACAATAAGGCTTCATCTTTTTCATCCTTCCTGGAAAGTGCATCAACCACAATATTTTCCTTCCCTTTCTTGTATACAATTTCAAAGTCATATCCCAACGTCTTAATGACCCATTTTTGTTGCTCTTCTGAAGATAGTCTTTGTTGCAAAAAATATTTTAGGTTATCATGATCTATCTTAACCTTGAAGTTTTGACCCATTAAATAAGGCCTCCATTTTTTAATTGCATGAAGGATTGCTAGCATTTCCTTCTTATAAATAGGTTTGAGTTGTTTTTTACATTTTAATTGACGACTCTCAAAAGCAATTGGTCAACCTTCTTGTATGAGAACCGCTCCTATCTCATTTCTAGAAGTATCACATTCCACAATGAATTCCTTGGTGAAGTCTAGAGTGGCAAGCATTGGGGTTGTACACAGAACCTTCTTCAATTTCTCAAATGCTACATTAGCAAATTCATTCCAATGAAAATAATCCTTCTTCAATAGAGTGGTGAGGGGTGTTGCTATACGACCATAATTCATTACAAATATTCTATCGTACCCTGTCAATCGCAATAAACCCCTCAACTTCTTAATGGTTTTTGAAATAGGTCATTCCATGATATCATTAATTTTTTTAGGGTCCACCTTTACTCCTTCATGTGAAACTATGTGTCCCAAACAATCCACCTCCTTAAGACCAAAAGCACACTTGGATGACTTAGCATAGAGTTGATGATCTTCGAGTAATTAGAATGCTTGATCTACATGTTGCAAATGTTCTTCCCATGTCTTTCTATAAATTAATATACCATCAAAAAACACTAACATAAACTTTCTCAAGAACTTCTTAAAAATGGAATTTATCAAACTTTGGAATGTAGATGTGTTAGTAAAATTATTTTTCACTGTAGAAATTGCCCAACAGAGTGTATGTGGCAAACTGTTCACAATAGTTGGATAGGCCCTTGATATCTGGCCTTCCTCTACATTTAGAGGGGCAGCTCCCTCCTAAGATGAATTTTTTTAATTTTTCAATAAAGATGGATTGAACTTAGAAAATAAAAAGGAAATTACTGAGAATGTATGCACCACACGACTCCAATGTTTTCATAAAAATAATGTAAATTGTTAATGAAAGCAATCAAGAACTACGCTTGAGAACTATCACTAACACAATTCTAATTCAACAATTCATGAATACTCACACATACCATGAAAATACTCATATGATGAATCAACACTTCAACAATTTAGATTCATTAGGAAAAGAACGCCAAATGTACTTCCTTTATTTCTTTGCACCAAGAAAGTAAGAAATGATTGATTACAAGAAAAACAATTGTACACACTTTCCAAAAAATTGCTTTGTTATTAGAGCATAAGTGTTCCTTGTCTTCAAGTCCAAAAGTCCCTTATTACATTGAGTTTTAGGAATTTATAGCTATTCTAGAATAACTAACCTTTCAGGTTCATAACTACTCAAAAAGTTAGAGTTTGGGCTACTCCAAAGAGTTCGTAACCAACTCTAACTTTCAATGCTTAACTACAGTTAGAAAAGGTTAAGACATTGATCAAAACCAAAGTTAATTCTAAAGTTGAACCTTTTTACAAAATACATAAATAAAAACTTGAGACAACCTTGCACTTCTAACTTTTAACTATGATCACTAATGTTTCCTAAGCTTGCTCTTTGATCTGTAGGTATTGTGAGTAGTTAAGTCAAGCTTTCCTTGTATGCTCTAAATGATTTGATGACCTAAGCCAAAGTTTTATTTCTAATGATGATTAAAATCTACATCTTCAGCTTGCATAGCTCATGTCTCTTTCTAACTTCATCCCAACTCTACAACATAACCTGGCAAGTTTTGAGTGCAGGAGTCTAATGCCGCTGAGAGACTACTCAATCTTGTCATAACACTAGCATCTGAACTTTGTTTGCTACCAAGTTCGGTGCTGATTTTTGCCTCTATGCATTCCAAAATGGAAGATATGTTTGGATTTTAAGTGTGTCCACTAATAGGAATACCTTCTACGATCATCGGTATATCCCCCAAGGCTTTCTTTTTCAGGAACTTGCATGAGTTTAAGAATTATTATCCTTCACCCAATTGTTCATTCATACTATCATTTTTCCATCTGATGTTTTCCAGCCATATATCAATTTGCTCTTCTTCTCCTATGTTTCTTAACTTCAGTGATTTGACTATATTGTTTTCTATTCCTTTAATCTCTATTAAATTAGCATCAAGTTCTCTCCAGAATGTTTGTTGTTCCTTGAGAGTTGTCAGCTCTTTTTGAATGCTTTATTTTATATGATCCGCTTTAGCAAATGCAACTTGAACATCCTGAATTAAGCTTGATGCTCCTTCTTTCATGCTTTTTACCATGCTTTCACCATCTTTTCATGAGTTTGACATTCTCCTATGTCTTGAATGGTTTCTTCGTCAAACATCTTCTTGGGATCTCCTATGATTTTTGTAGATGAGCTAAGATCTGGGAAGGAATCACCGACCATCAATCAAATGCATGAAGAAAGTGCTTGAACTTGACACTTGAGTTGATTCTTAGCTTGCTTATCTCTCCTTGACTGTTCCATTAGGATAGTAGCTGACACTTCGAAATTGTGTTCTCTTGCCTCACGGGTAGTTTGGCCTAGATCCACTTTAGTGATGCTGTAATCAGATTCATTCGCCTCATTTATGTCCTTCTCTATGACTGGTTGTGCAATTTCAACAAATAAGTTTCCTAACATAGGGTTCACTGCTAGTCTAGAATCCATTCTAGTCTTCTTTATCTTTGCACCTTTATGCATTAAATCGGCTATGACATCCAGATTTGGTGCTTCTAATTGAATCATCCTTTTCCTTTCTCTCTAAACTTTGTTGTAACCAAGATGTTGAAAAACTAGCAAACGGGCTGATTACTGAAGGAACCTGTAAGACTGTAGATGATAAATCCAAGTTATGCACATTTTTAAAAAAAGTTTCTCACCAGCTATTTGTGCAACTTGCACTTTGGTAAAATTTGGTTCTACTAGAGAAACCCAATAGCCTATAGGCCCTATTAACTCCAAAAACACTCTTCCTAATTAAAAATGAACTGAAAACACCAAAAGACCCCAAAATCTAACTTTTAGGCCATTTGATCAAATTTGACTCAATAGGCTTCTTATGACCTATTTGAGCAAATGGACTTACAAGGTAGGGAAAATGCATACAATCAAGCCCTAATGTATCTTCATCCCTTATGGATCATCTTGAGATCCTTTTGACATAAAGTTAATAACCAGAGACCATAAAGTGTCCCTGCATCATACTCCCTAGGTCAAAATATCCTAAGTCACTCTTGAGATAAGGTCTTCCAAAGCAATTCCACGTTGTTTGATCCCTTGTTCATCCATCCATATAACTTTTGAATCTAGAAATCTCATCCACTTAACTATGTGTTTCTTGTAGTCATTCTTCTTGGTCTGCTTGACCACTTTTATATCTAAAATGCATTCCAATTCCCTAGGTGGGGTTGATGGCAAGTCGTATATCCAATCCTCTGCCTTAGGCATTCTCTGTCCATCCTACTCCTCTACATTCACAATGAGGTGTTCCGTGTTCATCCCGCTCCTCTACATTTGTAACTCTCTTGGCACAAAATTTGATAGATTGAAAATTGGAGAAATTCCTAGAGTTTAACATAATTCAACCTAATAGGTATTTGGAGAAACTTTCTTAACTATAATACAAGGTCCCACTTTCTTCATAAATAACTTGATTCATTTCCCCTTTGGCACCTTTCCTTCCTCAAATGGACCCATATCAAGTCTCCTACCTAGTATTGAACAACTTTCCTCCTATTATATGCCTACTCTTTGTACTTAGTGCATTCTTTGCAAGGTCTCCATAACTTGATCATGGATCTCCTTCATAGCTTCTGCAACAATCTCTGCTTGAGCATTGGCTTTAAAATCTTGAGGCAAATCCCTAAGTTCCAAAATGTGTTTGTATTTCAAACCATAAACAATTTGAAAGGGCCTCTTCCTTGTACTCCTATTAATAGAGTCATTATAAGCAAACACTACTTGAGGCAATATAGTATCCCATGCTTGATTATAATGCTTCTTGGTTAGAAACCAGGGATAACTTTAGTGGAAAATTTCACACATTGGGGACTCTGGATTTGGCAAAAAATATCGCACTTTCAGGGTTGCCACGTCGCTCGCACTTTATGAAAATTGGGTCCCATGCTTATACCAATCACAAATAATGATACACAATTATTTTTATTTTGGTGATGACTTCGCCAATTAAACCTAATTGTTCCACATGGTAAATTAAATATTTTCACCTATAATTTCCAAGGCTTGTCTTATTCGATGATCACATTTTCCAAATATGTGGTAAAAATTTAAATTAGGTTATATGTTAAGTATACACATGTCTCTATTCCAGAGACTTTCCAAGTAAGTTTTTATCGTTTTAGTCTTTAACCCAAAATGACATGACCATCCATGCACAAGCCTTCATTAGTTTTAAATGCAATCTTCCATTCATCCCCCTCCCTAATCCTAATTTGATGTATCCACATTTTAAGTCAATTTTTGAAAAATAACATGCTCCCCCAAATAGTCCATGAAAGCCTAAATCCTAGGCATGGGAAACCTATACTTGATGGTTATTTTGTTGATGGCCCTAGAATCCATACAAATTCTCCATTTACCTCCCTTCTTTGGTGTTAGGATTCTTAGAACTGCATATGGGATTAGGTTCTTGCTAGTGAGCCCCTTATCTAAGAGTTCTTGTACCTACTTTGCAATCTCCTTATTGTGTGCAACATTCATCTTATATGTTGCCTTGTCTGGTAGTGTTTCTCCAAGGATGAAGTCAATATATTGACTTATATCCTTCACAAATGTTTAAAAAAATGATATATCCTCCTTCATGACCCCTTCATACTTCTACAAAAGTTCCTTCACCTCTACTAGTAACTCTTTCATCTGGCCCTTTGCTTGTTCAGTCTTCTCCCTTGGTCTTAATATTATGGAATATCCCACCTTCTCCTTCAAAACTTGAGACATTTCCTTCTCTCCAACTAATAGTACCCCTAGATTAGAAATGTCTTCCCCTTCATCAGGTAAAGGATTCATTGTATACTTTACTCCTTCCTTGGTGATCCTATATATATTTCTCTTGCCATCATATTGTACATCAACATCATATTTCCATGGCCTACCAAGAAAAAGGTGACATGTATCCATTTGTACAATATCACATAGAAACTTTTTTGTACACTCCCTTATTTGGAATTCCACACATGCTTATTCATCAATGATACCTTGTTGTCCCTTTGTGAGCCAAGAAACTTTAGAAGGGAAAGGGTAAGGTACCTTCTTTAATTGTATCTTCTCTGTCATTTCCACAGACATCAAATTGATAGTATATCTTGAATCCACAATCACTTTACATACCTTACCTTTAACCTTGCATGATGTCCTAAATAAGTTCTTTCTTTGGGCAGGTTCCTTAGGTGCAACTTGCTTTTGTAAAGTTCTTCTCATCATGAGGGTTTCCCCCATCCCTAGATCAACATGCATTAATGTGGAATGAACATTATGAGCATCCTCCTCCCAGACCAAATGACATCTCCTATCTCCTCCTTGATATTGATTCTGATGTTTTTTTGGGCACCTTCTTGTAAAGTGTCTTTCATGTCCACAATTAGAAAGTTTTCTTAGTTTTCTGAGATGGTAAACTTAGATTGTGCCTATAGACCTAATCAGAAGTAATTGCGTCTATGCCAATCCTATATTCCACCTTCAAACTAGGTCTATCCCAACCCCAATGTTTTGCATAGTCTTGGTTATGTTTCATTAACAAATCACATATAATATGTCTGGTTAAGGCTTCCTCCCATTCCTAACTCCTTGGTTGCTTCAGTCTAAGACCTCCTGAATCTTACAATACACCAAAGGAACTTCCTTCCTACCAAAGGCCATTGATTTCACATGGTGTAAAGTGTCCCTTATTACACGAGTATAGTCAAACCCTAGCTATCATAGGGTTTCTAAGAGACAATTTGTAATTGGGTTCTAACTTGCACTAGAAATCAAAATAAATATCAAATTAATTTTCATTAGGAAGATAAGTCACTATTCTAAGACCTTGTTTATTTTACACCAATCCCAATCCATACACAAAGCCGCAAAATACTGCAAAGACTAAGAAGACAATACATTTTACTTCAAAACTTTCTCAAAACATCAGCAACGCCTAAATTTTGATGAAAGATGGATTATATGGCCATATCCCATCCCCCTCAACTACATCCTATCATTTTTAAAACTAATTAGTAGTTAGAGGCTAAATGGTCTTTTTTTTGGCAAAAGTTGTTCAACAATTTTTTTGTGGAACTTGTACTTTTGTCAAATTTGGCTTTATTGGACGAACCCAAAAGCCCGTAGACCCTGTCAACCCCAAAAATATTCTTCCTAATAAAAATGACCTAAAACACCAAAGTAACCCAAAATCCAAATTTTAGGCCCTTTGACCAAATTTAACATCTCAATAGTCTTTTTATGACCTATTTGAGCACATGGATTTACGATGTGGGGAAAATGCATACAATCAAGTCCTAAAGTATCTTCATCCCTTATGGATCATCATGATATCATTATGACATAAAATTCACAACTAGGGATGATAAGGTGCCCTTAAACCACCAATGTTGGTTGAAATGAAAAAAAGAAGAAAATATTATTAGTATCACTCAATCAAAAACTACCCTCCAAAACATTGCAATCTATTTATTAGTATGACTATACCAATGTATAGATTAGAGAGAATTGTGATAAATGGAAGTGGAAGGTCACTTATTTTATAGGTGAAAAATATAATGGTAGGACCAATGAATATGCAAAATCATGAGTAAGTTGATGATTTAATGACATAATTTTTTATCCTCTTGTTATTCCATTTTACAATTTGGCAAAGTCTTATTATTTCAAAGGTATATTAGGATATGCCATGGTAGTTGTATTATCTTATATTATTTTGGATAACAAGAATTACATGCTTCCGTCCTTGAAAAAGATGTTTAGAGGTGGATATGTTAATGAAGGGGACAAAACAAATGTAAATTAGGATTAACTTATTTCATTGTAATAGACGTGTACATGAACTGATATAAGAGATTGAGAACTCATTAAAATTTAAGGTTAACATGCCCTGTTAGTTCACACTTTTAAGAGTCGTTGATTGTTAAAAAATAAATGCATGGATTCTATGTACATCATTCCCATCTCTGTCTCATAATACACCTCACTTCTTTTCCTTTTCTTAGATGTCGAACTCCCTGGGGAGAGATTCTTCCTCTTTTTAGCCACTAGCTCAGCCTCTTCATCCTCAGTTTCATCCTCACAGGCTTCATCTCAGTCAATACCCTCAGTATCACACTACAAAATCTTTTTGCTGATACAAGGTCTATCCACTTTTTTAGATTTAAGAAGATTAATAATCAACACCATCAAACCCTCATGACAAGCATGATCTCCATCGGGGTCATTCTGAAGGGCCAATATGGTAGTATCCAGAGACTGCCTCAGGTAGAAAGAGAAATTTATTCTAACCCTATGCCTAAAATGATTAATCAGCATGAAGTGGTGTCCATAAATCTTAGTAAAACATCCATAAAGGGTTAAATACTGAATAACCACAAACATAACAAACTTCCAAGGTCTAGAAATACAATGCGAGCTGAGGTAAGAGTTTCCAATTTTGACCAACCTATTTCTCTCCTTGGTCGTCTTTGTAAACTCGTCCAGAACTTTGTTAGAAATTTTTCTGTCTCTGTAGAAATTAATATCGTCCACACATTTAAGCTTAAAATTGTTATTTGTCTACTCACATTTTGGTAGTTCCTTTGCTGCAAAGAAAAAAATGCCCACTTATCATTTCATCTCGTCAATCAAGAGGAACAAGCTTACGTTAATTGCAATTCATAGTGTCATGAGATTTTACAATAAAAAAACTTTAAATCTTAATAAACTCCAATAGTATGATGGAATTCTTTGATTAAGTAAAAATAGGTATTGAAAGGACCTGAAACCTTTTACAAAATAACAAGCAAAAAAGCAAAGAAAGCCCATGAGAAAATGCGCCTCAGCGCCATACAATTAGACAATCTAGAACAAAAAATCCTAAAACATAAAATAAGAAAAGGACAACAAAAAGAAAACATAAAGACAACATCGAGACATATATAAGGTCTTCAGTAATTTAGTAGTCTAATCAACTAGGATATTCATGTTTGCAGCAGAGGTCTTCAGTTCCTCAATCTCTTTGTCGTCCATATCCTCTGTCTTATTTGAATTTTCCCTTGTACGCTTGTTGGGTCCTTGGTCCTCATTCTTATCTTTGGTGCCTTGGTTCCTCCCCTGTTCTAGCTTGTTCAACAAATTCTTAATGTTATCCGCAACAACTTTCAAAATGGAGCAGCTTTGATTACCAAATTTCTTTAACCCTTTCTTAGTACTATCAACTATGTTCTCCATTGTAGCCATCTTCTTTTGCATGTCCTTCAACATTTGTTCCATAGCTTTGTTTTTGGCTTGCAGAGGTGGGACTCTCTTCATCAAGTTTTTAACCTCTTCAACATTCCCAAACACCTTTGAGAGTCTATCCAAGTGTTGCCCTAAAGTCAACTCACCTCTATTAGTCTTGCTTAGATGATCAAACTCCCTTCTTATGTCCTACATTTGTTCCTTCATCTTGTTGATGTCCCTTCTCGTCTCACTAGGGTTGCCAAAGACACCCTTAATATGCCCTTGATCATCCTGAGGACTGGTATAGTGTAATGTCCCATTTTTTTGGAGGAATTAATTATAAAGTTATCAATTAAAATATATATATTACAAGGTAACTTTATAAATTAATTAAAAAAAAAGCTTCTAGAGGTTGCTGGAAGAAGCAGAGAAAAATTAAAAAGGGAGGCCGACCTATCAAGGAAAAAAGAATAAATAGGCATTGAGGGCTCATTGCCTATTATCGAGACTTATTATTGATTTTTTCTAATGTGCGTTGTGGAGCCTAGGGTTTCTGCAAATACTCATAATTGGCCATTGAGAATGAAAACTCTCAATTGGTACGCAATTTTGAGGGTGTGAGAGATCACCTAAATTATTGTAGTTGTGGGAAGGATATTTCAGTCCTTTCATTTGTGCTTAATTGCTGATTTGGAGTTTCAGTTGGAGTTGCACTTTCACCCTATCATCTTCAGCAATCAGTCTCCAGTATTTGATCAATCTAGGTTCTTCTTTCCAGTCTGTAGTTGCAACAAGTTCTCAATTGTATACAACCAGTTAGGGTTTCTCTGTAATGTGCTATGTCATAATGTTTTGGTGCTGAAATTTGCCATATCATTTGTAAAAACATTTGGTTTTCATTGAATGAATAAATTGGCACTATTATTTCTTTTATTTCAGCAATACATTTTAGCAGTGTGTTAAATCTAGAGTTTGTTTAGTGGCCTATTGGTACGGGTCATTACAGTGGTATCAGAGCGATTTCCTGCCAGCCTAATAGGGTTACCCAACCACCATTTAATTATAGTTTACAAAGGAACTGGCATAACTAAGAATATGGCTGAGGGACATTCTCAAAGTCCATCTAGAAGTGTGCAAAATGATGAGACTTTACAACAACAAGAGAGGCTTCTACAGTCAATAGAGGTAAGTACACAGGCAATGATGGTTTTGATGCAACAATTGATTGGGGAAAATAGGAGAAATAATCATGATTAGGATGATAGAAGCATAGCAGGATCACAACATAGGACATGATCTGGAATAGCTGATAGGCCCACATGTCCTACATTTAGAGAAGAAACTCCAGCACGCACACCTGATGCTATGGTAATAGATATTGTAGATGAACTCTGACAAGCGAGGAATGAGTGGGATTCATGTCCAGAATATGTACAGGATGGATGGACATTTGACAGGTATCTGAACTATAGAGCTGCCAGGCAGAAGCAAGTAGATAAACATAGTGAGTTGCAACAAGTCACCAACAAGTTGGTATTACCCACATTTGATGGTAGTGGAAAAATAACTGCTCGTGCTTGGATTCATAAGGTGGATACTTTCCTATCTTTGAAGACTATGACAAAAATTGAAGCACTCAAGTATGCCACTGTACACTTAGATGGGGCAACACATGATTGGTGGACACATGGCATGATCACATTGCAACACAATCAGGTAACCACTTATCAGGAGTTTGTGGATAGACTAATAGAAAGGTTTGATAAAGAAAATCCTGAAGTTTATTTTTGGGAGTTAGCCCAATTGAGACAATCAGGAGGCTTAGAACAATTTATCAATGACTTCCAGAAGCTTGCAGTGATGGTGCCTGACATTTCAGAAAGGAGGCTAGTCATTTTATTCACAGAGGGATTAACTGAACCACTCAAGGGGTGGGTAAAGGCCTTTGATTCTCCTATATTATAGGAAGCCATGAAGAAAGCCCGCAGTATGGAACTTGCAGCTCCAGCAAATCGGTTTAGTTCAAAGGGTTCTTCATCATTTAAGATAACAAAGGGGAATTCATCAAGGGTAAAGAGAAGGTTAGTGACTCAAAAGACAAGCTAGCTGCACCTTGGGATAAGGAAACACTTAATGACTTGCGTAGGAAGAAGCTATGCTTCTTTTGCAAAGGTCCCTATGAGTTTGGTCATGATTGTCCTATGAAGCCTAAGGGGAAGGCTAACCGAGTGATGTGGGCTTATTATGAAGGTTTAGATTCAGACATCTCAGAGCACCATGATGAGGATCCTGATGAGGTAGAAGGTGAACAAGAGGTAGATAGTGCTGAGAAAAAAGAGGCTCCAGAGATACATTTACAAGAGGCACGTCTATGTAGTATTCAAAGAAAGGGATCTTTCAGATTTCGAGGAGTCTTGGCAGGACAAAAGATTATTACTTTGTTGGATACAAGTGCCATGCATAATTTCATTGATGCATGATTTGTGGAGAGGCGTGGACTCATTACTGAGGAGTTCGAGGGACTGAGAGTTAAGGTAGCTAATGGATATACTCTTCGTTGTGATAGGATGGTGCGAGATCTACCTTTGTGCCTCAACAACTATGAGTTTAAGCCGGACTATCATGTGGTCAACATGGGTGACATGGACATAGTACTTGGGATGCAATGGTTACATTCTTTGAAGGAGGTTACCCTGAGATTAGAGGATATGGAGATATGATTCGTGGTGGATGGCAAGACTCATGTGCTGAAGGCTATCCATAATGGTGATGTTAGGACTATCTCATTTAGGCGGTTGGAGAGATTAGCCAGGCATAATAATATAGAATGGGCAACAATATGTGCCTTAATGCCTACCCAGGGGGAGCAACATAAGACTGAATATCATTTAGATATTCAAAAATTGAGAATCAAGTATGGGAAGGTATTCAGTGAGATTCCACCAGGCAGGCCACCAGATAGAGGTATTGAGCACATTATCGAGTTGGAGGAAGGTGCTAAGCCTATCATGATCACACCATACCGACACCAAAACGACTCAAAGATGAGATCGAGAGGACCATCAATGAGTTGCTAGCAATGGGACACATCAGACCAAGTAAGTCACCTTTTGCATCTCCTATTGTTTTGGTAAAAAAGAAGGATGGAACTCTACGAATGTGTATTGATTATAGGGTGTTGAATAGGAGAACTATAAAGAAAAAGTATCCCATCCCACACATCGATGAGCTGATAGACAAATTGCATGGGGCTTGTGATTTCAAAAAAATTGATTTGAGATCAGGCTATCACCAGATCAGAGTTCGAGAGAAGGATATTGAAAAAACTGCTTTTAGATGTCATTACGGTCATTTTGAGTTTGTAGTCATGCCTTTTGGTTTGACTAATGCACCTGCCACTTTTCAGTCCACTATGAACAAGGTCTTCCACCATCAGTTGAGGAAATTTGTGCTAGTGTTCTTTGATGATATTTTGATCTATAGTAGGACATGGTAGGAACATTTAGAGCACTTGGAGACAGTATTAAGCATTTTACAGAGCGAGTCCTTGTATGCCAAGGAGTCTAAATGTGATTTGGGGATGACAGAATTGTTGTATCTCGGACACATCATTAGTGCGGAAGGAGTGCGAATGGATCCTGAAAAGATCCGTACTATTGTTGATTGGCCACCACTACAGAACCTTACAAAGTTAAGAGGGTTCCTTGGTCTATGTGAATTCTATCGCAGGTTTGTTAGTGGCTACTCACGACATGCAGCGCCCATGACAGATTTGCTGAAGAAAGGGGCATTTGTGTGGACTCGGGAGGCACAGGAGTGTTTTATGCGGTTCAAGGAAATAATGACTACATGCCCAGTATTAGCATTGCTTTATTTCACGAAGCCATTTGAGCTTCAATGTGATGCTTCTGGAGAGGGAGTTGGTGCTATACTCATGCAGGACAAGCATCCTATAGCCTATGAGAGTAGGAAACTCAGAGGGGCTGAGAGATCATTCAGTATATATGATAAGGAGATGTTGGCCATCATGCATGCCTTGGCCAAATTCAGACAATATCTTGTGGGTAGAAAATTTTGTATTAAAACTGATCATAATAGTTTGAAGCACTTTTTAGGATAGTGGGACCTGAATAATCGTTAGCAGAAGTGGGTGAGTAAGTTACAGGCATATGATTTTGATATCACATATGTTAAGGGGACACAGAATATTGTTGCAGATGCTTTATCCCATAGGCCACACCTCACTTCTATGATTAAGATATCAGAGGATTGGCGACACTTGATTGTAGCAGAATATGCCAAAGACACGTGGGCCTCTTCTATAGTGGAGGGGACAACAATCGACACCAGATACACTCTCATAGATGATTTGATCATTTACAAGAACAAGATTTACTTAGCCCCAGGATCGAAAGTGAAGCAGTTGATTTTTAGAGCATTCCATAATTCACCTACAGTAGGCCATCCTGGGTATTTCAAGACTTACGGGTTAGTACGAGAACGATTCACTTGGAAGGGACTTAAGGTTGATGTTTTGTAATATGTGCGTGAGTGTCATGTTTTCCAGGAGAACAAACAAGAGCACACTGATCTTATTAGGATCTAGGACTATTACAGAGAAATGTTAAATGATTACATAAAGTTAATTTAAACCTTTAATGAATCAAATTAACGTAATTGAAATAAGAGAACAACAAGATTAAGCTGTCAAAAGAGAAATTGGGAGAAAGAAGATGCAAACAATTTGATCTCGGAGTTCATCCGTATGGACTACGTCTCCGGGTCCTGCTCCAATAGGGGGACCGATTCGATTATCTCCAAAATTAGGTACAAATGTTTTACAAAGTCACTCCTTTGAAGTACAACAGCATCACGCTGTTTCAAAGTACAGGAATGAGCACTTCAAAAATCTCCCTTACTCTCAGCACTTGGATGTTCTCTCCTTTTTCTGAATGAATATAAGAGCCTCCTAACCCCCTTTTTATACATGAAATTAGCCAAAATAAGGCTATAACAAAATTTTACAAAAATAACCCTTTAATTAATTCCCCTCTCGGAATAACCTTTTAGCCATTTTTGACAGATTTGTCTCCATGTCAATTTTGGGGTCAAAAATAAATAATAACCTTATTTTACTAAGGTTAGGCAGAATACTACTATGATATCGCGCTGATAAATTATCAGGCGCCCAAATGGCACAATGGCCAACTAAATTTTATGGTGTGCCTCCGGTCAGCGGTTCCAACCCTGCCGGCGGCACGGCCTTCCTTATTCAAAATTGGCATTAAATAGCATTTAAATATAAATTCCCGCCTATTTGTTTCAAAAGTTGTGCTTGGTGTAGCGGTTGAAGTATGTGTTTTGGAGGTAAATGGTCATGAGTTCAAATCCGACCATGAACTATTTTTTTTAAAATCTTTTTTTCACTCTGCTGACGTCATGATGACATAATCCATATTCATCTCTTACTCCGAATTTTAAAATGTCATAAGTTCCACGTACGAGCTCTTTTTTTAATGAAACAAACATCGTCGGAAAGCTCTCAACGAGCTCTTTGTTTTGAAATCCATTGTTGACCACTTTGGAGATGATTATTTTTCACCTTTTTGATGACCTCCATTCTCGGTTTGACCAACCTTTGACTGACCATAACTTTTGTGTACGGATTCCTTTTTTGCCCGTTCAAATTGTGTTGGGTCCAAAATTTCAAGGAGTTTAATCTGATGCTGATTGTTGGAGTTTTGGAGATACTTCAATTTTGATGAAAATATCCCCTCGAATCACACACTTATCCAATAGGGCTCCTACAGCCACTTCCTATTCCTGACAGGAAGTGGGAGTGCATCTCTATGAATTTTATTACGGGCTTGCCTAGGGCCCAGGGGCGTGATTGTATCTATGTGGTCGTGGATAGGTTGACAAAATATGCTCACTTCTTCCCTATCACTACTACATACTCAGCAACTCAGGTGGTAGAGGTTTTCTTCAGGGAGATTTTTAGATTACACGGTTTTCCTCGGAGCATTGTGAGTGAGAGGGACAGCCGCTTCATGAGTCACTTTTGGCAGGAGATATTTCGGTTGTGTGGCACTGAGCTTACACCTAGTACTAGTTATCACCCACAGACTGATGGTCAAAGAGAGATTGTAAACAAATGGGTGGAAGGGTATTTGAGAAATTATGTGGCAGATCAATAGGGAACTTGGGTCAGATGGATATATCTCTGTGAGTATTGTTACAATACTACATATCATATGACTATACAAATGACACCCTTCATGGCACTTTACGGTTATGAGGCACCTAGTTTCTTAGATTTGTTGTTGGGAGACAGTCGAGTACCCCGTGCAGGTGAACTATTATAGGAAAGTAAGGATATAGTTGCTACTCTCAAAAACAACATTACTAGAGCTCAGAACCAGCAAAAATAGTATGCAGACAAGAAGAGGACTGAGCATAGTTTTGAGGTAAATGATATGGTTTACCTCATGTTGCATCCATATAAGCAGTCCACTCTCAAGAAGAGTGGTACAGAGAAACTCAAGCCACACTATTATGGACCATTCAGGATCATCAAATGAGTTGGTGAGGTGGCTTATGAGTTGGAGCTTCCCACAGATAGTCGAGTGCACAATGTGTTTCGTGTATCACGCCTCAAAAAGGTGTTGGGTCATAATGTGATGCCTTCTGCAGTATTACCTCCCTTGGATGATGAAGGGAAATTGATCTTAGTGCTAGAATTCATTCTGGATAGTAGAGAGAAGCAACTTCATAGGAGAGTAATCAGAGAGTATCTAGTTAAGTGGAAAGATTTACCTGTTGAAGATGCTACTTGGGAGGGAGAAGTGATTTTGCAGCATCCAGCATTAAGATTGCTTGAGGCCAAGCAATTTTAGGAGGGGCGGACCTGTAATGTCCCATTTTTTTGGAGGAATGAATTATAAAGTTATCAATTAAATATATATATATATATATATATATATATATATATATATATATATATATATATATATATATATATATATATATATATATATATATATATATATATATATATATATATATATATATTACAATGTAACTTTATAAATTAATTTAAAAAAAAGCTTCTAGAGGTTGCTGGAAGAAGCGGAGAAAAATTAAAAAGGGAGGCCGACCTATCAAAGAAAAAAGAATAAATAGGCATTGAGGACTCATTGCCTATTATCGAGACTTACTATTGATTTTTTCTTATGTGCGTTGTGGAGCCTAGGGTTTCTGCAAATAGTCACAATTGGCCATTGAGAAAAAAAAACTCTCAATTGGTACGCAATTTTGAGGGTGTGAGAGATCACCTGAATTATTGCAGCTGTGGAAAGGATATTTCAGTCCTTTCATTTGTGCTTAATTGTTGATTTGGAGTTTCAGTTGGAGTTGCACTTTCACCCTATCATCTTCAACAATCAGTCTCCAGTATTTGATCAATCCAGGTTCTTCTTTTCAATCTGTAGTTGCAACAAGTTCTCAATTGTATACAGCCAGTTAGGGTTTCTCTGTAATGTGCTATGTCATAATGTTTTGGTGCTGAAATTTGCCATATCATTTGTAAAAACATTTGGTTTTCATTGAATGAATACATTGGCACTATTATTTCTTTTATTTCAGCAATATATTTTAGCAATGTGTTAAATTTAGAGTTTGTTTAGTGGCCTATTGGTACGGGTCATTACATATAGTTCAGATTTTCCTCACCAATGTCCAGATTATCCTTCCCAGGGTCAGCATCCTCACTGTTGTTATCCTCAGTCTTCCCACGAATAACACTCTTCTTACCTTTCAGGTCCTCCTTTTTCTGGATGAGAAGATCATTAACCGAGGGGATGTTCAAACATTTCTCATCCTTCTTCGAGCTATATCTAGTAAAAAATCTACCAGTCTCGCCATTAGTTTTCTTCCTTTTTTCCTCTTGAGACTCCTCATCATCCCTAGCATCTGTCCCATAATACACCTCACTTCTTTTCCTTTTCTTAGATGTTGAGCTCCCTGGGGAGAGATTCTTCCTCTTTTTAGCCACTAGCTCAGCCTCTTCATCCTCAGTTTCATCCTCATAGGCTTCATCTCAGTCAGTCCCCTCAGTATCACACTCCAAAATCTTTTTGTTGATACGAGGTCTATCCACTTTTTTAGATTTAAGCAGATTCATAATCAACACCATCAAACCCTCATGACAAGCATGATCTCCATCGGGGTCATTCTGAAGGGCCAATATGGTAGTATCCAGAGACTGTCTTAGGTAGAAAGGGAAATTTATTCTAACCCTATGCCTAAAATGATTAATCAGCATGAAGTGGTGTCCATAAATCTTAGTAAAACGTCCATAAAGGGTTAAAAACTCAATAACCACAAACATAACAAATCTCCAAGGTCTAGAAATACAATGCGGGATGAAGTAAGAGTTTCCAATTTTGACCAACCTGTTTCTCTCCTTGGTCGTCTTTGCAAACTCGTCCACAACTTTGTTAGAAATTTTTCTGTCTCTGTAGAAATTAATATCGTCCACTTCCAGGCCTGTGGCTTCAGCAATAATATCCTCTGTGACTTCCATCCTCTGATTACCCACCAAAATGCTACCGTTCTTCCAAGTTTTGATGAACTGCTTGGTGATAGTTGGGTTGCTTCCCTTGAGTTTCTCCATGAAATCCGTAAACCTGCCCTGTTCTAAAATGTCCCAAATTTTCGGCTTCCATTCCTTGCAACTTCCTGGGTCACACCTCTTCCTTTTACCTCCCATATTCCTCAATATGCATAAATTACGCTCCTTACCAGCGAGCTCAAGCAAACTATAGTTCTCAATTTCAAAAGCTTGGTGTGCTTTTCTCTTTTGCAAGAATACCCACAATCTGTGTGGTAACAAGTGAGCAATAATCATAATTTGCAAACCCCCATTCCTATACATCTCATAAATACTCCTAATTGCCATTTTCATCATTATTAAAAACACTTTTGTCTACTTCCAATAGAATGTTACTCATGAAGAAATTAAATAGATTGATGAGGAGGCGATTCTTTAACTACAAAATACAAATTTAACCAAAAAGTGATACAAAATCCTAGTCTTGTAACATTGATGACCTACATGAGACGACAATATTTATAAGTTAAGAGTATTGAAGACTTGAATTTAGAATTAAAATTAAAATTTCAAAACTAAAAAAGTTGAACTAGTTTAATGGTAGTCTTTGTGAGAAATATAAATCAAAATCATTCACAACCCTAAACCTTAAAAATTTGCTCGATACTCACAATTGCCAAGTGACAGTTTTGCTTGGTAAACACTAAGAAACCGAGTGGCAGGAGAGTTTACCGAGTGAGCTCGGTAAATGAAGAACAAACAAGTCGGTAGCCAAAGGATGCCGAGTGAGCTCGATAGTGTGGATGCCGAGTGAACTCGGTAGCCACAGTAGGGTGGTGCTCGGTAGATGAAGATACCAAGTGAACTCGGTAGACACTACAGAGATAAAACTTTTAACAAGACTTAACGAGTGAAGACTTATAACGTGAATAACTTTCACCATTAAAACTAGAGAGCCAGAACTTGAAGCTTTCAAATAAACTTTTCAAATGCAAGGAATAGAAGAAGAAGAACAATGGATTCAAGTATGTTTACTTGCTTTCTACTCAACTTTGAAATAAACTATTACAAAATCTAGAAGCATATGGCTTCTACCAAAAAATTCTAAAATAACCCTAAAATTGGTAAAACTTCAAACTTATAGCTCTAATGGCTGCATACTACAATGCCTGGAGCAATCACTGCTTCAACAGGTCAAATCAAACAACAAACTATGAACTTACAGGATGACACAAAGAAGCACGCGCAACTGCAGTCACGAAATAAACTTCCTCTGTCCCTACAACAAACTGGATCTGCTGATTACTTTTTCTGCCGCTTCTCTCTGATGTGCTTAAACGATGAACACTCTGCTCTTTGTGTCTTCTCTGTTCTGCTGAATGCACACACCCTGAATGAATGAATCAAACATACCTTTTGTCATATTTTTCCCCCTTTTTTTTCAAAAATTTCACCTACCCCATTCATGTTTATGACTGTTCTGCAATCCGTCAGGGGTGGTAGGTGGCATTGAGCTCCAGGGAGAAACGACCAACTACAATTAATATTCCAACAATCTTACACCTCTCTCGCTTGTTACACTGCTGATATACTATTGTCATGATAAACTGCTTTGATCATACAAGTCCGAATCCAGTGACCAAAGATCGAACGTGCAAGTTTCTCTCAACTGAGTCATTCAGTTCCAGAGCAACTGGATTCACTAGAACAAATGGAGGCAGCCGTTGTGTAAGCAAATAGAGGAAACTCAGAAGAGGGCTCACATTTCTGATGTGGAATGTCTGTTGTCTTCCGCTTGTCTGCATTCCGCGTAGGTGTGGAAAAATGCCATTTGCAGTGTGCGGAGGAGAGCTGTTTAATGGAGAGAGCTTTAGTCCCACATTAGTGTGTTAATAAATATAGTGGGATGAGAGACGGTATTAATAGGGTCGGATGGAGTAGAGTATAATCACGGAGCCGCGTGGTGAAGACAGAGCGAACTATTCTTTCGCCTTTTACTAAAGAATACCGTGTCTTCGCCACTCACAGCGACATACGCCAATTTTTAGAGGCTTACCTCTTTCTCAGAGGAGGCCCACATAACAAAGCAAAGTTTAAACATATAATGAAATGTTAAAGCGTATAGCGTAAGTGAGTGATTGTTTAAAGTACGTAATTAGTCGATTAAGCAGGATTACCAATGGGGGATCCTGTCTTGAGATTTCTAGACCTTGTACACACCACATAGAAAACGGAGATTTAAGTGACTGCATTTGAGTACCTACGATAAACATTTTCAACTAATTGAGTTTGTATACATCCTGCAATCTCCACGCTAAGGGGTTTCTTATGAGGCATTCCGACAAATAGTTTGCGCCCAATCTGTGATTCAAACCAATAATAAAATTGGACCAAAAATCTTTTAACTCCTTGTGCTTCGATGAAGGTCCATTGCTCGTTCTAGAGCTCTTAATTGGGCATAACACGCGAATGTTGGATACACATATTAGTGCATTTACTTGAAGGATTCGAAAACTTCCTTAAGAAATACTGCATGCATTGTAATTCGTCACTTCCATGAGATGACATATTTTAAGGCATTTCGTCAAACAGTTCCATTTTACACTCTACCGCCACATCTCTTTGGTGAATTCTGCCAGTCTGATTTGAGTATGTCAACATAATCAGTATAAGAAAAATGTAAAATGACTCTTAATAAGTTATAAAAAGGTAGTCTCAGAGAAGAATCCGTCCCTGCCAACCGCCATTGTTGCTGTCCGAGATTTAAATATTGGAAAAAATCATCCTTTTACCTAGATTCCTTTGTATCGGTGGGGTTACAGAGGATTTCTGTGTGTGAGTTGGTTGGATTTAGCTGGAAATTTACACCTTCGCATGCTGAAGCCCACAATGTTGAAGCCGACATTCGCTGGTAACTCTCTTCTTAAGAGATGATTCGAAGCCGGAATCTTCAAATGCGTTCAATGAAATTTCAAGCAACTTTTACGGTAAGAAGTTTTGTTCCTTGCTTGTAGAAATAGCAATGCAAATGCCTGCAGGGTACACCTGTGCTTTGTGTAATCTGTAGTGGTCAAAAACTTTGTGAATCCAATAAACTTTGGTTCTTACCATACATAATGAATGACAAGTTTATTGTGCAATCCTGTGTTGTAGATTAATCTAAATTATCTACCATTGATGTATGAGTGGGATTTGTTGGTTTCTCTATTATAAATTTAAGAAGACTCAATCTGAACTACTGAGGAGAAATTTGGGCAGACTGGGTTATGGGAGGAAAGATCAGAAAATATAGGCCCATTGGGCTTGTATGAAAAATTCTTCCACGTCTTTTATGGAGGTCTAACAAACAAACAACGACCACTCTCAGAATGAAGCTTAGTGTGTTGTTTAAGCACTCTTCGGCTTCCAATGCCAACAGGAGACGTGGTGACTTTAATTGGTTTTCGAAAATGCAATTAAATGCATGTTTGTGTGTGGGTAGAAGCAAATGAATATCAATCTTATCTATTCACCATCGCCTTTGGTCAAACGTCTGTCTAAGCTATAAAATTGTATGGCGACCTTCCTGAAAATTATTAGTGACTATTTTTTTTTCATATCAAATACGAATTCTAATTGACCTAAAGTCTGAGGACAGGCTAATCTCCGGACAAAATGGACGACAAAACAAAGTCAAACTTATTTTTTTTCGCGACAATGTTTTTTTCTATTTTGTTGTTGTTATTTTCAACTACAAACAATGCAGATCATAAAGATCAAATGCTGCGAAAAATCCACGACGTTTTCAGTTTGTAGGGAGCATAGCCACGTTCATCTAAAGTCTCTACCTCTTGTGAAAAGTAGAGGATAGATTTTACTCTTTGGTTAAAAGATATTGTGTAGATAAGAAAGGGTAATGAGGGAAGCAAGACAATTCTATAAATTTACCAAGTCAAATATGTAGGAATAAAATCAAATAGAAGACAACTAGTAAGTGTTGGATTGACTAATATTTTGGAGAAGAGATGAAAACATGAAATGCATATAGCTTTATCTTATATAGTGAGTATTGTGAGAAGAGTTCATGACTAGAAAGTATCAATATTGTTGATATATGGAATTGGGATCTATCCCTAAATAATTTTGGTGGAATAGAAAACTCTTTAGTCTAAGGCTCTTAATTAAAAAGATACTAAATAAGATTCATGATGCTATACAATGAAGTTGAAATGCTTTAGTTTGAAGCCACAAAAATAAAGATATCCAAAAGTTGGTAATTATATTCATAGATTTCAATCATGTTAGGTTTTACAAAAATACAAAAAATAATTTTATAATAAAAAAAAGTACAATAAAACATGTTTCAATTATTATTACATACATATAGATATTGCTCTAAATATTTTTTAAAAAAAGTTATATGAAATGTATAAAAAATGATGCTTTCCTTAAAATATTTTATAAAAATTTAAAATATGTATTATATTTAATTTTTAAGTGATATATTTGAATTATTTAATAATATTTTACACTTACAGAAAAATAAGTAACAAAAATATTTTATATTTACTTCAATTTAAATTCTAAAAAATTATAATAATTAAGAAATAATAATTATCCAATGTAAATATCTCATTATAACTTGATATTTTATTAGTTTTATTTTTTTATTTTACTACTTTGTTTTCATATGTTTTTGATATTTCAAAAAGGTCTTTACACATTAATTAAATGTAAAATGAGATAAAATATGGAGAAATTCGAACCATTCTTAAAGAGGAAAATGTACTTGAAATGTTCGGTCTAATTATGTTCGGCCACAAATGAGCAAAATTTTCCTCACCACTTTCCTAAGGGCCCATTTAGTTGCTGGAATATGATTCGAGAATTGGCATCCCAAACCCTTGATTTGGGATTCTTGAACTTGAAATCCAAATAACGACTTTGGGAATTTAATTTGGGATTGTTTGGTTCATCAAGAATTCAGTATGCTAAAAGACATTTTGCCCATTTGGTTGCACATTTCTAGAATCGGAATATCATCGAAATGATCATATTTTAAATTCAAACAAATTATTTGTTGTAATGGATTAAAATAAATGAGAAGAGTGTTGCCCACAATAATTTGGCATTGTGTAAAGCCAAGAATAAATCTTCCTTTTCACCAGCACGTGCAAACTAGACAAGCATGGATGATGTGATTCAACTACAAAATGAGGTTGCTTCCCATATCAAAAATGTTTGGAAGAGAAGGGTGTTAATGAGAATGATTTTTTGATGTGAGTCAAGTCCTTCTCATAAAGTAAAGGTTGCTACAAAAGACAGAGTCACTATCAACACCACATTGATGGATATGGCATTTAAAATTAATCCAAGCAAAGCAGTATGAATCAAAGAACATCCCCAAAAAATGTAACTAGAATTGATGCTAAAGAGCTATCGATCGAGCTGAATCAAGAAATCTATGAAGACAATGTGGTCCTCGAAATGTGCTCTCTGAGTGATTCAATTAGCTAGAGGATGACATTGAAAGAGAGCAACAAGGATGCTCAAACACCAGATCTGGCAAAAGTACACTCCCATACAACTCCAAGATCATGCCCTTCGGATGGGAGATCGAACCAGGAGTAGCGGGAAAACCAAAATCTAAGAAATATAAATTAAAAAATATTTAAATCATTTGACTCAATAACTTAAATTCAAACAATTTGTCTCTTGTAATTGAAGGATTTGAGCAATACACAAAACAAATCCACAAAGCCTTCGAATACCTGCACGTAGAAAACCTATCACAAATAAGAAAAAAACAAGAGGAGGCAAGGGTTTGCTCTGAAAAATATGCAAATGTATTCTCAGATAAAGAAAAGATACAAGATACTTACAAATGATCTATCCTTATAGTAGGAGATCAAAACTCAAAAAGGGTAACCTAAAAGGTACAAAGGGTAACCTAAAAGGTAAAATCCATTTAATAATTACTAAATAATTATTAAATGTGGATGCAAAAGTGCATAAAGAAAAATCTTAAGAAGGGAGAAAAGGTAATTTAATTAATGAAATTAAATTAACCTTTTTCTCTAACAGTATTGGATTGTAAGTGTAGAATAATGATGTTGATTCTCGTCATGCAACTGTTGACCTCATGAAATGGGAAGTTGTAGCAATAATCAGCCTCATACATCTCAAGTTACAGAGTTTATATCAGATTTGGAGATGTAGGCAATGTGTCAATTGTGTCGTCTACTACAAAACAAACATTTTGATGATTGTCTCTTCCTCTATTACGCATATAAATGCATACCTATGATGAAATAACTTGCACAATATAAGAAATAATATAAAATATTATATAAATACTTGATAATAATTGAGAGTAATAGACCACTTTGAGGGGGCAACCTCCATATATCTCCAATGAGATCACACTTCACGATATGATCTTGACATAAGACTCACAACCTCCTATGTATACCTAATTCTACTTAGGCTGAATAGACACAACCCTAGGCTGAGCTACCTACCTAAATAATAATATAATAATGATAACATAACTTAATTAAGGATTAAGATAGCCACGCGTTGACTATTCATAACCCTATATACACCAATATTAAGGCATAACATGCCCCCTCTTTTGAAAGAAGAATTTTCCTCAATGCTAACCAAGTGTGGATTCTTTTGAATGAGCTCCTCATCCTCCCATGCAGTCTCTTCAACTAGTAATTTCTTCCATTGGATGAGATACTAGGTGAGGGTTCTATTCCTCAGCTTCTTTGGCGTGTTTGAAGAATGCACTCTAGTTCCAAAATTATTCTTCCTTCTTCATCAAGCCCTGGTAGTATTGTTTGAGTAGGAATATTTTTTCCAATTACCTTCTTCAAGCAAGAAACATGAAAAATTCGATGTATCTTTGTTGTTGGTGGCAACTCAAGCTTGTAGGCAACACTAGAAATCTTTTGCATGATTTGGTATGGTCCATAATATCTTGGATACAACTTATTATTCTTTTTTTGTTGCTTCATTGAGATTTGTTTATAATGCTACAATCTCAAGGAGACCCAATCCCCAACTTCAAAATTTCTTTCACTACGATGTTGGTCTGCTTGTTGTTTCATTTGATTTTGTGCCATAGCTAAATTCCCCTTGAGTCCTGAAAATACCTATTGTTGATGAAGCAAGTGGTCCTCTACAAAATGAACTCTTGGTCACATTTTAATGATGATATGATGGAAGGAGGATGATATCCATTCTACAAGAGGTAGCCAATCTACCCATTGAGATTGTTTCTCCGAAGTGAAACAACGTAGATATCCTTCCAAACATTTATTAATAGCCTTAGTTTGCCCATCTAATTGAGGATGGTATGAAGACCTATGAGCCAATTGAGTACCCAAACATGAGAATAAATCTTTCCAAAAGTGACTAGTAAAGATAGGATCACGATCACTAATAATAACCTTAGGTGTACCATGTAGCTTTTGAATATTCTCCAAGAAAACTTTTGCCACTATACTTGTAAAAGGATGTGATAATGCAATGAAATGTGCATATTTAGTCAGGCAATCAACTACTATCATGATGGCATTATGACCTTTAGATTTGGGAAGCCCTGTGATGAAGTCCATGGATACCTCTTCCCAACATTGTCTAGGAATAGATAAAGGTTGCAAAAGACCTGGTGTCTTAATTGTTTCCCCCTTATTTCTTTGACAAACCAAACATTCAACCACAGATTTTTTAACATCACCTTTTAGCCCTTCCCAAAAATACTTGCTTGATTCGATGATATGTCTTCAAAAATCTTGAATGACCACCAATTAGGGACTCATGTAGCTCTTTGAGAATCTTGTATTTAAGCGTGGAATTCTTGCAAAGATACAAGAAATCTTTATACCAAAGAATGTCCCCCTTTAAAAAAAAACTTATCTAAACTACTAGGGTAACTTTTTATTTGTTACTTGCTGCAACATCATTTTGCCACTCTGCTTTGGCTTCTACCACCCAATTTTCTTGTAATATTGAAGGGGCACACAATAAGGTTTCATCTTTTTCATCCTTCCTGGAAAGTGCATCAACCACAATATTTTCCTTCCCTTTCTTGTATACAATTTCAAAGTCATATCCCAACATCTTAATGACCCATTTCTGTTGCTCTTTTGAAGATACTGTTTGTTCCAAAAAATATTTTAGGTTATCATGATCTGTCTTAACCTTGAAGTTTTGACCCATTAAATAAGGCCTCCATTTTTTAACTGCATGAAGGATTGCTAGCATTTCCTTCTTATAAATAAGTTTGAGTTGATTTTTACATTTTAATTGACTACTCTCAAAAGCAATTGGTCAACCTTCTTGTATGAGAACTGCTCCTATCCCATTTCTAGAAGTATCACATTCCACAATGAATTCCTTGGTGAAGTCTAGAGTGACAAGCATTGGAGTTGTACACATAACCTTCTTCAATTTCTCAAATGCTACATTAGCAGATTCATTCCAATGAAAAGAATCCTTCTTCAATAGAGTGGTGAGGGGTGTTGCTATACGACCATAATTCATCACAAATATTCTATAGTACCCTGTCAATCGCAATAAACCCCTCAACTTCTTAATGGTTTTTGAAATAGGTCATTCCATGATATCCTTAATTTTGTTAGGGTCCACCTTTACTCCTTCATGTGAAACGATGTGTCCCAAATAATCCACCTCCTTGAGACCAAAAGCACACTTGGATGACTTAGCATAGAGTTGATGATCTTCAAGTAATTATAATGCTTGATCTACATTTTGCAAATGTTCTTCCCATGTATTTCTATAAATTAATATACCATCAAAAAACACTAACACAAAGTTTCTCAAGAACTTCTTAAAAATGGAATTCATCAAACTTTGGAATGTAGATGTGTTAGTAAATAGATTTGTCACTGTAGAAATTGCTCAACAGAGTTTATGTGGCAAACTGTTCACAATAGTTGGATAGGCCCTTGATATCTGGCCTTCCTCTACATTTAGAGGGGCAGCTCCCTCTTAAGATGAATTTTTTTAATTTTTCAATAAAGATGGATTGAACTTAGAAAATAAAAAGGAAATCACTGAGAGTGTATGCACCACACAACTCCAATGTTTTCATAAAAACAATGTAAATTGTTAATGAAAGCAATCAAGAACGACGCTTGAGAACTATCACTGACACAATGCTAATTCAACAATTCACAAATACTCACACATACCATGAAAATACTCATATGATGAATCAACACTTCAACAATTTAGATTCATTAGGAAGAGAACGCCAAATGTACTTCCTTTATTTCTTTGCACCAAGAAAGTAAGAAATGACTGATTACAATAATAACAATTGTACACACTTTCCAAAAAATTGCTTTGTTATCAGAGCATAAGTGTTCCCTGTCTTCAAGTCCAAAAGTCCATTATTACATTGAGTTTTAGGAATTTATAGCTATTCTAGAATAACTAACCTTTCAAGTTCATAACTACTCAAAAAGTTAGAGTTTGGGCTACTCCGAAGAGTTCGTAACCAACTCTAACTTTCAATGCTTAACTATAATTAGAAAAGGTTAAGACGTTTACCAAAACCAAAGTTGACCCTTTTTAGAAAATACATAAATAAAAACTCAAGGCAACCTTGCACTTCTAACTTTTAACTATAATCATTGATGTTTTCTGAGCTTACTCTTTGATCTATAGGTGTTGCGAGTAGTTGAGTCAAGTTTTCCTTGTATGCTCTAAATGATTTGATGACTTGAGCCAAAGTTTTGTTTTTAATGATGATTAAACTCTGCATCTTCAACTTGCATAGCTCATGTCTCTTTCTAACTTCATCCAACTCTATGACATAACTTGGCAAGTTTTGAGTACAAGAGTCCAATGTTGCTAAGAGACTACTCAATCTTGTCATAACACTAGCATCTAAACTTTGTTTACTGCCAAGTTCGGTGCTGATTTTTGGCTCAATGCATTCCAAAATAGAAGATATGTCTTGATTTTGAGTGTGTTCACTAATAGGAATACCTTCTATGATCATCAGTATATCCCCCAAGGCATTATTTTTCAGTAACTTGCATGAGTTTAAGAATTGTTCTCCTTCACCCAATTGTTCATTCATACTATCATTTTTCCATCTGATGTTTTCAGCCATACATCAATTTTCTCTTCTTCTCCTGTGCTGATTAACTTCAATGATTTGACTATATTTCTATCCATTCCTTTAATCTCTACTAAATTAGCATCAATTTCTCTCCAAAATGTTTGTTGTTCCTTGAGAGTTATTAGCTCTTTTTGAAATCTTTGTTGTATATGATCTGCTTTGGCAAATGCAACTTAAACATCTTGAATTAAGCTTGATATTCGTTCTTTCATGCTTTTTACCCATGCTTTCACCATCTTTCCATAAGTTTGACATTCTCCTATGTCTTGAATGGTTTCTTCATCAAACATCTTCTTGGGATATCGTATGATTTTTGTAGATTAGCTAGGATCTGGGAAGGAATCACCGACCATCAATCAGATGCATGAAGAAAGTGCTCGAACTTGACACGTGAGTTGATTCTTAGCTTGCTTATCTCTCCTTGATTGTTCCATTAGGATAGCAGCTAGCACTTGGAAATTGTGTTCTCTTGCCCCATGGGTAGTTTGGCCTAGATCCACTTTAGTGATGCTAAAATCAGATTCATTTGCCTCATTTATGTCCTTCTCTATGACTGGTTGTGCAATTTCAACAAATAAGTTTCCTAAGGTAGGGTTCACTTCCAGTCTAGAATCCATTATAGTCTTCTTTATCTTTGTACCTTTATGCATTAAAGCGGCTATGACATCCAGATTTGGTGCTTCTAATTGAATCATCCTTTTCTTCTTTCTCTCTAAACTTTGTTGTAACCAAGATGTTGAAATACTAGCAGACGGGCTGATTACTGAAGGAACATGTAAGACTGTAGATGATAAATCCAAGTTATGCACATTTTCTACAACTGGCTCCTCTTGAATTGCTTCTATGCTTTCAGGAGACAATGAGCATGCAAGAGATGCTATGGATTGAATCATCTCATCTACAAATGATGGTAAAGTGTTCATTTTGAGAGCTTCATCTATCATCTATCGAATTGGTTTCAAAGTCTTTTCCTTGGGTTTCAATCTCTTCTTCCTGGTGACTGCATTGAGTTCACATGTTGAAACTAGATTAACTCCTTTATCTGGATCTTCACCATCACCTCCCCCTTGTGTGTTATGTAAGGAGCCCAAGGAAGAAGGAATAGAAGACGGAATGGCTGAAATTGATTTACCTTCCTAAGAATTATTCTCATTCTTTGTACTGCCTCTTCCTGTTGATTTAGTAGCAGTGACTTCTTTGACTTTATTCTTTAACCAATTTTCAATTCGTTGAATCACAAAGAAGGTCCTTTCCTTCAGGTCTTTTGATTTCGATAGAGACTAATTGATATATGGCAATTTTAATAATTGTATCCACTCAAAGAAGAAAGGATCAATCAAGTCTGAACCATCTTTTGTTATGCCTGTCACATCCCATCCCATTTTGTAATCAATAATTTGTTGTACTATGAATCTCATCCAGCCCCTTCTTCTCACTTCAAAGTCATTTTCATAGTTCGCCCAATAATCTTCCATCGTAGGGAAATGGAGATAACCGGGTCCAAGTGCCAAGTTATTTTTAACATACCTACTACCATTAAATGGGAAGCGACCGTGGAAAGAGTGTAAAGTTATGTTCACCATGGATCTCTTGGTATTTTGAGCATCTAAAGAGTAAAGACAAATATAGCATCTAATGCCGATTGGGAAAGGAATTGATCTTTTGTTCTTGCACTTTTTGTTTACCTGGCCAATTTGCCTGCAAACTTCTGAAAGTACCAACCTATCATCTATGAAGCGAGGCAACATGAGAGGACAATCTTGAAAACCTCTAATGTGGATGTAAGTGAATTGAGGGTACTGTATGAAGAAGCTACCATAAATACTAATGAGACAGGCTACTTCAGGAGAAATTTGAAGTCCTATATCTCCTTGTAGCTCCCTAGCAGTGAGCATAGAAAAAACATCATTCACCCTACGAAAGTGTGTATTGATCTGTTTTAATTATAATTGAGGGTAATAATTATAAGTTTGTGTGGTTAAGCTATGCTCCCCATAAGGATTAAAACTGGGCCATGACTTCATACTAGCAATTGCATACATTAGGTATGAGGACATGTAAAACCCTTGACTTGCATTCAATCCTATTAACTGGTGATGGAGGGCATCGCTAATCATTTCTCCCCAATCTATAAATTGTTTTCCAGTGGTGATGGTATTAATGTACAAGAACATTCAATCCTAAAAATCTCCAGCGGTCTAATTTCCCACCACTCCATTGAGAAGAATTATCATATTAGAAATGTCTTCATTAGAGATATTCCAAGGTAACACTTTGGGCAACTGTGACTGTCCTTGTCTGGGTTGATCCAACCAAATCCTAGCAATGGCCTTTAGACATGTTTTCTTATTTTGATGGAAGTATCCTTGGGAACCTTCGTTAGATATTTTTGTGAATTCTTCTCTTACTGGAAATCTAAAGGTGATGGAGATAGATATTGGATCTAACCTTGCCACAACATTATTTGCTGAGGTCTTGATGTCCCTAGAATTTTGATCATATGCCTTGATACATTCTAAAACCAATTTTGCACATTGAACTGCAAGCGGGTGTCCTCTTGCATGCGCTAGACCACTTTCCAATGTTCGTTGTGCCAGGGGTGATTTATCTTCTTTGCTCATCATTTTCTAGAAGTCTGTAACTTTCATATGTCCCATCTTTGTGTCTAATATTTTGGGAAGCATGCTTTTTAATATCACAAGAGGCTCTTTACCTTGAAACTTGTACCTCATAGTATCACTTACCAAATCCTTGTCCTGGTGCAATGTCAAATGTGAAGTCAATAATTACTTTGATTTGTATCAAACTCCGTGTTCTATTTTCTTTAGGCAATTGTGAAGCTTTATCAAAATCTCTATTTCACTTGAAGGATCCAACATTTATCTAAAGCATTCACAAGATTTTTTCAATCCCTTATCAATACCATTTGGTCCATTTACTTCTTCTAAAAAATGCACACATCTCATATGCAATAGAGGCATTTTGTCAAACAATTCAGTAGCTCTACTAGATGAATGTGGGTACACTTAGATTCGACATTCTATCAAATAGTTTCCATGTACTTCGATATTTTCATTGAACTATTGTAGGCTGTAGATTACTTCACATTCTCCCTTTAAGAGCATTGACTCTCCAATGGTTCTTCTAAATATTTTAGAAGTAATGAGAATTAAAACCCGCACTCTTCCCAAATCTCTCTAAATTCTTGACACAAAGGAGTTAATTCCTCCTGATAATATTCAACACCATACCAGTTTTAAAAATGTTTTATTGCCTTGTTAAATGCTCACATAATTTCCAATGCATTAATGCATTGTATCAAACATTTGGAAAATGGTTTCTGCAGATGGTATTGTTGGTTTTCCCTCTAGGCCACAGGTCATAGAAGAGAAACAATACACGTGCCTTGACTATGTTTCCAAAAGATACTGTAGGTTGGAGAAATAAGTGAAGTCACATGCCTGTTTATGTTGAGACTTGTTGGAAATCCTACTATGCACTTGATGCATGCATCATCTTCAATTTTGTGCATGATGGCATATTAATAAAGCTTAGTTTTCTGCCTTCTAATGTGTCAGTGCATTGTGTCAATCCTTTGAAATACAAAATCTACCCCAAATTTTTTTCTCATTGGTCTGCAATTTTGATTGACTTTGAGAAGATTTAATTAAATAATGCATATGCCTTGTCTTGCGTATGGTATTATTCCAAACAACTCATGTGCTCCCATTAGCTATCGTGGCTAGAGAAGTGACAGCTAATTCACATATGATTCAATGTTCCCACATTTTCTAATGTATGTGCTAGCTTGAGGATTTCTGTCAAATGTTCATGTGCCTTGGTTCATGCCTGTGATTTTTATGAACTTGAGAAAATTTAATAAAACAGTTCATATGCCTTGGCTTACATGGGACGACTGAGCAACAGGTATCTCTGAGGTGGTGGTGATATATCAAATAGTTGGGCACCTCCTCCTATTTTCAAATGCACACATGATATTGTGTATCTTCTTTCCCATTCATTATTGGTTCCATTTGAATAATGTCATGACCATATATTGGAACCACAAATTCATTCCATGCTGCCAATGAGGGGGAATAAAGTATTTCATGCAACTGACCAAGATATTGAGGATAAGGCAGTTTATTTATACAAGGATTTGGTCTGCACTTTTACATGCCATGTAATTGTAACATGTTTCAATGAAGTGTGTCCTTAAATCTCACCTGTCAAACATATGGGAATAACTCAAAATATTCCATCAAACAATTAACGTGCTTCTTCTGTGCTCCTAGACCATACATGCATGCATATTTATGGGCATCTCCATTTTAGGAAAAGATGTGGAGTTCATTTTACAGGAGTTATATGCATTTATCACAATTTTTTTAAAAAAAACTTGGGAGGCTCTCTGTCAAACAATTAAATTAATCCCTTGTGCATTGAATGCCATTTCATTTTTTTTGAAAATATAGGAGTTCAAGTTCTTGAAATCTCTAGGTTAAGATTAGGGCAAAAAATTAGAGTACGTAGAGAGAGGATTTTAGTACGTAGAGAGAGAAGATTGTGTGATAGAAGACAAACTTCAACCCATACTTCTCTCTAAAAGTTTGAGTACGTAAAGAGAGATAGTACATGGAGAGAGAAAAAAAATTGAGGAGAGAATAAAACTCAAACTCAAACCCCGAACTTCTCTCTAGAAGTTGGAGTATGGGGAGAGAGAAAATATGGAAATGGTAGAAAATAATAATTATTTCATTTTTTCTACATCTCTCTATTACTTAACTTAATTAACTCCCCCCCTCTCTCATCAAATTATCTGGGCAACAAGATGGTGCATTGGTAAGACCGAATGGCATCACCAAAAAATCATAATGACCCTCTTGAGTTTGAAATGCTATCTTACAAATATCTTCCTTCTTAATCCGAATTTGGTGATAGCCCAATCTAAAATCTAACAAGGTAAAATACATAGCTGCATTTAATTCATCTAGAAGATCATCGATGATTGAAATAGGAAACTTATCTTTAATGGTGTACTTGATGAGCACTCTATGATCTGGACACATGTGCCAAGTTTCATCCTTCTTACATGTTGTGGTTCCACAATGCATGCCCCATTTCACCTAGTAATGGGGACCCCCTACTTTATTTTTTCACTTTTTGGATCCCTAGTTCGGGGTCTGAGTCCTTTTAAGGTTTTTTATTTAGTGTTTCTGGTCAAATTTGGGTCTCGGTTCAAAAACCCAAATCTTAGAAATCAAAATTTTGAGAGGACAAGTCATTTTGCAAAGCAAAATGGCAGACCAATGCACCTCCCAAGGTGTGCTAGTGCACCAAAACACTAAGAAAAGCACTTCCTCTCTAAAGTGTACAGAGCACAGCTGTGCACCTTAGAGAGGTGCACTAGGTCCTGGGTCTATAAAACCTGAGGACCACCTTCCTTCCCCACTTCATTTCTTCCCCTCCAGCTTTTAGTTCCATAGCATCACACCTCCTGAGATGCGCATCATCGCTTCCTCCTACAAGCACAAACACAAAACAATGTTAAAACACCAAAAAAGGTGCACAACTGTACACCTCTTTTTTTGCATAAAACTTCAAAAACATTAAAAAACCTTAAGACTAAAATATAAACAAGCTAACATTTGAGAATGGTGTGCAGCTGTGCACCATTTGCATTGCTAAGGATTCCTAAAAAAAGAAAAAAGGGTGTGCATCAACACACCCCATATATTAGAGGTGTGCTAGATGCACTTTTTTTTTTGCATATAAGGGTTGCAAAATTAGGTTTTTTTAGGTGTCTCTGTCATTTAGATTTTTTGGGTTTTGTTCGTGTTAGTTTTAGGGTTGGTATTAATCAACTTTTCTTCAACTCTAGACTAATAGACATTATTTTTGTGCAGATTCAATGGCTTCTTCATTTTCCTCCCTTGCTAAAAAGATGGTCCCAAAACCTATGGTATTCAAGATTCAAGGTATTTTGACCAAGTCACGCTTTCAAGATGACTATTCAGAGATTCGAGACACTGAAATTGGTCACACAGACTTGAGTGCATTCCTAATATTGTGCAACAAACCCACCAAAAGATGCTCTATGATATCTTCTCTGATCCAATCAGGACTTGTCAGTGTAGCATCACATCCAGTATTAATGCAATCTTCTGAATTGATCATGACACTAGTGGAAAAATATGTTTCTAAAGAAAGGATTGTGAAGAAGAGCATAACTGGAGAAATTGTCCTAGATCTTTGACCCAAGAACATAGAGAAGGTGTTCCATCTTTCGAGGGAAGATCAATTCATCAGATTAACCTATCACCAAGCAGAGAGATAGTATAAGGAACATGTAGAGGAAGCTTCCGAGATCATCCAGTCCTCATACCTCATTGAGAAGACTCCTCTAGGGCATAAAGCAGGAAAAGAGGACATGAGGAGAGGATACATGAAAGGAGATATTGGATATTCTATCATACTCTTGAGTAGAGTCGTGAGTTTGCTAGCATCAGACACCTAAACATCTGGATGGTACATTTTATTGAGACGATCAAAACAACAGAGATGCCACTTGATTGGGCTTCCATTCTTAGTGAAAACTTGGGTGAGTAGCTGGTGGTGGTTAAGAATAATAAAAAATTCTATATGACATCATATTTGTTATACTTGTTAGCTGCAAGGGTGACTGATTATTCGGGATTGTTTAAGAAGGGAAATATGCAAGATGCAAATGCATGGCCCTATATAGTATATCCTCAGCTGGTGAAGAAAAGGTTTTTGGAGCATATTAAGGAATAAATGATAGTAAATTATGCTTTTATATTCATAATAATCTGGTTTATAGAAGGGGATTATGCGAAGAGGATGTCAGAAGAGGTAGCTGCAAACATATCAGAAGTTGGAGCCTACTACATCTAGTATCGAACATTCACTTATTTGAGGGTAGTGGGTACCACTATCAACCCCAAGAAGCTCCCTAGGTATCCAAGTGATATACTTATACTATTGGAGATAGCTTGACAACTCTTGACTGCATATGACAAAGTCAGAAAGCAACATAAAATAACCTAGGTGTGGCCCATTACTATAGGACGATTCAATGTGGACCAGAGACAGGATATTCCATCTTTTGAGTCTGAGTAGGATCAATATCCTTTGGATGAATATAATTATCCTCGACCCTTTTTTGATAATATTGGAAGAGTGCAGTACTTGGATGGTAAGATGTTTTAGCATGAAGATGCAATTGAGGATCATTGGATGAATGTAGTAGACAACTATGATATTCAAATAAGGGATTATTGTAGGATGATTCTCTATCTGGAAACCAATGCTTTGAAGATAGTGCAATAAGATACTGAAGATGTCCTTGATCCATTGTTCAATAGGGACAAAATTGGTGATCGACCTATTATGAATGCTGAGGTTGATAAGGAAGAAAACTCAAACATCAATTATAAGGCTAGGCACATTATCAAACTGACAAAGGATTTGATCGAAAGATCTTTTAAGTTGAATCCAATTCCTCAAGCAGTAGTCTTTCATGTTCAAGCTCACCCAACAAGAGGTTAAGGAGCTAAGGTTATAGTGCCTACATTTATAGCTCAGTCCCTAGTAAGGCCAGAAATAGTGCACCAACTTGATAGAGAAGTTGGGTATTATAGGGCCCAAAAAGGTAAAGGTAAAGGAAAGAGAAAGAAAACTTCTCCCAAACAAGATGAGCCAGAAGACAAAGCCACTCAAGCACCACCACAGCATGAGGCAAAAAATGTACAAGGATTTGAAAATGTGGAAGCTACACAAACCCAGAATAATCCTCAAGTGCTGCCAACTGAACAAGGGCAAGGAGAAGTGGAAATAGCAGTACAAGAAATACCTCCACTGCAACAAGAGGTACAAGCCTCGCCATCTACTCCTAAGAAAAAAAGGATCAAGATTCTGGTCAAGAGGAGACAAAAGGTCATTAGGAGAGTTATTCCCTTCCCAATAGTTCTGGAAGTTATCCTAGAGGAAGAAGAGGATGATGAGGAAAAAGAGGATAACCTTCCTTTGAACCAGAGGACTCACCTTGCAAGAGCCATAGAATTGAAACGAAGAAGAAGCTCCACAATTACAGTGCCATCCATTCCTGAGCAAGCTATTCAGTCCACTACATCAAAAGATGAACTGCAATAATGGATAGATTGGCAAGATGTTGAGGGCACTGATGTCTTCAAGATGTTAGATTTTGATTTTATGCCAGTTGCCACTAAATAGGTTGGAGACAAAATAAGAGACACTCCAACTAATCAACCTCAACGAGAGGATTGGAGTTAGTTCCTACCTGAGCCACAAGGTCTTGAAGTAGCTCCACCATCACAAGTACAAGTTAAATTTTGTGTAGATAAAGGTTCAGCTACTCCTCTCCCTCCAAGCAATAAAGAAGAACAGGTTCAAGTAGAACAAGTGGAGGAGCCACAACAAGTATTCACCAATGAAGTGTTAGAGGAAGGACAAGTGAGTATCCTCAACAAACTTCCCAAGACATAGAGGTGAGAACTATGGACTCCATTGATACAGAGACTCCTGGTATAGATCTCTCACAAAAGAAAAGGACTCCAGAAAGGAGTGATAATGGGAAGAGTATAGTTGAGCAAACTCCTTCATCTTCAAAAGGAAAATCCCTAATAGAGCATGTTCCAAGATGGAAAATAAAAGAGGTGATAAGAAATAAAAGGCAACCTTCACTGCTAAGGAAGAGGATAGGATGGAATTGATCGAAGTTCTAAGGAAGCCTGTGTCACCACCAAAGGATTCATGAGCATTAGCCTTCATTATGAGTGATCAGAACTAGGACTTATTTGCTCATGTGACTATCCCTCCTTCGAATGTAGATGTTGAAGAATTGACTCCAAGAGATTATCAAAATAGGGAGGTCATGCTTGGGAAACCTACATTGGACACAATTAAGTTGATGGTGACAATGGGAATGAAAGAAGTGTTAAATGCTTAGAACATGATGAGGCATAATTGTTAACACTTTGGAGACAAAATGAGATCCTAAAAGGACATCTAAGTGAAGTTGTTGGTCCCTTAGATCCTGAACATCCTAAGGAAACTTTAAACGTAGCATTGGAGAGGATAAGGAATCAGTGTAGTTAGATCCATTTTTGAGAGCTTTTCAGCAATGGAGAGAGAGTTTTGAAGAAAAAGGTGTACAAATTATACATGGAAATCTGAAGCTATTACACCATATACAAGATAATGCAGATAGGCTAGTAGTCATTTTGAATCAAGATTTTGGTTTGATGGATGAAGTACATACCTGGGGAAAAGATATGTAAGCACTACAGTCAATTAAAGGACAAAGGTATTGGATTTTGGTGGAGGTATATATAACAGAGGAATTAGATAAAATTGATGATTGGATAGAGAAGATTGTGGATGATAATAAAGTAATGGAAACATTACATGTGGAGATTCACAATCTCAAGGATCAAGCCCAAGAGAAAATTTTGGAGGCAGAGAAACATTATAGTGATGCGTGTTTAGACATTTTTGAGGATGATGCAAAGGATAAATTGATAAAGGTGGATGTAGTAGTTGAGCAATTCTGAAAGACTTTTGACGAAGCTTCTAATGATGATGACATCAGGCAAGCATTCATAATAGAAGAAGAATTGTTAGAGTTGGATGTGAAACTTAGAGATTTTTCAAAGACTCACATCAAGGTGGGAAACTATAGGCAAAAAGTGAAGGATAGTATGAAGCCTTAGATTTTCCAAATGCAGCTCAAGTCACTAAGATCATTGAGAAATTCAAGGGCAAATAACCAGACATAGCTTTGGTATAAAGGGGAAAAAAACCCAAAAGCCAAAATTTTAGTTTTGATACTTGGTAAATTTTGTATTTTTTGAACTTGCTTCTGAGGTGCACAGGTGCATCAAGTGTGCAAGTGTGCTAGGTGCGTAGGTGTGCTTTTCAGAGGTGCACCGACAGTTAACTACTAGTTCTAAATTTAGAGCTTTCCATGCATCAAAAATGCATTTGGATAGTAGTTTAACTCCTACAAATGCCTAATGAACATAGAGCTTCTATTTTTGGCACTTTCACACACTCCTACATCAACTAATGGTTTTCTTCTTCTTATTTTCTCATGTTCTCTTTGTTTAAAGACATGTAAAGGCTCATGCATCCAATCAATGATATAAATATGGATGAAGTCCTATTAAGCACCAATTAGAGAGTCAATTTGTACATAAATAGATTTGTTTTATTAGTTTAGAAGCATATGATCGCATAAAGATATCTCTCACTCTCAACACAAATTGAGGAGAAGATTTCTTTTAAATTCAAGAATGTAATATGTATTTAGGACCATTGTTATTTTGATGCAATAATATATGATTTTGGTGCTCGCATTTGGAGTGTAATGATTCTTTCCTAAATGTATCATATTTTGTGAATGCATGTTCATGAAGTGTAATTGAGCCAATAGTTTTATTGCACTATTTTTGGTTGTGCAATATTTTAATTTTGGTATTTGCTATAGGTTTACAAATTCCGCTAACGTACTTAGTTTGAGAAGAGATCATCATATTATTCCTGCATAGCTTTTCATCTTGCATGAGCACACTTTCCATGGCCTTGCGATTTGATGAAAAGTGAAACATCTCATGGTTACTAAATTCCCATTGATGATTGCATCAGTGGAATTAAGGAAGCATTGCTCCTATTTTCATTGGTTACCTACCAATCTTTTCAAAAGCTTAACTCACAGACATGTTATTTCTGTAGTTTATGTCTGTTAGGAATTTACTTTTCATGTTATTTGCTTAAACGTCTAGTTACCCTATCTTATTATTTTCTTTTACAAACACTTGGTTAATTTAGGAATTCATATAGTTGTGTTGTTAGATTGCATTCATTAAAAAATACAAAAATACAAAAATATATTTCTTTTTGTGTGAGTTTTATTCTTTTGAAACAACAAGTAGATTCTACATCTTATCTGAATCTTTTAGAACCAAGAAAGGCCTCCTTGTGAACATTCACATTTATCTTCAACTAAGTGGATTCCAGTAGGTTGCAAGATCACTTGGAACCTTGGAGTTGATCCTTGGATTAGCAAGAGAGGAGTTCAAAAGGATTTTTGTCGTTAACCATTGTGCAAAATGACAACTCAACATTACGCAACATTAAAACAAGTGAGGAGTAAGCACTTTGGCTATCCCTGATAATTCCTGTTTCTTGCATTTACTCAACAATTTTTTCTATCTTGCTTTTTCATATGTGGGTACCTATAAGGCCTGATGTTTGGTGACTAGATCCCTAGAACTAGTTGTATGACATCGTCATGATCCCTCTTAAGAGGAAGTCCTTTAGGCATATCTCCAAGAATTATTGAGTGATGATCAATTATTGCTTGTAAATATAGATGAGTAAAAGCATTAGATTGTGAGATTTCTAATGAACATAGTTGGGCCACAAATCCATCTGCTCCTTTCTTAAGAAACTTTTGCATTTGATGAGAGCCTACCATCTATGGGGATTTTTCCTTCATCCCCCTTAGCTACACTACCTTTCCTTTTGATTGAAATTGCATTAATAGTTCTCAAAAGTTCATCTCAATTGTTCCCAATGTAGTAAGCCATTGTACTCCCATAAAATATTTGTCGCACCCATGGATATCACATACATTGGGGTATCAAGTTAATAATCTCCCATGCATAATTTGATGCTATGACACTCCCCTGAACAACTAACTATGCCCCCATCTTTAATCAAATCCTGAAACTCTGGGGCTAGAGATATAAAACAATTTAGAAGAGTTGCAAACTTTTTGTTGATGAAATTATGAGTACTACCTAAGTTGATCAACGCTGTTACTTTCTACTTCTTTAAGAAACCCCACTACCTTTAATAGTTCTCAAAAGTTCATCTCAATTGTTCCCAATGTAGTAAGCCATTGTACTCCCATAAAATATTTGTCGCACCCATGGATATCACATACATTGTGGTATCAAGTTAATAATCTCCCATGCATAATTTGATGCTATGACACTCCCCTGAACAACTAACTATGCCCCCATCTTTAATCAAATCCTGAAACTCTGGGGCTAGAGATATAAAACAATTTAGAAGAGTTGCAAACTTTTTTTTGATGAAATTATGAGTACTACCTGAGTTGATCAACACTGTTACTTTCTACTTCTTTAAGAAACCCCACTACCTTGAGATTTTGTGGTGCACTGAAACCTAAAAGTGCATGACAAGAAATGATCGGTTAAGAATCATGTGATTCCTCACCAAACTCCCTATCCTCCTCTAGTATGAGCTCATCCTCTTCTTTCTCACTTGGACCTTCAATGTAGAACAATTTTTTTCACTACATTTATGTCCTCAACTATATTTGCTACCACAATTGAAACACAACCCATTTTCTCTTTTCTCCTCAATTTGTTGTGGAGTCAACCTAGTAGGTTGAGGAAGATAAGGTGTTGAATAATCATTTTCTCTTGTCATATTAGCCCCTTGCTTTCTAGGATTCAAGAACTTCTCCTCTACCTTGCGTGCCAATATAAAAGACTCATTTACTAAGCTAGGACTAAACATGCATACCTCATGTTGAATGTGATCCTTGAGACCACCTAAGAATAAATCATTCAAGTTCTCCTCTGTAATTGTATCCACTCTTAAGGATAGATTTTGGAATTTTGGAATATAATCCTTAACTGATCATGTTTATTGAAGCTTAGCAAGCTGGCTAAAGAAGTTTTTTGTCACACTATTGCTATATTGTGCTTGGAGTTCTTCAGTAAAAATTGACCATGACATGGTGAGACCTTTTTTCCTCCTATGAGTACAAAGCCAACGATAACAAATGAATTGATCTGGTTCTAGATATAAGGAAGCCATCAAGACCTTTTGTCCATATGGGGTTTGATGTACCTCAAAAAAATTCTCCATTTGATTTATCCATATTAGAGGATCCTTGCCATCAAATTTGTGCATATCCACCTTTGGAAAAAAAATTCCTAGATCTTGTAGGAGTATTAAAATTTGTGTCATTATTAGTTGAATTGAAGGTTTCACCTTGATTTCTTGAGAATTCCTTCCTTGTTTCATTCATATAGGTGTTTAACATGCTTCATGTATTTGATATATCTCCTTATAGGTCACACATATCCCTCTTAACCTCTTCCTTGAACTTACTTATTTCATCATTGGGATTACTATCCTCTGTTGTTTCCTGATCTTAATCAGAGGATTTCCCCGGTGTGGTAGCATTCATTTTGCTTCTTGTCGGAGGCCCCGTCATGATGGAAACCAATATTTTTGAAATAAATCACACAAATGAAATGTAAATTCTTTGATTTTTAATTTATTTTTTACTGTAACTTACTAGGGCCAAGATATGCTTAGAAAAAATCCAAAAAAAATAGCAAATTTGCTGCCTTAAGAGTAAATTTTCCTAATTTTGTAATAACTTGCTTATTTCTACTTCAATTTCTCCAAGCTTTGAAAGATAGGCTCCTCTACTATGTATTCAAAAGCTCAATTCAAGTTAATTCGACAGGATCTGAGAGATATGTGGATCTCAATACATTGTGTAGAAATAGTAATTCTACAATAATTTGCTCAAATTTGCTCCAATTCCTCTGAATTTTGGACTATAGTTTCTTTGGGCTTCGAAAACCCTTTAAAAATCTTCGAAAAAATTGCTAAAATCTGAAAGTTATGCTCTTCACAAAAGTGCCCCAATGTTGAGAAAAAATCTTTGGTGCCAAGATCATGCTCTGAAACCACTTGTAATGAAATAACTTGCATAATAGAAGAAATAATATAAAATATTATATAAATACTTGATAATAAATGAGAGTAATAGGCCACTTTGAGGGGGCAACCTCCAAATATCTCTAATGAGAACACAATTCACAATAAGATCTTGAAATAAGACTCACAACCTCCTATATATACCTAATTATGCTTAGGCTAAATAGACATAGCCCTACATAACACCTAGGCTGACCTACCTACCTAAATAATAATATAATAATGACAACATGACTTAATTAAGGATTAAGATAGCCACAAGTTGACTATTCATAACCCAATATACACCAATATTAAGGGCATAGCAATACCTGTGCAAAGGCAGACTTAAAAAAAATCATTTCAATTTTTGTGTAGTGCTCATTTTGAGAAAATTGGAATTAAAATGAGAATTAGAGCAATTCCACCTATTTAAATGGAAGACTGAATCCAGATTTTTGAGGGTAAATAGGGACCAAGTTCTAATTTTTTCTAATTCTAATTCTAATTTTGTGGACCCAAAAAGCGAATTAGAAATTTCTAAGACTTCTAAATGCCAATTCCATTCTAATTTCGGCAACCAAACAGGCCCTAATGGACTAAAACTTCATCCTTCAAGTGCATTCAATTTTTAAGTTTAGGTCTTTTGAAAATTTAAAAATATTATCGTGAATTAATTGCTATTGAATTTATGATTTTTTTTGTGATTAAGTCTTTTAAAATTAAAATAATATTAAAATAGATCATTCATATTCATAAGAATAGACTTTCATAAAATGTAATATATAAATATAAATTTAAAAAATAGTTTTTATATTTTTTAAAAAATCAATAATCATATTCTAGGATTAAATTACCATGAAAGAAAATTGACTAAATATTAATTAAAAAATAATATAAATTTAAAATTGAAATAGTAGTAAAATATCATAATCTAATTTATTTTTTAAATTATACTTATCTTTTAGCACTTTTTAAAATAATTTGAATCAAAGTTTGCATTGTTGAAATATTCTCATAAGGAAATTAATCTTATATCAAATAAATTATAGATAAAAATATATATTTTCATCATTTTAAGATAATAATAAAATTCTGTTGACAAAATTAAGATAGTATTAAAATTGTTGATTAGGCTTAGATTGTTCTTATAACTATTTTTCAAGATCTATTTAGATTTGACTTTCTAAATGTCATGGCGGTTGTGTTCATATTATAAATTAGCTTTAGTCCAATTTCATTTAGCAGATTAATGAAGTTTCAATAACAAAACTTCAAATTTCCCTCAAATCAACAAGCATTGTGTGCTCATAAAATTTATTCATAACATTCATCATTGACTTCATTTTTCTTGAAGAGGGATGGTTTAGGGTTTACAATATAGAATCATTACTTATTGATTTTGGTCGCTCAAAAGAACACAGAAACATCAACATCGTATAAATAATTCACATAAAAATTTCTCCATGCCAAAGGGTTGTGAATTTACAAACAATCATCTACTTTCTCACACAGAAAGTTGATAACATTGTGGAACATTCCACAAAGATTTTAAAGTAATTTATGGTAAAAATTTCTCTTAATGGTCATTTTTTAACATTGAAGTGTTGAGATTAGATTGAAAGAGATTGTTGAGGGAGATTGTTGAAGAAGACTATGTGTTTCAATCATCGTTTTTTCATTGATGTGAAACCTTCTATTTGCTGGTAAGACAACTGCTTATAAGATTCAAGTACTATCACTTATTTGATTGATGAAGAGGATTTGAATAAAAGACATAACAATAAAACCTAGAGGAAAGGTTGAGTTATGATTATGTAATGAAGTACAAGAATCAATTAAGAAAGTGATGACATGATGTATTGATAATCTACTTAAGGATACAAAGGCTGGTTACACTAAAAAAGTTTAGAAGAACAAGTTACACAAAGTTTGTCTGCCAAGCTTGACCAAGTGGATAGCAGGTGTCGAGCAAAGACAAAGCAAGTCGAGCAGAAAATTAGTTGGAGCCGAGTAAAAGTTCATTCTAGTGTATGCTGAGCATAACAATGGATGCTAAGTAAAGTTTAGTTGATGTCGAGCACCAATAAACTTTAGTTCGTGCTGAGTGATTTCACCGAGAAACACAGTATGTGCCAAGCATTAGAAGCTTGATAATGTTGAGCTACTGCATTATTTAAAAGATCATAAATTCAATGGATCTAAGCTGACAAGTTTGTTTTCTTGGAATATGTGCACCAGGTGGAAGATAAGGTTGATGAGCTGGTGACATAGAATTCAAGGTAAACCATTTTTAGGCAAATTCAAAGTGGATTCTAGGAGAAATTTCTAAAAGAGATATGAGATATGGGGTAGATACATTGTATCCTATCTAATCCATCTAAACTCTGAATTGGACGATGGAGAATGAGAAGCAAAAAGATCTTAATTTCCTATTTATAGGAATAGTTGGTCATGAAGCAAGGTTGTCATGTGTGAGAACCTAAGGGAGACAAGGACTCAAGGGTTTTGCTTCATCAGGTGACCTAAGAGAAGAGTTTGCAATGGCATGTTAAGTAAGAAGGCTTAAGGAGATGAATGCTTGAAGGGTGAACAAGCTATCAAAGCTATAAAGTATGAAGGCCAAGTAGAATTAAGGACTGAATAGTGATCTATAATTTGTAAATAAAGTTGTAAGTTGTATCAGATCAAAGCCTTACTATTACTCTCTAACAATTGTATCAGTCTAGGGTAAATACTTTGGATAAAGGTTGACCTAACAGTCATTTGTAAATCTGTTAACTAGGTGACATTCCAAGTGAATGTTCTAAAGTCCTTTAACAAGGCTCACTCCTAACAAGGTGATTGAAATCCTTTAATAGGGTCACATTTAATAGTGTGTATTGTAACCTTTAACAGGGTTGGCCTTTCACAGGGCATCACTTCAAAAGAGTGAAAAGAGTAGCATGTTACTGGTGGTTTTTCTCAAATTGGATTTCTACGTAAATCATTGTGTCAAGTGTGTTGATGAATCTATTATATTTCATGTTTATATTTCTGCAAGTTGATTTGATAGTAACCTACAAGTTTTAAGTGATTGCATAATCTTATGGATGCATGCATGAGTATAAATGTTTTATAGGTTCATTAAGCTGTGAAAAGTTTTATTTATACATTTGGACCTTGGATAACTGATTCACCCACACACCCCCCCCTAGTTATTCTAAAGTATTCCAACATGAAGATGGCGATTAAAATGAAGAGTGTGAAACATATATCTTTATTTGTCTTTTTGTGCGCCATGTCCTGGTTTGTGTTTGGTCTTACAAACAATGATATGTTTGCCTTGTGGGTGTTGCGTAATGCCCACTTGTACTTTTCTTTTCTATAATGTTTGCCAAACTCTTTTAGGCCTTTTTCATGCATGTGTTAGTTCCAAAGATATTTGATTTACCATTATATGATATAGTTTCATAACATGGATTATAGATATATTAGTGATGATTACTTAGTTGAGTATATTTCATGTGTTGTTTAATGATTATGATTGCTTGTGCATTAATGATGATTTAATGATTCTCAATTAGTGAATGTTATTGCTTCATGATGATGTCATATGATGTGTCTTTAATGATTATTATTTTATATTCATAGTAATACATTGCTATATCTAAGCATTCGATGATTTGATTTGTGATTTATTATGGTACTTACCACATACTTGTATGTGTATGGTGCGCGTGTCTATTTTACTTTTCTATCTGACGTGTTTGATGTGGTTAAGGGAGGGAGTCATAGTCATCCACTAGTTGTAATCTACACAATGTACCACTCCTCACCATTGTCTATTTAGCTTAGATATATATGCACATGTACATGCTCATATTTTATATAGATTTACAGGTACCAAGCATCGACTTCCCTGAATTACTAGGATGAGCATGCCCTATTACAATAACTCAATGATAAGAATGAGAAAATAATATATAGGTCCAATCCCAGCCATAGCCTAATTACTTGTCCTAAGAAGGAGGACACGTATCTGACTGTCCCCCCTTTTTAAACCCATGAGTTTATTTTTGTCCGAGTTGTTTACTTTTGAGTTTTGGTTAGTTTTGGTAATGTTTTTTCATGGATTTGACTATGTGATTTATTTGGTAAACGATTTAATTACAATATTTTGGTTAATCATATAACATTGAGAATTATTAAATATTATTTGATTAAAAAACAAGAAGAGAATATGAGAATATTTAATTAATTAAAAACTAATGAAATATATGCTTTAATTTAAAAGACTTAATTTAGAAGTCTAATTTAGAAATTGGTTAAAGAGAAATTAGAATATGATGATATTTAATTAATTAGAAATTAATTAAATATGTTCTTGAGTTTAAAAGATTTAATTTAAAAGTCTAATTTAAGAAGTTGGATTAAAAGAGAATTAAAAGATTAAATATTTAATATTACTTTATTATAAATATTTAATTAATAATAATTAAATTAGAGTTGTATTTAAATAATGAGCTTTAATTATTATTATTAATTAAAATAATGAACTGCACTTTAAATAGTGCTTGCACTGATTAATAAAGTAGAGGAAAATAAAACAAAATATTATTTTAATTAAAAAGTTCTTTAAGTGTGCATGAAAGGATTAAATAATAAAATATTATTTTAAAGAGAGGCCTTTACATGTTCGAACATTGGAAATCTTTGGTAGAGTTAAACTCTTTATTAAGAGATTAGAGCTCATTTCTACACACACCAGTTTTGGGGAGCAAAATTTGGAATTTGAGCAAAAGAATTGTTGAAAGTTTCGAAGGGTTTGGATTTGCATGTATTCACATATTGTCTCATATTTTAGCTATGATTTTGAGGTAGGGTTTAAAAACCCATTGTAGAATTTTATTGAAAGACCTGTCTACTTCATGTCTCCGTGAGTGCTTGAATAATGCTTATTAATTTATTATATTGATGTTTGGATAAAGAATTATATTGTAGATTTTGAAAAAAGTAAAACTTATTAATCAAGAAAACTTGACTAAGCAAAATTGTAGAAAAATATAGAGAATTATTATGATTGTATTATTTTAAAATCCTTTCTAATATACCATCTATAGATGCAATTTTAGTGGCATCTAGATTTTGGCTTGATGTAACTTGAAGTTTTTTGTGTAGACACCTAAATTTGATTACAATACTAGGTAATCGTATTTAGTCATCTCCGAGGACATTATTGATTAATTATTTATTATTTAATTAACTAATCGCCATCCCCTAGTTAATTAATTTATTTAATTAACTATAGTCCAGTTGATAAAATCAAATGATAACCCAAAATCAATTTATCAATTTAAACCCTATTCCTCTATTAAATTAAATAAATCCTCAAATCTATTTAATTTAATCTTGCATCTCCCATTTTATTAAATAAATCATTTAATAAATTATTTAAACCCCTAAAACATCCCTAAACCCTATCTTTACCCCTAATCCAACCCATTCCCCATACTAACCTCACTTAGCCACCTAACTAACCCATCCCATCAAGCTAAGCCACTTGCCCCCTAACTCCCTTCCTAAGCTAAGTCTAATGCCCCTCCTAAACATGTGCACAACTTTAAGCAAGGGTTAAGACTTACTAACTCATACCCAAGTCAACAAGTCTCACTTATCCTCTTCCATCCCTATCCAAGAGCATTAATGGCTCTTAGATGCCATTAATGCCTCTTACATCCCTCTTACACACTCATCCTCCCTTATTACTCCCCTTGATCCTCCATTTTGACCATCCAATCCCCTTGTGACACTTGATTGAAGACTAGAGCCCTGAACAAGCACAATCCATGTGCTCCCCTTTCAATGCATCCTAGTGCTTCCTCATCATTCTGACATTAAAGCATCTTGACCATCCATCTCTTTACACCTTGGCCTATAAATAAAGCCCTTCCCTCTCACAATCCATATAAACTTTCATGCATACTTACAATGCCCCACTAACCATTACATCACAACTATTTTATACCACCATAATGCTAAAATCCATCCACACCTACATTGTTGAAATCCTCACCCATCTACACGCTTGGTAAAACACTTATCCATTGGAAGCTTGGGCACATCGTGAGCATACATCCCCCATCCATCAGGGACATATCTACATCATCGTAGGTTACACACAAGGAGCTTACCATTCTTGGTTTGCTTTCCTTGTTGGTGATAACCTCGTCCTATCATAAGTGTTTGCTATTTTTTAGTATTGTGAATGCTTAGTTAATAATTAGTATTCAATTAGCACTACTAGATTAGGTTATACATTTTGGTATGCCTAGTGGGACCTCGCATTTGGGTCACTATAATCACATTTTTTTCTTGTTTATGTTAGACTAACCAAACTAATGTTTTGTGCTCATTTGTGTATGCAGGTGGTCTTCTAACATTTTTGTAGGCACCAAGGTATCCTATTAGGAAGCACATTCCTGACCATACAAACAAATTCCAACTTAAACAACATTTCAGCTACCTTTGTTTGTGATCCTGTTGCCATGAAATTGTGAACCCACAACTGTGAAATCACAATCCTAAATCGACGAGAATGCAAACTTGTGAGGGTGGGATCACTCTGTTATAAACCCTACAACCATGTGCCACCAAACACAACTCCAGCATTCTCGCTACCCTTATTCCTATGAGAACACCAGATTTTACCAGTGAGATTGTTGTTAAAGCCTGCGAGAATGCCTAACCAAATTAGTCAACTTTAAACCCCACTTTTTCTCTCCTCCATCGAACCCACAGACATGTTTGTTGGTAGAAATGCTTCCTCGTAAACCTACAAGATCACACTTTTTCTAGATCACTCTGTTAATTTTTTTTCCACGGCCCATTTTTCAGCACTTTTCACCATTCTTCTCTACCTCAATCCCATGACTTTTAAACTGTGTTCCCACGCTACAAGATTGTGGGTTAAAATCTGCATGTTTGCTAGTTCAACCAACCAGTGAAACACTTTTGAATTTTTTTTCTGTTGCAGGTATCTGTTGGAGTAGGATTCTAACATGTGTTTGTAGGTTTTCTTAAAATGCTTGAAGGAAAATTCGTCTTTAAGTGCTTAAAACTAACAATTTTTTGTTTTTCATAATGGAATGAATATTTAACTCTTAGAAAGTTTTCATTAGAATGTCTAAATATATTAATTACAAAATCTAGTCTTGAATGTGATTTTAAAAAATAAACCAATGCGATGAACACTTCATTTAATGATGCAAATGAACATTATGTGAAAACACCTCAATTTTAGGGCTTAAAATGAATTCAACAAATCTTGAATGATCTAAGGATAAACTCGCTCTTATTCTCTCCTTTAAAAAGTTTTCTCGATTGATTTCACTTTGTTGAGGCAATTTACTTTGTTGGCCATCACTATGAAGTCAGAAATGGACAATTGAATTCTAAGATCATGCGTGTCTTCAAAAACTAGTTTTTTAGGATACACTAAAGTGTCCAAAATATAAATGAACCAAGTGTCTTGTGTGTTTTGAGATTGTTCCCTCTAACACATCTTTGTCTTCTCTATTTTCTATAACTTAAGACCTTAAAGTACACGATGCATGTACCAAAAGTTGTCTAGCAAGATCATCCACAACAACCTAGGAGTGCTTCTAGCAAGTTCATCCACCTCTGGGAAGAACATCCCCTTTGGTGAGAAGCTCAAACTAGTAAAAACTTGGCTAGTATATAAATGAGGGGAAAAGTAAACTTTCTCACTCTATCTCCTAAGTTTGGGTGGTGTATTTCTAGGAGTAGCTTGAGGTGGGAAAAATTTCCCACAATTTCACCATGTCTAGAATAGATCATTAAGTGGATTACATACGTAACAACTATTTTGCAAGACTCCACAGACCTATTTACAACCCAATTTTAGTCATCATGATTTTATCCATGGTATGTTAATTCACGATGCAAGGGAAACAACATCCCCCAAGATTACCCACCATTGTACTCCCCTGGTAGAGGCATAAGGCTACTTGGGTTTCATCTCCAAGGGTCGTTGTTCTCGCAGAAGGGGAACTTCTATTTTCCATGCCTTGAAGATTCTTTGATGTGTATCATTTGTTGATCAACTCTTGTATTGACTCACATCTTCGATTAGAGGGACATATTGCACTAGAATTAGGAGACATCAAGTTGTGGGTCATTGAATAGGGTATTGCAACCAAAATTTGACCTTAGGGATAAAGAGTGTGTTTGAATTGTCTTATTTGTGTAAAAGACCTATGAAAAACATTTGTAAAAACATACATAATTTCTATGGTTACCATCAAATCCTTTTGCTAAAGAGATCACTTGTTTGTCTTTCTCAAAGTTGCTTTGTCCTTTGAGAAACTGTTTGCTCACAATCCGTCGTGTCAAAAAGAGTCCTATCTTTGTTATTTCAAAAATAGTTGTTAGCAAGTTGATTTGCAACAACTTTAGTCTCATTGGTTTGACTTTACCTTTTTCAAAACTATCCTTCTTATCTCAAAAATAATTATTAGAAAAGTCCAGTTGCAAACAAACTTTATTCTCCTTGGTCCAAATTTATCATTTTCAAAATATCCTTGTTACTTATCCCAATTAGCCAAAAAATTTCTTTGTAAACATTTAACCAAACCATTCATATTCATAATAGGTCATCCTTACCTTTGTTCAAAAGGATTTTTACCAAGTTTATTTGCAACAATCTTAAGCCTACTTTACTCCACTTTATTACTTAACACCCAAACCACTTTGCCCCTTTTATGTAAACACACCATTTCTTGAACATAGCTACTCCTCAACTAATTTATGTTTTCAGCCCAAGGTTAAAATGTATACTTAGCATAGTCACTGCCTATAAAAACCCACAGTTGTGATCAAATCTCATAGAGTTATCTCATTTTAGGCCAAACCAAGGCCAACTTCAAAAAGGCCAAACTTTGACAAATACCAGCTTATAAGGAAATCAAAGAAAAACACAAGATCATTCCTTGGTTTAGTAACAACATCATCTTCTAAATTGTAATCAATTATTCTCTCTTGTGTCTTAATTTTCTCATCAATTCTCACATTTACACTTTCCATAATAGTCTCTAAAGTTGTCTCTCCTATTACTTTCTTTTCATTAATCAATATAGCCTCATTATCACAGTCTTTCAAGGATCTTTCCATACTTTCTCTAAATTCTTCAACTTGATCAAAAGTAAACTCTTTCTAGCTTTCTTTAATCCCTTAGGACATCTGGATGAAAAATGACCAGGTTTTTTACATGTCCAACAAATAGAAATTTTCATACATTCTAGTTCTCTCTTTGTAAGTAGATCAATACCTTCCTCTATCTTTATGTCTTCTTTGGATCTAGATCTTTCTTTGCTTGGGATTATGTTCTTCTGTATACAACAGAAGGATTTTGGATCTAAAAATTCATTACTCTACTCTTTACACAAATATGATAACTCACCAAGAATTTACAATATTCGGGTGTCAAAATTCTTTCTGTCAAATGTAGGACTATCTTTCCTAAACATGCTTGCCATGGATCTCCCAAAGTTGTTAAACTTTATCTTCAAGGACCTGATGCTTTGAAACCAATTGTTAGAAATAATAGTCCACCAAGATAACTGAGAAGGGAGGGGGGAGGGGGGTAAATCAATTATCCAACAATTAAAACATTTATCTTCTTTAAACAAAATTAACCATTCAACCAAAGTAAACAACAACCATAACAAGATGCGCATAGACAATTACACCAAATATGTTAACTAGGGAAACCCTTGATTAGAGGGAAAACCCCAGTCGAAATGATGTCTACAAGATGATGTACTAATATAAATATTTCTTGTTAGAGGATGGACCCTGTCAAGAGTCTATTACAACATTTAGTACATAGAGTCCCTATTAGGAGACTTTGAATCCTTGTTAGGAGATTCCAACCTTGTTAAGAGTTGTGCCAACCCTGTTAGGAGTTATAGTACAATGTATGCAAGAAGAACTCACTGCCCAAATATGCAATTTCAACTATAAGAAGAGCTCACTGCTTAAACATGCAATTTACTATTATTTTCTTCTTTCCTTTGTTCTATCAACCAAATCAAACACTATCAAACCTTTTAGACCAGGTCACAAACCTTAGATCCAAATATCAAACCTTGGATCACTCAGCAAAACCTCGACAATGAAGTTTCCTTCACTTCTACTCTGCTCTGCTCAACTTCGCATTCCACTCTCTCTATTGCTTACAAACACTTTTTTATCTCATCCACATATATGTCATGATAAAGGAAAATGTCCCTCCTTTATACTGAGTCCATAAAGCAATTCCTAAGTCAGCTGTTAGACCTTCTCAATTAATAATTATAGGACCACATTAAGAACACATTACAATTAGCGATAACATTAATCTTCTGGCTTGCAACTTGAATAATTTTTCATACATGTAATATTATGATGATCAGACTTAGCCACATCATCACCAACATGTCTTCTACACATCCTCAACCTCAATTCTCAAAATAACAATTCTGGTAAGAGATATAGCAAGTTTACAAGAACATGCCTCTATAAACTCTATCTTAGAACATACATCACAAAAACTTACATAACTTCTTCCAAACTTATCATTTCTTCTTTTGATGTTGACTGCATATACCATATGCTTAGAAGTATCTCCCACAACCTCAGACAATGATAGTACTTAACTAGTCGTCCATACAAACTTGATCTTTCCTCTGTTCTTCTATTAGATACCTTAGAAAACTACTATGTTGACATCAATGAAAAACTCAGTCATGAATGTAACATATCATCATAGTAACATATCTACAATACTCCCCCATAGGAATATCATTGACATTCATGCTTCAACAATCTCTCAATAGTTTGAACATTTGGAAGATTATGATGGTGGAAGTGTAAGATTTGGAAACAATGAACCATGTTGCATAAAGGGAAAAGGTTGCATCTCACTAACCAATGAAATTAGATGTGATAATGTTTATTGGGTTGAAGTACTAAAGCATAATCTACTGAGTGTGGCATAGTTGAATAACATTGGATTCAAGGTAGAATTCATGAATGGGAAGGTTGAGCTGCTAGATGAAAAATGAAATCTAGTTGGGTCCGATAATCAAACAAAAGGTAACCTATTCTACCAAGATCTCAATGAAATTTCATGTTTCATTGCTCAAGTAGAAGAAAGTTGGTTATGACATAAAAGGTTATGTCATGTGAACTTTGATAATCTAATCAAGATAAGATTAAAAAAAAGAGTGAGGGGTATTCCTAGTTTGAGGGAACCTGATATGGGCCTATGGAAAAATAGTCAAATTGGTAAGATAGACAAGACAAGTTTCAAAAAAAAGAACTATCATTTTGAAGAAGTCTTGGAGCTGGTTCGTATAGACTTATGTGGACCTATTAGAGTTGAGAGCTATAGTGGATATAAGTACTTTATTCCTTTTGTTGTTGATTATTCTAGAATGATGACTGTAATGTATCTGAAATATACATTTGAAGCTTTTCAAAAGTTTAAGTGGTATTTGGCAAGAGTAGAGAAGGAAACATGAAAGAAATCCAAATGTTTGAGATTAGATAAAGACCTAGTGAATTCATCTCCAATGAATTCAATGAATTTTTCACTGAAAGAGGAATCAAAAGAAAAGTATCAGCCCCTTGTACACCATAGAAGAATGGTATAGTTGAAAGAACAAACATATCCATCATGGATTGTGCGAGAAATTTGATGATAAAAAATAATGTTGTAATCAAATACTAGAAGGAAGCAATCAATATTGCAGTGGATACCTTAAACAGAGTACAACTGAAGAAAGACACAAATCAAACTCCTTATGAACTATGGTATGACTGCAAACCTAATGTTACTTGAAAGTATTTGGTTGCAAATGTTATATTCTGAAAGAGATTAGGAAATGTAAATTTGATGTCAAAGCTGATGAAGGCATATTCCTACGATACTCTAGTAGAAGTAAAGCATATAAATGTTTGAATTTATCTACTCATAAGATCATAGGAAGTGCACATGTAAGGATTGATGAGTTTGCAGAAAAGAGTGAAGAAGAGAGCAACAAACAACTCGAGGATTACATAAAGTTTGTTTACTTTGAACTTGATACATTGCCAAATCTAATTGGAAGTCAACAAACTTCACCTCCCAAGTCCCCAAAATCTCTAGAAGCACCTGATTTGTATCCAATGCAACTCAAGTCATAGTTTGAAGGACTCGAGTTGTAGTTAGAAGCTACCAAGTTGCAACCAAAGCAAACTGAGTCTGAAGGACGTGAGTCATAGGCAGTGGGACCCGAGCTTGATACAAAAGATCGTGGCAAGGCTAGTGGAACAAGTTCTAGATCCAAAGTACCTATGTTAGTAAGATATGTCAAAAGACACCATACACTTGATTAGATCACTAAAGAGAGGTTAAATGGTGCAATGACAAGAAACAAATTGAATGATACATGTTTGCTTATTGAATTTGAACCTAAATCAGTTAAAGATGCGTTAGATAATGAAAGTTGGATTCAAGCAATGAATGAAGAGATATAACAAATAGAAAGGAATAAGACTTGGACTCTTGTTCCTAGACCCAAGGATAAAAATATAATTGGCACATAATGGGTTTTCTAAAATAACCTTAATGAATATGGAGAAGTTTCAAAAAATAAAGCAAGGTTAGCATGCAAATGTTATACTCAAGAAGAAGGTATTGATTATGGTGAAAAAATTTCTCCTATTGCAAGATTAGAAAGTGTTAGGACTTTACTTGCTTATCCTACATTTAAAGGATTTAAAGTTTATCAAATGGATGTGAAATTTGCATTTTTGAATGAAATTTTTGAAGAGGAAGTTTACATAGAACAACTTGAAGGTTTTTAGATCCTAGCAAAAAGGATATGGTTTATGAACTACACAAAGCATTGTATGGTCTCAAGCAAGCTCCCAGAGCTTGGTATGAACAAATTCATAACTATCTAATGAAGATTGTTTTTTAAAGGACAAGTGATAACAACAACCTATATATCAAAAAAGGACCAAACAAGAAGATTGTGTTGGAAGAAATCTTTGTGGATGACACATTGCTTACTAGAAATGATGACTTGTGCAAATCTTTTTCAAAAGAAATGAGTAAGGAATTTGAGATGTCCATATTTGAAGAGATAAAATTCTTTGTTGGATTTCAAATTCAATAGAAGAAAGATGGTATCTACATTACTCAATCTAAATATACCAAGGAGATACTAAAGAAATTTGGAATGGAAGATTCAAGACCAGTTGGAATACCTATGTCTATTGGACATAACCTTTCCAAGATGATGATTCCAAGGAAGTAGATCAAACCACATACAGATCAATGATTGGTAAACTGCAATATGTAGTGCATACAAGCTTGATATTGCATTAGCAGTTGATATGGTGGCAAGATTCTCAACAAATCCTAAAGAAAATCATATGATGGCAATCAAGAGAATCATGAGGTATCCGAAGGGTATTGAAAATTATGGATTATGTTACAAGAAAGGAGGCACTTTAGATTTGAAAGCCTTTACTAATTGGATAGGAAGTGTTGATGATAGGAAGAGCACCAGTGGTGGAGGGTTCTTTCTTGGTAAAAGACTGGTGTCTTCGACAAGTAAGAAGCAAAATTGCATTTCTCAGTCTACAGTAGAAGCATAGTATGTTGCAGCAACAATTAATTGTTCCAATGTTGTTTGGTCCAAGAAACTATTGGCAGGTATGAAGGTAGAGATCAAGGATCTAGTAGTTATCTTCTGTTATAACACCAGTGCAATTACTATATCAAAGAATCCTGTGATGCATACCAAGACCAAGTACATTGCAATAAAATATCATTTTCTGAGATAATTGGTGCAAGATAAGGAGGTAAGATTGGAATATGTGAATAATAAAGAACAAATTGTAGACATATTCACCAAGCCATTACCTAAGGATGCATTTTTGTATCTAAGAGGTAAGTTAGGGGTCATTCCCCTATCTGAAGCTCACTAAATAAAGTTTAGAGATGTATCAACCAATGCATGTTGAAGATCAGTCAAGTTGATGTAGTATTGAAAAGGAAAATTGCATATGAATTAGTACATGAGGTACATTGATATTCACTAAATATTGTCTTTGGTACAAGATGTCAAAGAGGGAGAGTTCTTTGTCATATTCATAAGAAATTTTATAAAGAAGGAGAATTTTGAGATGAGGGAGGGTTTCTGGAAAGTTCGGTCATATATCAGACAGAGATGTCAAAGAGGAGGAACTTGGTCTAAAATATTCAAAGTTTATATCAAAGAGGGAGAGTTTGCTATCAAAAGAAGATGTTGAAGACAGAGTTTGTTGAAGTCAAAGGGAGAAACTGAAGGCAGAGGGAGTTCACACTAATAGAAGAAGTTCTCATTGATAAGAATCAGAATGAAACTAAGCATAATTTCCTTACTATTATTATGCTCTAAAATTTCATTGTATTATTACATGTTGTGTTTCCATTAATTTCAAAGAGGGAGATTGTTGAATACAATTGGTTAATTATGTATTGTCTTTGATGTTACACAAATTTTCATATCTTTATTAGTTAGTGTATGTCGAGCTCACTCGAGTGATAAAGTTAGTTTCTTGTGTCTACTGAGCATTCCAGTGTTTGCCAAGTTCAGAAGGAAATGTCTAACAAGTTTATTCGAGCATCAAAGAGAAGTTCGCAAAAGTTGAGTGTTAACTGAGCTCACTTGAGTAACGAAGGAAAGTTGGATGGAACTAGTGTTAACCAAGTTCACTCAGTTACCAAAAGAATTTTGTGAAGATGCAGTGTCAACTGAGTCCACTTGGGTAACATAGGAAAATCATTTCTAAGTTAGTGTCTACCGAGCAGGGTCGGCTAATGAAAGATTTTCTTGTTTTGGCATATTGAGTTGAATGGTTTTGTTCGTTGGTTCTAGCTGACTGAGGAGATGAATATTAATTATTCTAGGTTGTATACAAGTCAATTTGACAATGTTTATGATATAAGTACAAGGTCAAATTGAGAATTGAATATGTGAGAGTACATGGAAGAATAGAAGATGCTAACAAGAAGTGAATTAGTAGGATAAGAAAAATATCCTTGAGGAGCTGCAAAGATACATTCGATCAGGAAGGATCAAGTATTCGAACCAGGATTGAGATCTAAAATCAACAATACAGTTGCATCATAAATAAGGTCATCTCATTGTTACTCTCTAACCATTGTAGCAGTGATCTAAATCTCTTAACATAGTTGGCTTTAAAACTATTTGTAAATCCCCTAACAAGGTGGCATTTCTAGATTGAAGTGTCTAAAGACCTCTAACAAGGCCACCCCTAACAAGCTGAGTAAATCCTCTAACAAGGTCACACCTAACAGTGTGTTTTGTAACCTTTGACAGGGTTGGCTCCTAATAGGGCTCACTTCAAAAGAGTGAAAATCAATAACTAGTTGTAATTGGTGGTTTTTCCCAAATTGGGTTTCCACATTAAATCTTGGTGTCACTTGTGTTCATGTTATTTCTTTCATGTGTGTGCAACTAAGTTAATTGAGGTTAATCATATATAATATCCTAAGATTTGCATGTTAAGCATTTGACGAGTTACAATTGTTATTTTAGTGGTTACTAAGTTACAACATATTATTAGTATTAACTGTGTGCCTGTGTGTTTACTGAGCTACAATATTTTAGAATTTATGTTTTGTGCTAACATCTAAGGGCTCTGGGATTTGTTTTAGTGGTAACTGATTCACCCCTCCCCTCTCAGTTACTCTTATATTTCCAACACAATTATCTCGAACCCTCTTGAACTTAGATTTGGAAATGCCACCTTCTCTGCTTTCTATGATTTCTTTAAATTTAGTTACACTAACCCATCAAAACCCTGAATTCATCAAAGCTTGACCATAAAAGAAAAGAGGAAACCAAACGTTGTTAATCTTTTCTCATGAAGTGTTCATGGTCATAGCATGCCAAGCTTAAATGTTTTTCTCCAATCTTGTCTTATAATATTTGAATACACAATACAAAAGCATAAGCAATCAATAAGTTGTGATTAACGCATGCAAATTGGGTCACTGTATTTCTACAATTATTTTTGAATTCGATTGTGTGTTAGCTTTTTGTATTTTCAGAGATTGTAATAAGATTTTACAATATGCTATCAAGATAAATAAATGTTACAAAAAACAAGATCAAATAATAAAAACCATTTTATATTTCAGTGTGGTTTGACCAGGAAATCTATTGAAATTTTCTTTTGCCTTTACCATGTCCAAATGTTAGTAAAATAATTCCTTACCAAATACTACCAATATTCAAAAACTAGATTACAAACCTTAATATGAATGAAACAAAATAATCAATTGACGGTAAAATGAAATAACTCATGGAACCATACCTTTTGGATGCTTACAAGATGCCAATTTTTTGGTACTGTGTAATCTCTGTAGTCCCTTGAGCCACAAGGAAGATGATCTTGTAGAAATAATTTTTCATTAATAAACTTAACCTATGAACTTGTATAAAATAGTTGCAAGCGGAAGTTTTTAAGCCCATTGTGTTCACTTATTATGCTCTTTCACCAAAATCAATGAATGGAAGCCATGCAAGCCAGACAACACAACACATGCTCACCTGCATGCAAAATAAACATGCAAGCATGCTAGTTGTTAACGCCCTCGAAATTCTCTACAAAAATGGTAGCCTCGAGACTTCGATATTCACCCGCTTTTTGCCAAAATATAGTAGTTAATAAGTCTTCTGCAAAAATGACAACTAAAAAATGTTACTTTGATTTTCACGCCTTCTCTTGCATAGAAACTTGGAAAATCCTTCAAAATAGCCAGAACAATTATGACAACATTCTTATTAGATAGGTGACTAGTAACATTTGATCATATTTTTCTATTAAAAGTTTGGAAATAGACATAGCAAGAGAAAATTGAAACAATATTATTGATAGTTGGGGAGAAAATTACTCATGATTTAAGTTCTTGCCCTTGGCAATAATTTCCTGCTATGGTAGGAACTAAAAAAGATTCAAACAACCACCACATGTTTAAATGGGATATGATAAAGTTTATTCTTTTCACAAGAAACCCAACATAGGCGTAGATGAAGTGTAATAAGGGTTACTCATGATTGAAATATGCATATCTCTCGTCCACTAAATTGACGTGGCTACATGCACATATACAAGAAAAGATGAAAATTTAAGAATGTGCTATAGAGTGCTTCATTACATGAAGAATTAGAGACTACCAAGATTGGTTGGAATGGAAAAAAATATTATCCTTATTACTCAATTAAAAACTACCATCCAAAGCATTGCAATCTATTCCTTAGTGTGACTATTCCAATGTATAAATTGAAGAGTTGTGATAAAGGGAAGATGAAGGTCACTTTTGTTCTAGGTGAAAAATATAATGGTATGACTAATGAATATACAAAAATGTGAGCAAGTTGGCAATTTATCTTGACCAAAAGTCCTTATGCTCTTGTTATTCCATTTTAATTAGCAATGTCTCCTTATCTCAAATGTATTTTAGGAGAGGTAATGGTAGTTGTATTATTTTCATAATCCCCTTAGAGAGCATGAATTGTGTACCTCCCTCCTTGAAAAAAAATGTTCAGAGGTGGACATGTTGGTGAAAGAGACAAAATTAATGAAAATTAGGATTGATTCATTTCATTGCAATGGATGCATGAACTTATGTTAGAGATTAAACACTCGTCAATATTATTGTTAATATGCTCTACTAGTTCATACTTTCTTAGAGCCTTTAATTGTTTTAAACAATAGTGGCTTTAGTTTTCCAACCTTTAAAGTTCTTCATTTAACAAACTAGAAGAAGATGGAGAGAGCTACAATTGCACAAAAAAATCCTTGAATGGTAAAAATTTCACAAGGACATATTAAAGCTTAGACTTGTTATTTGTCTACTCACAATAGGTAGCTGCTTTGCGACATAAAAAATTTGTCCGCGTAAAATAATTTGTCCTCTCATAATTATCCATTCAAGTAAGAGGAACAAAATTCAATTAAGAAGAACAAACGGTAACTTGAAATTTCTCAATAACAAAGTTTTAAGCCCCATAGACTCAATAGCATGTTGGGATATTGATCTTGGAAATATTGGACATATTGACAAGGAGGTACAACCAAGATTGATTGAAATTCTTAACCACAAAACTCAAATTTAAAAAGTGATGCCAAATCCTAGTCTTGTAACATTGATGGCCTAGATGAGACTTGGCTCTATTTTAAAGTTGAGTATTGAAGACTTGAATTTAAAATTAAAAAAACTCAAAAAATTTAAACTACTTTTATGCTAGTCTCACAGCTCTCCCGCTTGTTATAGTGCTGATGTATTGTTGTTATGGTAAATTGCTTTGATCATATAAGTCTGAATCCAGTGACCTAAGATCGAACATGCAACCTTCAAGTTTCTCTCAACTGAGCTATCTTCGCCTACATTCAGTTGCAGAGCCAACTGGATCCACTAGAGCAAATGGAGGGAGGCGTTGTTGAAGTAAATAGAGGAAACTCAAAAGAGGGCTCACATTTCTGATGTGGAATGTCTGTTATCTTCCGCTTGTCTGTATTTGGCGTAGGTGTGGAAAAATGCCATTTGCAGTTTGCGGAGGAGAGCTGTTTAATGGAGTTCTTTAGCCCCACATTCGTTTGTTAGTGAATGTAGTGGGAGGAGAGACGGTATTAATGGGGTCGGATGAAGTAGAGTAAGATCACGGAGCCGCGTGGTGAGGACAGAGCGAACTATTCTTTCGCCTTTTACTAAAGAATACCGTGTCTTCGCCACTCACAGCGGCATACGCCAATTTTTAGAGGCTTCCCTCTTTCTCAGAGGAGGCCCACAACACACAGCAAACATATGACGAACTGGAAAAGCGGTTTAGATTGTTTTAAAAAGAGATGAGTTCTCATTGGATACCCCAACTCAAATGTGTGCATCTCAGTGGCTGAACAGGATAGACATACAAGGCAATTATGAGAGAGTAGAGCTGATAAAGAGTTGCGATACTCTTTACCAACTGCTCACATCTTAGACGTCTCAATCTCTCGAAATCATTTGAGCAAACTGTATTTGAATAGTAATACTATAGCTGAGAGCATTGGAACAGGGGATTAGTATCCATCCAAGCACATAGGAGAGAGAAATTGTGTCACACATATGCAAAATGTGAAAACATAGATAAGCCCAGTGATTTGTTGAATTGTTTGACAAAATGTCTCGAAAGAACTATTACTCAAAGAATTGGTTATTAAATAAATATTAAAAAGTTTAAAATAATGGCACTAGAGAATTAATAATTAATTAAGAATGTTGTCTATGTACTATTGGTCGTACTATTTTTAAATTATTTGAATTAAATATTAACAAAATAAGGAATGCAAAATGAGACCTAGAAATTAAAAATCAAAAGTTTTAAAAGTTAATGAAGAAATATCAAACATAAGGTTCAATGTTAAAAAATAACATATAATATTTTATTAAAAATAAATAAATATGCAAATATAAAATTCATTGTGAAAACTTAGTTAGAAAATGATTTTTTTGGTGTAGATGACTCAATGACTTAGATTCTTTGTTCATGAAACTCAAGCTAAATGGTGAATTAATTTAACAATATTACTCTCCAAAGCTATGTTCTCTCATCAATATTTAACTACTTATCAATATTACCCTATTCTTTTTAGATATATTAGTATAGTTGTTTGTATGTTATTTTTAATTTAGAGAAAATCATTGTTTGAAAGAAGAAGAGGAAGAAGAGGAGAGGAAGAGGAAGAGAGGAGGAAAGAAAGAAAGGAGCAACATAAGTAGGATGAAGAGGAAGAAGAAGAGAAGGAGGAAGGAATAGAGGAGGAGCAACATAAGAAGAAAGAGGAGGAGAAACAAAAGGAGACAACAACAAAAGAAGCAGAAGAATGAGAAGGAGAAGAAGAAAGAGGAGGAGGAGAAGAAGAAAGACGAGGAGAAGGAGAAGAATGGGAAGAAGAAGGAGAAGAAAAAGGAGGAGAAAGAAGTAGAATGAAGAGAAGGAGAAGGAGAGTGAGGAGGAGAAGGACGAGGAAGAGAATAATGAGAAGAAGGAGAAGAAAAAGAAGGAGGAGGAGGAGGAGAAGGAGAATGAGAAGGACGAGGAGAGCGAGAACGAGAAGCAAAAGGAGGAGGAGAGGAAGAAGAAGAGGGAAGAAGAGGAATAAGATGATGAAGACGAAGAGGAGGAATAAGAGGAAGAAAAGGAGGAGGAGGAGGTGGAGGAAAAAAAGAATATAGAGGAGAAGAAGGAGGAAAAGAAGAATATGAAGAAAGAGAGAACAAAGGAGAAGGAGCAGAAGAAGGAGAAGGAGAAGGAGAAGGAGAAGAAGAAGTAACAAAAGGAAGAGGAGGAGAAGGAGAGGAAGAAGGCAAGGGTAAGGGGGAAAAGAAGAAGAAGAGGAAAAAGACTAAGAAGTACAAGGAGAGGGGAAAAAAGCGGATGCAAAAATGCAATGAACAAGGTACATCTCACAATCGGCTACCCATTGCACCTCTATTAGGTGCAAGTGCAAGTGCTAGTTCTATTTTTAGGTGACATCATCATTTTGTAAGTTGTTATACCTAGTTGTTGGATTTTTTTGTATCATTTAATAGTGGTAATTTATGAATAAAGAAAACCTACTTTATAAAATTTACAATATATAATGATATGCTTTTTCATTAGTTCCTGCCGAAGGGAGAATACTATCACATTTGTTTGATGTGATAGAGACGATTTCTTTAACCAATTGCATTCAATATTTTTCAAGCATATAAGTTTGTACTAATGTTTTTAATTTATATATATATATATATTTATTTATTTATTTATTTAAAATCTTAAAAAAGTTTTTTTGTCTATTATGCTATTGGTGGTTAGGAAAAATAGTAAGGAGAATAATCAAATTTATTAAGAAAAAATAGTAAAACTTAACAATGAGTAAATATCATTTAATGCTAAGGTCAACCAATATATTGCATATCACTCTCCATAGTCTATAAGAACTTGGAAGCCATTTCTCATAGCATGGTTGTTGTGGCATTCCTTGTGACAAAAAACAAGGATTTTACAAATTTGTACACATATTAGACATAGCTTTTCAATTAACTTCATAACACTCTAAAGCTATAGCCCTAGAGATTGTTGAACACACTCAAACCAAGGTTGTTGTTGTCAGAGTATGTGGTTGTTGTGATGAGAAATGGGGAGATTGTGGTGGCCAAGTGGGGAGATTCTCAAAGTCATTCTCTCCACCGCTCAATAATAATAATGCTATTCACTTTGGCAACTAAGGACAAAATGATCTGAGTTTAACAACCCTACCCACCTGCCCTACCAATCTCCAGTAGCATTGCTTACAAACCCCAAAGACAATCAACAATAATAAAAAATGATAATAATAACATCAAATAGTCACACCATGCTTATCCAAGCTTGAAAGAAAATCTATGCAGAAATAGTATGCGTACCCCTTGTAACCATAAAAAATCTATGCAAAACACCATCAATCATGCCTAAAAATAGTGTAACCCTTGTCGCATTTCAACTGAACAATTTGTGGTGCCAATATTTTTGGGATGACTTCCTCTTAACACTAAGTTGCAATGCAATCACAACCCCCTGACTCATCTATGAAATATGCCCATTCCATAGCTTTTTGATGTAGGAGCATCCTAGGGTATTTAGCAACCCTACATGTTGGAGGTATTTTGGCTTTGGAGTTGAGGACTTGATCACCAAAGGAGTGGTACTCAATGATGCTTATGGCACTAGTAAATTTAGACCCAATTTTCAACGAGGATTCGTCGCAATTTTGGCTCCACTATGTCAATAAAATGACCAACACTATCATCAGTCTTTTTTCATCGATTTTATGCCACCCTAAACTTGTGTCTAAATAGCGATGTTACTATGGTAGATATATCGAGGGAACTATTGTTAGGATATCTGCCTCAACCCACAAGCATTGTGTACTATACTTTCCACCTATGCAACCAATGGTTGTCAAAATTGCGATGAACACTAGTCGACATGCATGTCACACATATAGCATCCACGTCAAAATGCTATGCATCTATGCATCAAAATTGTGTCAAATACTGCTCGAACTCATGTTGCACATATAGCATCCTTGTCGAAATGCTATGTTCCTTTGTGTCAAAATTGCAATGACCAGTTATATATATATATATATATATATATATATATATATATATATATATATATATATAAACATACACACACACACACACATTTGTAAATTATTGATTAAAATATGTATAAATGATAGTGCAAGTAGAGACTATATTATCACTAAGAGGGCTGCCCTTAATCTTGCTTATCAAAATATGTCCAAAGTCCCCGAAAAGTCATCATGCGTGGTTGAGTTGACAGGACATGACATAATTGGTCTTCCATTGAGGTCACCTCTTGCTACTAGATCATTTGGCCTTGGAACAAGAATTCCATGGGATGAACAGTTTCTTGTAGAATCTTTATCTGACTCCACACTATACATGGCATATTATACAATATTGCTCAACTTTTGCAAAATGGGGATATCTATGGTAAGACTGCCACTACAATAAAAGTCGAATAGATGACAGACGAAGTTTGGAATTATGTGTTTTGTGGGGGTCCTTTTTCACACTCGAATATTCCTGTTGACTTGCTAAAGCACATGAAGAAAGAGTTTGAGCACTAATACCCCTTTGATTTATGAGTTTTTGGTAAGGATTTGATTCAAACCAATCTTACCTTTTGCATTTATAACCACACAACAATATTACCAGAGGAGAAATGGCCACGTTCATTTAGTTGTAATGGGCATCTTATACTCAACTCGGAAAAGATGTCAAAGTCTACAGGCAATTTCAGAAATCTACATCAAGCAACAGAGGACTTCTCTTCAAATGCTACTCGATTTTCTTTGGTTGATGCAGGTGATGGAACAAATGATGCCAATTTTTTTTTAGAGATTGCTAATGTTGCAATTCTCTGGCTTACAAAAGAGATCATATGGATGGATGAGATTTTGGATTCAAAAGAATCCTTGAGGCAAGGGCCTCCTTCTACTTATGCACATAAGGTGTTTTCTAATGAAATGAATATTGCAATTGAGCTGATTGAAAAGAACTACAACACAATGATGTTTAGAGAGGCCTTGAAGATTGGTTTCTATGATCTTCAGGTAGCTTGGGATGAGTATAGGTTTTAATGTGGTTTAGGTGGCATGAATCGAGATTTTTTATGGAGCTTCATGGATGTCTAGACACAGTTAATCACTCCCATATGTCCTCACTATGCAGAGCATGTATGGGAACAAGTTTTAAAGAGGGAAGAATTTGTTGTCAAATATGGCTAGCCAACTACACAGTCACCTAACCTTACACTACAACATGCTAATAAGTATTTGCAAGACTCCTAAGAAGGCTAAGAAAGATACATCAAATGCTGCAGCAAGACCTGAAGAGTTAAAGCCATCAACAGGATTGCTCTATGTTGAAGAGGAATACAAAGATTGGAAGGCAATATGTCTGAGGATTCTCTAGGATAAGAATAGTAGAAATAGTCACTCCTTTGCTCCAGACTAGGAACTATTAGCTGCTTTGAAGGAAAGTCCCATTGGAAGGGGTTATGATTTTAAGCAAGTACTTAAATAGTGCATGTCCTTTGTGAGGTTTAAAAATGATGAGACTCTTGCTATTGGGATTAGTATTCACCTTTTGCATTAATAACCACACAACAATATTGCCAAGTGAGAAATGACCACGTTCATTTAGGTGTAATGGGCATGGCACCAATGGAAGAAGGTAAAAATCCACATTCATTTGGAAACCTTAAAAAAAAGGGATAAAAGCCATATACTTCATCTAAAATAGAGATGATATAAATAGAGACATCAATTAAATTTAGGTAGTTAAATTGATAGTAGGCTATCACAACAGTGTATCCGTATTTATGGTAGGAATAGACTTTGAGGGCCCCTTTGGCAATGAGAATACAAGTGGAATAGGCATATGTATATTCTTAAAATTGAATTCTCTATTTGGATGCACCAAATTGAAATTGGAATAGGAATAAAATTGGAATACGTATTCCAATTTTGGCCCAAAAATGAGGATTTGATATTCCACCTAAATAGGTGGAATAGGAATACGTATTCCTATTCCAATTTTTTTTAATTTTAGAAAATATAATTTTTTGAGTCTGTGAATTCTGCATCAAATTCTGGGTGAACCAAACAAGAATAGGAATATGTAACCTCATTTTCTATTTGAAAATAAGTATTCCTATTCCCATTTTTATATTCCTGTAGCCAAACGAACCTTGATGATGGCATAGGAAAGTTGTTTATACGAAAAATAGAGCTATAATCAATAAGAGAATGATCAATAAGTAGTACTATACTTGTTAACCGATGAGTTCTTTAGCCGATTATAACAATGAATTTTTCATCAAGCATGTTCATCTAAAACATCACATCATCTACTAGAATTTAGTGCACATCTAAATGCCAGTCGTTAGCTCTATTTTTGCTCTCCTCTGGAAAAGTATTTCATATCATGTGTGCATTATCATTCATTTTGTTACATTTGTATAGTTATATCACTTGCATGTCTAATCTTCCATTCTCTAATGCCCCCTTATCATTTTCTATATCACAACTTGATGAAATGTGCAAACTCCTGTACTCTATGCACTTTAGAGAGCAAAGAATTTTGATTATAATGGGAATGGAAGTCTATAAATTCATGTGAAATATCTTCTTTTCTGTAAAAATATGTAGAACATATATTTTTCTACAATATGTATAAAACACTTCTGCACTTTGTAATGATTTTTAAAAAAAGGAATGCACCTTAGATTACTCCAAATCAGATGATTCACATTACCTAAGCATTATGTCAACTAGGAAAAATTAAACATCGTTGTACAGAGAAAAACTAAAAGAGCACATAGGCATGTGTCTCAACAGGGATAAGGGTCATATCCTTCCCAATTGCAAAAGTAAATAATTATCCAAAAGGTCACAACTTCCAATACTGAGTAGGGAAGCATCTTACTGAAAAATAGCTTTTTATATTACTAATGTACCCTTAGGTTGCCAGAAGACTTGTACTAGTACTTTTACAAGAAATTAATACCAAGACCAAATCACCTATTTTTGAAAATAGGAGACGAGGATGCTTGGAGATGTCATTTTTTTCATACAATCTAATAGTTATAGATAATATGATATATCACAATATTGATCTTTCAAAACAAGAACCAAGGTAATGTTTAATAGTGAACATTAACTTTAAATACACAAATGGAAAATGTAATTGAGTCAAAGAGTCCATAGTTCACACTACATATTTGAATAGTTTGATAGAAAACTAGCTTAAATAATTACTACAATTACTAGTAACTAGTTTAAATAAGTCATCGAACTAATCATTTCACAGAAGCCAGTGCAACTAGTCACATTGTTAAACTAGCATTGGCTTCTGGGATTGAGAACCTCTGGCTTGAGGGGGACTCTTTAAATATCATAAATTGTCTCAATGATCACTTTGTGCATTCTAGGACCATAGTGAACGTGATCGAGGAGTTAAAGTCCAACCTAGGTAAATTCAACAAGACCTATATCAACCACATGTACATGGAGGCCAATTCAGCAATCGACTGGTTCACAAATGAAGCGGTCACCAAAAATTTGGCGATGATGTGGCATGTTAGTGACAACTTTCCAGCGATAGTGAATGATTTAATTCTATTGGACCGCATCCAGGGAAGTACTAAAACAATCCAAAATTAACAACGAGAAGATTTTCCTGATTGCACGTTGGACTGGGAATTAATGAAAATCATGCAAAGCTCTTTTCAAACCATAATAGCATGTATGTATGACACGCTTTATGGGTTGTCTTGTATACAACCATTAAAATTGATAAACACAAAAATGTTTTTGAGTTTCGCATTTTGCCGGAGGCTGAACTCTGTAAGAGAACTATGAGAAGGTGGGGGCTTATTGAACCTGAGGAAACCATGGTAGGGGAGAGAAGTAGGAGGGAGCTGTTGGGGGAGGCGGAGAACTAGAAGAAGAAACCAAAGGTTTGGCATAAGTTGGAAAAGGGTGGTATCATAAGATTCCTGGAGAAGCTCCATGGATTTGATGTGGAGATCACCAAGATTATGGTAGATTCCTGGAAAAATGGGAGAGTTAAAATCGATGGGGTCACCCACCAAGTCAATGCAGAATTGATAGCCCAGGTTACAGAGATCCCTCTGGAAGGGATTAACTTCTTCAGAGATAAGAAAATATCGACTGACGCTGTCAAAGATTTTGTGAAGGACAAAGATGAGAGGAAGAAACTCATCAATGTGGAGACATATTACAAGATGGAGTCAATTAAAAAGCTTTGGAGGTATGTCTTAAGGGTTATCATTGAATATATATGTTTGGATCCTACATTTGATAGGATCAGAATGCATCATTTCATTATGCTTAATCATTTTAGGCATGGAATCAAAATCTCTTTTCCCTTTTATCTTTTTAATTCCATGAGTAAGGGTATTGAGGGTTTTAAGAGGAAACCTACTTCCAACCCAGTTCTTCATGAGGGATTACTCCTCTTGGTCTATGACTATCTGAAGGCTCAAACTAGGGGGAAATCCCTTGGTGATATTGGGTGTGCATCTGAGGAAACTAGGAGTTCAAATTCAAAGGAAGTGCATAGCATAAAATCAAAAGAAGAGGATAATACTTCCTCTAAAGGTAAAACCCCTAAGGAAGAAAGAAAAGTCACTCCTTCTGCCTGCATTCCCTACAAAAAGAGCCCCAAAGGTTTACCCCCCAATCCCCCGAAATCTGAGCTTCAGCAGGAGGAGGAGGATAATGATGAAGAAGAGGATATAGAATCAGAGGAAGAGAAGAAGGGGGAGGATGATGTGAAGGAGGAGGAGAAGGGGAGGGAAAGCAAAAAGAAGGAGGAGGATTTAGCTAACATTTCATGGAATCCCAAGAAAAGGAAAGCAAATGAGGCTTTGCTACTGGAAGAAACCAATGACTAGATTCCTGAGACTCCAAGCCCTGGCCCCTCTATTTCTTCCTCTGAGGGGAAGATAGAAATTTTGGTGAAAGAGAGTGGGGAGGTAATAATGAAAAATAGGAGGAGGTCTTGGAGGAATTTTAACACGAAAACCATGAAATTGGGGATAGTCAGGGAGTCATTGAATCTCCAAGTGATGGAAGACAACGATGGCAAAGCCCACTTTGAAGAGCTCATTGACCTTGCTCTAGTCGTTATCTTAGATAATGTGAGGGAAACTAGGTTTAATCTTCTGAACAATGCAAAGAACAACATGATAGACAATTTTTGGTCTATCAAATGGTTGTTCCATGAAATTGAAGACCTTAAGGGGAAAAGAAGCCAGGAAGGAAGCCAGAGAATCAGCAGCGACCGGGGCACAATGAAGAGAAGAGAAGCTAGGATGGAAACCAACTGCATTGCAATGTCTAGGGACACAATGCTGACCAGGAGGATAGAATCACCAAGGTTGAACAAAGAGTCCAAAGGATGGAGTTCTCTCATTAGAACCTAGCTAATCAGGTGATTTCTACATTGAACACCCTGAATGAGAATATTAATAGTCTGGGTGAATCACTGATGAGTGTTGGATTTGGTGGGAAAAAGATGGAGAAGGCTAGCTTGGACATTGGGCAGGCTAAGGATGATTTGAAAGAAACTAGGGATCTGACAGATGCTCAGATTTAGGACTAGGAGGATGTAGACAACTGAAAGACCAATGAAGCTGCAGAGACCCTGCATGTTCTTGATAAGGAGAACTAATAGTTAGTGCTTTCTTTTTGTCTCATCTTTTTCTAGTGTAGCTAGTTTTTTGTACCCTAGCCACAGACCTATCATTTGGGTTTGGGTTTTGATAAGAAGATGCATTGTAGTTGGACTTTATTTAGTATTTCTATTTCAGATATGTTGTAAAAACTTTTGGGTTTCAAGATCCTTGTAAAACCTATTTTACTTAATCAAAAACTAGTTTAAATAAGTGAAAATTTACCAGTATTATTGAAAAATAAAACATTTAAGGTGAAATGTCATTTATGAGAATCACCTAATTAAATGTTTAAAAATCAATAGATAATTCGATAACTTACGTTGA